>OX352473.1:37998659-38451159 GCA_947093115.1 Brenthis daphne | reverse complement strand
CTTAATTACCGTGTACAAGAACAACATTTGCTATGGTCTTATTCTGAGAGAATTATCAACTAAATTCTTACAATGTGTTTGAGATTCAGACTTTTATTAAAAGCTTTTTAGTTTGTCGGTTTTGTGATTGTCCTTCTTTCGACTGATAAATATGACTTTCCGTTAAGAAAAATTTTTGCAAGTATATTTGTAAATATTATACTTCGTATCTCTCCCGAAGATGACTATGTTTACAAGCAGCAGTACGCCAGATTGATGCTGTTCTAATCACACTTTTAAAGCTATATATACTTTTTTTTTAAACTTATATACTTTATCATATATCCCGGTGCATCAACTGTCGTCAATAGTAAATATAAAAACTTTTTAACAAAAAAATAAAAACCGACTTCAAACAAAAGCACTAAAAAGTAAAAAATAACTGATTGGTAGTTTTCATTTACTATACATACCTAATCAAATATTTTCGAAGTCGGTGTGCTTTGGCTAGGTAATTAAAGCCTACCTATTAAATACATACCTAATCAAATATTTTCGAAATCGGTGCCAGCCCATACAAAGCAAAGCACACCGACTTCGAAAATATTTGATTAGGTATGTATAGTAAATGAAAACTACCAATCAGTTATTTTTTACTTTTTAGTGCTTTTGTTTGAAGTCGGTTTTTATTTTTTTGTTAAAAAGTTTTTATTTTTCTCTTTTTAGTGTAGACAGTAGTAGCAAAATATGAATTCTAAAGTGTTAGACTTGACAAACCAAACAAAATAAGCCCAAACTCGAAGTATCTACTATTTATCGTTGAAGAGTTCCACCTATCCGCCTTCTGGCCTTACCATCAGATCAGGTCAACAATACCGAACCACTTGCAAAGTTTCAAGTCAATATGACAATTAAAAGTAGGTTAAATTCATTATTAGCTATTTTTCCACCCTTAGGGGTGGTATTTTTTTTGAAATTTAAATGGGACCAATCTGGAAGTATACCCTTTCAAACAAAAAAAAATTGTCCAAATCGGTTAATAAATGACGAAGTTCTGAGGTAACAAACATAAAAAAAAATACAGTCGAATTGAGAACCTCCTCCTTTTTGAAGTCGGTTGAAAATTAGTGCATTGCAACGCGAAAGGTGTAATAATAGACTAAACTAGAGCTTCCCTTGTAAGTATAAATAAAATTAAAACAGTTTAACACAATAATATAACATTATAAATAAAAAAAATTACTAACACGCCTATAATTTATGTCATCGTATACAATTTAAGTTCGTGGCGTAAAAATTTTTTGATATAAAGTAAAATATGAGAGGAATAAGGATTTACGTCAAAACACCATTCTAAGAAAAACATATCTTCAAATTCAGATTTATAAAAATAAAGTGATTTATTTTATATTAAAAAGTGTGATAAGAAAGTTTATATCTATACATACATATAATAAATATCTAACAGAGTCGAATCTGTAGATTAACTATTTTTTGGAAAATCTTTTTAAAATAGTCATTATTATCGATACAGAGTTATTGTCTGTCTGTCTGTATGTCTGACTGGGAACGCATCACGAGAAAACCACTGGACGGATTTTGGTGAAACTTGGTAGGTAATAGCTGGTTGCCCGGGTCAACATTTAGGATACTTTTTACTGCGGTAAAATATTTCATCTCTGAGAATTTAACGTTAAAGTTATAACTTACCTATAGAAAAACCCGAGCGGATCGAGCAGGAGTCACTAGCATTTCATAAAAGTCTACATTAAATAGACGTAACAGTTAAACGGTTTGATGACATAAAGACAATGCAATTTTAAAAGCAAAAAAAAATATCGACTAACCAGTTAAACCATTTAAAGGAATCTAATAAATCAGAATAAAGCAAAATCGTGATTATAATTTATCTATGATACATCTTACAATATTTTTAACTTGTACAATAATTAAATAATACTCGTTTTTTTTAATCGATTATTATGAAATAAAATACGAACCTACGTTTTTTTAGTCTGCCCAATTAACATCTTATTATGATCATTTTGAATAAAAAAAATATAAAAATTCTTAAATAATACTGTAAGAAATGTAGTTAACAAAAATCAATAAAATATGTGCCAATTTTAAAAGAATCACACGTGCGATTATTTATATGGAATAAGTTGAGAACTTGAAGACAGCCGTTTTAGAGGGTAAAATCTTAAGTGGTAATTTAATTTATTTAGAAAATATATAATGTATTTCTAGCTGGATGTGTTTATTTTAGCTAAAACTACCTGAAATACGTTAGCTTGTGCTTGTGTTTAAATTAAATTAACGTTGTTTGACAAGGCCGATTTAATGTAAGGTTTTAAATAATTTTGCCATATAAGTTCATAGTAAGTTAATAGATTTCCGGAACATCTGAACTTTTGTGATTATAAGGCGTATTCACCATGCACTGGCGTATATAGTATTCGGGTAAGAATTACATAGGTTATTTTCTTATTAAAAAGAGAAAAAGAGTTGCAAGATACAGAATAAAGTAGAATAACAACATTGATACACAAAAACTCAAGATTCACAATTAGCGTCTCAACAGTGTTCTCAAAAAAAAGCGCACAATACAAAATTGTGCACTATTTTCAAACAGACTGAATTTGTGTGATCTACAGAGCGGATGTCCGAAATGTCAAAATGTTCGTTACAAAAATGTAAAATTATTATATTTAGAACCTTAAAACTGGATGGAATATCGTGCGTGCAACTTACGTTCAGCTTGTCGTGGTGGGGGGCTCAGTAGTGTCCGGCAATAACTAAAGAAACGCACTGGGAGGGGCCCACCGCGGTGGGCGGTGTGCTATGTGGGTTGCTCCTGGTACTTTTTGATACGTGTTTTTATGAAGATACGTTTTTTTAATACGAAGGATAGGCGTGATTTTTTGTGGAAATAATTAGAGGACTGGAAAGTGATATAGTCTACTTTTTACCGCGGGAGATTATCTTATTCCCACGGGAAAACACGTTATAATACAACGCAAAAAACCTGAAACTTGGTATTAATGCTCTTCAAAACAATTAAATAAATACGTGTTAAATAAAGATGTTAAAGAAAGTGATAAAGGAATAAAATGGGAGATGAAAGTTTGTATGAAATCTAACTTTGTAGAGTTTTTTTTCGTAATTTTAGCACGAGCGAAGCCGCAGGTCCTACTAGTTGTTAATAACATCATGTTTTTCACGTCTGTAAACTAAAATTTTCTAAAATTAATGTATAACAATGAAATAAATACATAATTTAATAAAAAAATATATAATTAGTATAAATTACAAAATAATTAATATATTTCTGCATTTTAATATTATTTAAAAACAGAACAACAACAACTTCGAATCGAACATTTCAATATTATGTCATCAAACAGTGCAGTCTAAAAACTCGTTTAATATCAAATCTTTCGGGAACAAAG
Source organism: Brenthis daphne (assembly GCA_947093115.1). Taxonomy (NCBI): domain Eukaryota; kingdom Metazoa; phylum Arthropoda; class Insecta; order Lepidoptera; family Nymphalidae; genus Brenthis; species Brenthis daphne. The sequence continues at coordinate 38,447,728 of OX352473.1, read as the reverse complement.
GCGTATGTGGCCCGTAGTCGCCAACTGGCACAGTGCCAGTGTGTTCAAGAGTTCTCACCAACTTCTACAAAGATACCAATCTGTAAAGTTTTCTCGGTATAGAGGCACTGATATGGCCATTGTTTGCGCTGAAGCATACTTAGCGATCTTAAATTTCTTTTATGAATACAAAATAATACAAACATTTGCTTTAATTGAATACGAAATTAAATGAATCTTAAAAGTTAATTTTAAATAGACTTAGTAACTTCGCTGAAGAGTTGAAAATGTAAATATTATTTTATCTTATTTACGTCTAAAAGGAAATGCGAAGTCACTTCTATTTCGCAATGCATGTAGCGCAGCCTTTCTATCTACCATGTAGTAAATATAAAGTTATTCGATACATTCAACAACATAAAATCATTCTGAACTAGTTAAGCTGTTACTAATAAATAATTCCTTATATCCTTGTTCTTACATTTACCTACCTGTTTACATTCTATGTTATAAAAATGTAATTTTATGGTTTTTTTTTGGATATTCGTGTCACAATCTAGCGTTATCCTTTAAACGGATTCGGATAGCCCACGCAGCAATGGTTGGCTTACCGAGAGAAACCTCCCAACCGATAGACCCCCCAACCATTCCATCAGCATGCTCGATCTTGGGATAGGGGAAAATATTTTAAAGGAGTTATCTTCCTCCCTCTTATATATGTATGCTTCTACAACAACCATGGGATTGCACTCAATATCTACTCTTTTTTCGACGAAGTACCAGAAGAAGCCGACACGGTACACCTTCAGAGATGAACCGCCTCCCAGATGCGTTTCTTTTACACGAGTCCAGCTGCATTGCTGTAAGGTACTAATAACTATAACTTGAGCAAATTTAAAGCCGGTCGCTTTATATTGAGTTAATTAATATAATATAAGAAAAGTCCCACTATATACATATTATGTATATAGTGGGACTTTTCTTCACTATGTTTTTGTACATCTCTTTAGTATTTATATCACCTTACATGATGTATAAAATCTGACAAAACTGACACAGCGCAGAAAAGTAGTTGAAATATTTGTTTTGAATCAGTATAATTAGATTACGACTATCCAGTTAAATCATTAACTATATATTTAAAATAAAACTATCTTTTCGGATTATTTCGCGGATTTATTTTAATTTTTAGTTCCCGACGTTTCGAATGCTTTACAGCATCCATGGTCACGGGGGAGAGGCTGAGGTGTTACATGTCTTAAAGGTATAGTTGTTACAGACAGCCTACCCACAATTAACAAAATGAAAATTGCACCAATTACTTTACAATTTTTTTTTTAACTTTAAACATTTTTATAATTTTAATTAGTTTTATAATTGAATATGGAATATTATTTATTTAATTTTTGCTGTTATTCTTATAATTATTACAATTTTAAAAATATTAAATAGTAATCTATATTTATAACCATAAAGAAAAATATAAAAAATAGTATTAATTATTTAAGCCAAATAATTGTTCTATGTGTAATTTAAAAAGTTAAAATTAATTAAGAATAATAATTTTAATTTAGTTTGCTATTATTAAAAAAGACAACTTACTAAGCGACACTATTACAAATGAAAAATATTACTCTTATTTGGTGTCATTTTGATCTACACAGTAAGAACTTACTACATCTACCTGTCTGTTATGTTTATATTTATTATTTGATTGAAATTATTTGATTTTAGAATGATTCGAGAAGCCATAGAAATTAAAAAACATCCAAATTTCAATAGAGAAGATAGCTGGGTACTACCATCGTCATGGCATCCTGTTATTCCAGTTATATAAATCTTAAAAAACTTTTACTTTTTATCCCGGAAAAATGTAGGGTTCCCGTAGAATATATTTGTTTTTGTTTGCCAAGAAGCGAACCCGAGCGAAGCGAGGGTGAGCCGCTAGTAAAACATATTCATTAAGGTTACATTTTTCTTCTAAATAACGTAGAAGGTAAACACAAATAACACCAATAAGTTCCTTTGCAATAACTTAACGTTTCTATTTTCCGGGCTCAGTTTAAGGCCACATACATTATTCACATGATCACATCCATTTTCGGCGCGAATAAGCGAAGCACTTTTTCGGCGAGAATACGACGTGCCTTTTAAAATAGCAGCACTGTGTTTTAAGGTCAAAATGTTTAACGTTTGCGCGGTGTATATGTACGAGACTACGAGTATATAAGGTACTGACTTTAATTTCATATTAAAAAAAACTTTATATATTAGAAGCATTTTAAATTACTAGAGAACGTGACTTTGAAGGTGAGAATTTATTTCTTTTCATACTTTTCTATAGTAAGTGTGAAAGTTGCTGAAAAGCTGAGCATTTGATTTTAATATTGATAAGTAAATAGCTTTAACTGTTCAGTGTTATCCCTGTATGTATTCTGCCCATTTTTTAACGTCCCACTGCTGGGCACGGGCCTCCCTTCAGTACGAGGTGTATCAGGCCATAGTCCACCACGTTGGCCAAGTGCAGGTTGGCGGACTTCACATGTCTTTCGAAAACTTGCTAGGTTCTCTCAGACATGCATGTTTCCTCACGATGTTTCCTTCACCGTTAAGACAAGTGGTAATCATGTTGGAAATGATTCGCACATGAAAATATCAGAGGTGCGAGACCCTAGATTTGAACCCGCTTCACTCGGTCTCCCAAGCGAGCGCGTTACCACTGGGCTACCACACCCCTGTATTTAAATAGAAATAACTTAAGTACTTATACAATATTGTTACGGTTATATAATAACTCTATTAATTACCTGCATTTTAATTTAAATAAGTTTGTAGTACAAATGAGAGCCAAAACACTAACTAAGCTGCCAGTGGAGTACGATATTTACTCAAACTTAGTAGGAAGTAAAATTAATTAAGCGTGAATTTCTCAGTGACCCAAAGTCGTTAGTTTTGAAGGACGACGGAATAAATCATCAAATTAACAGTAAGTTAAGCAACCAAACTAAAAGATGCCAGTAGCAAAAATTTCTAAATTATTTTCTTATTTATTTAAGAGAAACAAATATTATTATAAATAAGAAATAAACTTCACACAATTTCATTCATTAATTTATAAACAAGTAAAATGAGATACTGTATATACAAATTCGTAATATTTTGAAAGCATTACTTCCATTTGTTGGTAATTCCTTGTACAGTGCGAGATTTATTTCTTAACCTTCGTAGCATTTTAACAATTTGGGCTTCTAAAGCTACGTGATTTAGTTAGCCTTATAATATTATCATGAAACTGTATATACACGTATGGGGAGCAAACAAAGAAGTGTGTTAAGGATACACCACTTGACCTAAAATTTTACATAACCTTTATTCATAATGGGATTTTGCAATGTTACATTTTCTTTTCTATTAAAATGCAAATTTTGAAGAATAATTTGGCAAAGGGAGCATTTCATACTCCCAAATAAGACCCTCGTTTTCGGGCAATAATATTTCGAATAATATGCGTGAATTTCTCCGAGACCACCTAATGAATACTCAAAGTATTTAGTTCATACAACTAGTTATTTACTTTATTAATACTACGAAGTGTGGCTGGAAGTTCCAATTACCGATATTAAAAATTCTCTATAAACTCTGAATCTCATAATAAAGCAATTATTCAGGGTCATTTTTTAATTTACTAAAAACCTTTTGGGAATATACTATTCACAATATAACAACAATATCTGTAAGAAAAAAAAATAATATATCTTAAATTTAACAAAAATAAAAAATATTTTTACCTTCTCAACGGTAATATTCCAGCATTAGCAAAAGAAAGTGCGTGTCCGGTGGAGGGGGAGGGGTGGAGGGGTGTAGGAAGCCGCGCTTACTTATTTGAACTTGGCCAGATGATAGAACTTTAAAGTTTAGAAGGTGCAAAAAAAATTTTTATTTTTGTATGAAAATAAAAATTTAAGAAATATTATTTCTTCTTGTGGCAGATGTTATTGTTTTGATGTAAATAGTATATTCCCAAAAGGATTTCCGTAAATTAAAAATGACCCTGTATAGTATAGGCTTAGAAAAAGATTTAATACTATAAAAAATATCGAATAAGCATATGTGAATTACACAGCTGTAACTGAGACTCCGTCCGCGTGAACTACGAAAATCAGTTTATGTATTTATAGTTACTTTAAAATTTTAATCTAACTAGAGCTTAATATTTTCAAGAAAGTATGTTTTGATTATAATAAATGGTCTTTGCGTGATGCGCACCTACATAGACTATCACATCATGATAAACCACACAACACAACCAATTCATTTTTTTTTTACTTCCTATACTAATTCTTTACATCCCTTTTTTTTGTTAAAATAAATGTTTTTGGGTAAAATCTGGAATGGGACAAATTACCCCGCGGTGGTGCGGGTTGTTATGTCGTTGAGGTAAATGGTTCCGGTTACATTAATGGTCAATTTTAAAGAATAAACTAACACTTGTAAACATAAACTCTTAATTTGTTTAGAAATGAATAAATCAATTTATTTTAATTAGAAAAGGTAAAGTTTGACGACACGTTTGGATCAGTTTGTAGTGACCCTACTTGCTGTGCCAGCGGTCGCGTGTTCGAGTCCCACTGGGGGTATTCATTTGTGTGATGAGCACGAATTTTTTAGTCCAGTTATGAGTGTTTTTATTAATTATAATATATATGTATATAAAGTTATATGTATACGTGTAGTGTATCAACTATCTGTTATACATAAAACAAGCCTCATAGCTTACCGTGGAACTTGATGGTGTTGTGTTAATATCTAGTTTTTAAATAAAAATATACATTGGTAAGTGACATCTTTTCATAAAAAAACAATAGAGGTTATTGTCTTAACGTCCCAAAATATTACTTGCTGGTAGATAACTTCATTTAGAATTCGGCCTTTTAAAGAAAATCTGTTTTAAGTGCCTCAGCAATTATGAACGCCAGAATTTTTAATCTTCTCATTACGATGAGGAGCCTTCCGAGATTAAAGCGTGAAATTAAGGAATTAAATAAGCGGAAGAACATTCATTATTATTAAACTAAATAAATTACTATGTTTATTCCACAACGTGCATACGAGTTTTTTCGCTGATACTGCGTTTTTACTTTTTAACATAAGCATGGCCATCTCTATAACATACATTAAAAGGCTAAACCTTTATTTTGTTGCATAATATCATCCTCCTGATGATTTCCACTATCGCGGCAAATCTCACTGAAACTAGCCAACAGGTCAGGAAGTATTATCAACTAGCATTGCCCGCGGCTCCGCCTGCGTTCTAATGACCAATAACCAAATTCTTAGGTTTTACATATACGTATACTCTTACATTGCAGTTTTTGTATTTTTTCTCAAAAATGAGACATTTTCCCGCTGTAAAAATATCCTATATCCAAATTTTATCAAAATCCCTCCAGTGGTTTTTCTGTAATGCGGTAACAGACAGACAGACAAAAATTCTAAAAACTATAGATTCAGCCTCTATATCGATAAGAATGTTTATTTCAATAAGATTTTCCAAAAAATATTTGATGTACAGATTCAGCTTACTTACATTTTTATTATATATATAGATGTGCACTAAGTAACTGCGCAAACACAATTGCACTCAATAACTTAACTTAGCCTGATCCGGGACTCTCACCTAGGACTTAGGTATCTGCAACCGCATACTCTAGCCACAAGACATCGTGTTGGGTATTATTTTTAATATTACATTGTGTTCCATTGTTATAAATCGTGATGAGACAAATTGAGATCAACATTTCATGTCAATAAATTAGCTTTCTTTTTTTTATCTTCTATATATTACACATTACGAAGCAGAGCTTTATAAGCGTACTGAATACGTTATAAGATAAGAAATAAGATCAGTGGTCCCGAAGCTTGAGTAAGTGAACAGGAATGACGTTTTATTTCTAGCTGCTTAACATACAAAAAGTGAAATAAATCACCCGGCACCCAGCATTCAGACCCTCTTTAATTTATAGCGTTCAGGAAGTTCATAAAAGTCAATTCGTGGTAATACCCGATATATAATTTCTATATATTTTTCTATTGTTTTCTACTATATAAAAAAACGTAAGAAATAAAAAGTAAAATAATATAATTATTTTAATTGTATTATTAATTGTATTATTTTGTTTTATAAAATATTTAATTGTATTTTAATTGTATTATAAAATATGTTTCGTCTAAAACAAAATATAAGTTAACATATAGTACATAATTGTATAACCTAAAATAATTTGGTGTTTTTTCAATTACAATTTATTATTAATTTTACACTATTCTCTATTAGAAACTGAATAAATCAAAAGGTCCCTTCTAAATAGAAATTTGCTTCTAGTTTTGTACTATTTTGCATAAGTTTCAAATTCATAATGTAAAATATTATTCATAACGTAAAATTATTTTCACACTAAATTCACTTTAGCAATGATTTAGAAATAGCAAGAATATTTATATGAGGTATGTTTTGTGAATATTTTCAATTAAATATTATATACCTTTTATATACTATCCTGAATAGTCCAGTTATGTATAATCAATCACATAATAAAAACATAAAAAGCTTAAACACACCAAATATACAGGTTTATTTTACTTGTATCTTGTAAATTATAGTAAAGTATTATGTAAGAAGAAAATAATAAAACCGCAATAGACACACAGCATCCTAATTAACACGTATGTAAACTGTGTTCTAACTAATTATGTAAACAAATGAACCTCCAATATTGTCATATCGTTCGCTTAATCTCATGTAATTGTATATGCGCCCTGATACGATATATGACACGTCTCCCATACAGCGTCTATTTGTAGAAGCTTTACATAAGTAAATATATTTATAATATATTATATTATAGATTCAGTATCATTGACCCATTTCAAAAATAAGGAAATGAAGAAATTCAGCGCGCACTTGTTTCTGCGCACAAAGTGCACTATATGTATGTATATATGCACTAGTATACCTGGCAAGGAGTATAGGAGATAAGTTCACGGTCTTCTCTTTAACACCACCAACTTCCCAATTACGGAGGGTTACTAAATATAAATATTTCTTAACAAAAATCACCAGTAACCACACATGTTCCAACGCAGAAATCGAACCCAGGGACTCCAGATAAGCAGTTCTACATTCTATACTTCTCTCTTCTCTTTCTATTTTTGGTCTAATGGCTAGAAAGCCACTAGACCAACGAGGCAGTAAAGCATATTTTTACTGACCTGGTATTGTGACTTAACAAAATTTGCAAGACAATGGAAAAAGAACAATCCGTTCTTCTGTTTAATACATCAGTCATCACATTGAATAATTATACTAATAACAGGCTCCTATAACAATTTAAAAAAAGTTTGTATTATTTAAAAATAAAGCCTTTTCATTTATCAATTAAAAATTAATAAAATAATGTGTGAAATGTTCGTATGTCCTGAAGTCGAACAAACTAGTAGTTAAACATAGTTAACAATAGTTTTTGTAGGATTCTTAATACTCCTAATGATTTTTTTTTGTCTGCAACCTTAAAACTGTTTATATTTAAGGTTGTCAACGAAAAAGAGATTAAAATTTTAATCGATTGGACTTACAAACATATGTATATCAAATCAATTAAATTTAAAATTATTTTAGGTATGAATGTATCACTTATAGTGTAGTATTGACGATAATTTTACATAAAAATAAATTACTAAAGCACAGGTAAAACCTATTTTCCACTAGTCTATCATTCCTAAAAATAGCTGTACTGTTTTAAAAGTTTACATCATAATACCACATATCATATAATACTGATGATGATGATGTTCTCCTGACCGATTCCGGCCACGGCGGCCAATCTCATTGAGACTAGCCAACTGCGCAGGAGATATTATAGTGCACAAGTGTACGCGCAGACACAACGTGCACTCTCTATTCCTGTCACTCTCATACACCGGTGGGACGAATATATATAATACTATACTAGTAGTAATGGGTAATATGTAGATTAATAGAAGATTAAAGAGTATAAATAATACTAAATAAATAATTTACTTGCGAGCTCGCTAAATTATTTGCGTGAGATAGTTAAAGACTACTAATGACTTAAATTTTAATATAAGTTTAAGAACATCTTACTTTCCATCTTAAACTTACATGCATTTTATTTATCAACTAAAGTAATTTATTAAAAAAAGCATTCACGAGGATTGCCGACAGAAGTGAAAACTTAAAACTATAAACAAAAAGTTGTTATTTTTGGATATTCAAATGAATTTTTTGATCTTAAATTAAAATGTGTAAATTAAAACTGTTTACATTTATCTAATTTTGACATCTATCGGCACTCTGAGTGTAAATACGTCACGTGACCATGTCGATGACGACTTACATGAATTTACTCCCCATCAAAGCCTGCCTAAAGAAGTTTTCACTTCAAAAAAATATTTGACAACACGTTTGACTTAGTTTGTAGTGACCCTACTTGCTGTGCTAGCGGTCGCGGTTTCGAGTCCCGCTGGGGGCATTCATTTGTGTGATGAGCACAAATGTTTGTACTCCAGTCATGGGTGTTTATATTTATAATATGTATATATTTAAAGTTATATATGTGTAGTATATATGTGTGTGTCAAATATCTGGTATCCATAACACAAGCCTCGTAGCTTACCATGGAACTAGATGGTGCTGTGTGTTAATGTCACGACATATTTATTTATCTTTTATGCACGTTACGAAATAAAACACGAGGAACTGATTAAAACGATTTCGATGAGACTTGCGCGATTTTCACTTCATAATCGACATTTTTTTTCTGCACAGCTTACTGTATAGTATAGTGTATTTATAATAATATCACTTTTCAGAATACAAATAACAAACAAAACAACAATATATCGTACAAATAATTATTTACACTAATGTTGATGAGTGTCGAAATTCGACCATTCATTATTAAAAACAGGAAAAATATTATATGAATAGAATTTACATATCTACCAGCATATAAAAAAAATCTATTTTTTTTTTACTATAACACTTTTTATTATAAAATTTTATGATAACACCAAATCTCGTCAATAGGTATTAAGCAAAACAAAGAAAATCTGATGACAAACCTCTGTTTTTACTTATTTATATATAAATTAATTTATTTATTTAAGTGTTAAGTTCTTTCACATGTAATGTTACAAAGATTTACATTTAATAACAATAAAGTCTCATACCAAGAGAAAAACGTTTAAGATGCGCGCTGGCACCGACATTTAGCGAGCTCGAATTGCAAAGAGTATTGTGTTACTAAGCTTGTATTCATTTCCAACTAATTGACCTAATAATCTTTATTGTGTAGTTTAATTATAATTGCTTGAAATTTCATATTCATGGAAACTATTATTTTTAGTACTCTACAATAACATAAAACCACATTAAACAAAAGCAAAGAGTAATTTTATGAAAAATATTAAAATTAGTCAAAGTAAAAATGCGTTAAAAATAAAAGAATATAAAAGTTTTGTCAATTGTAAAGAATTAATAGTGAGTTTAAACTCGATTTAGTCTTAAATAAGAAGCCAAGATGATTATTTAGATGATGATATGTTTGAATTGATGCCATACAATTTCACAATTTCAAAAATTTTTATCTATTATAACTGAGTAATTCTTTTGTCAACCATAAATAAAATGAAATATTATGAGAATTGAAAAAAGTTTTATTTCATTTCAAAAACGTAACCTTTATTTAAACGGCAAATTAATATCAAATAAATATTTGTATGAATATACATAGAAAATTAAAATATAGAGGGCTGAGTACAAACTGTTCGAATAATGGTAAAAATGCGTCGAGAGTTATCTCATGATAGAAAATTCCTCTAAACATAAATATTCCACTAATACTTTATTAATATCTAGTTGTTCTCATACTTTAAGTATACACTTATGTAAGTTTTAAATATTGTATTAAAATTTTTAAACTAAAAATACCATTAGTCAGTCTTCCCTCAGTATTTTTATGCCTTGCTAAAGTAATAAAAAAAAATCATTCAAATTAATCTTATTGTATGTTCCATATGGATTCCAAAACGATTGCAGTGATTTTGATGAAATTTTCAGGCAATCTTCAGATTAGTCCTGCGGGTGATCTTGTGAAGATTGCCAGCCATTGGAAGTTTGAACGCTGGCAAAGCCGCAGGTACTACTAGTTAATATAGATTACTAATTAATATTTTTAAATTGTAATAATTATAAAAATAAAAGCAAAAATTAAATAAATAATTTTCCATATTCAATTATAATTAAAATTATAAAAATGTTTAAAGTTAAAAATATTGTAATGTAATTGGTGCAATTTTCATTTTGTTAATTGTGGGTAGGCTGTCTGTAACAACTATATCTTTAAGACATGTAACACCTCAGTCTCTCCCGTGACCATGGATGCTGTAAAGCATTCGAAACGTCGGGAACCAAAAATCAAAATAAATCCGCGAAATAATCCGAAAAGAAAGTTTTATTTAATAATATTAATCAGCTAAATTAAAAATAGTCTCTGTCGCTTACATATATACATATGTATGTATGTATATGGAAGGACAATTACCATCATTTCTTCTCCATTCTACATGCCAACGGCAAAGTAAATTGGCAATCCTAAAAGTCATAAAGAAAAAATTAAATGAAATTGAGACTGTAATAATTATCACAGGAATAATAGAAATGTGCGAAATATGCACGTACAAATTCAATTAATTGAATGTATATTTGTTTATAAATATAATTTTAAAGTTGCATCTGCGTTCCAGTAAAAATGTTACTAATGAGCGCAATATATTTCATATACATATAATTTTATTAAATAAGCTTTTTTAATAAATATGGATTAAATTCTTTGCTTTTTATCCTAAATACGTCTTGTGTTCAATTTGAGTTAAAATCCTTAATAAAAGGATACAAAATTAAATAGGTACTTAACACAAATATTCACTCACTCCAGAGAGGCTTTAAAATGGGCTCTTTCATAAATCTTCACGGCCGTTAACGGCTCGTCCGCAATTCGGTAATCAAGATAAAATTACTTATTTACTATGGTTATTATAACAAAAAATATTCACAAAAATATATACTCACGTCCCTTTCCGTCTGCTCTTTTATTAAAATTTGTGATAATCAGATACGGTGCCGAGTCACACCAGATTTTTCTCACGTTCGTGGCCAATGAATAAGTGAACGCCATATAAGAAAGTATTATGGAAGCGATCACATATAATTCAATAAATCTCCAATAAAGGGGATCGCAATCTTCTACTTTTCACAATATTTTCGTATCGTATTTCCGTTTTAGCAGATCGGGACTCATCCTCAAGGGGACATTGAATAAAATAGTTCGTTCCTAAATAAATAAAAGAGAATTATTGAGATTATTATATGTGTATCAATATTTCTCAGTCGAACACGCTATTCATTATAATACGAAAATAATATTTACATTTTGAATATTAAGACGCAATATTTATGAAGATAATAATATTTATACTGGTATATATACATTTATATATGAAATAGAAGGTAGAAGCGGAATGTCGATAAAATCTGACATGGTTTACATTTAAGTCTCGTCTTACTTCACCTTCATTTATTTTCTATAGCAGCTTTCGCATTCGTTTTATAAAACACCACTTTAAGAGCTATAAAGCACTTACTCTACATTTCAGTTCAAAGGTTAAGAGTTAGTAGACTAGTAATGGAATATTGGTTTAATTTATTTCAGCTTATATTTAATAAATATTGATGGTTGATTGATTGATAAAATAATATTTAAATATAAATAAAACCTTTTTTTGTAACATTTAGTTTTTTTTTATTTTGTAATATTTAGTAAAAAGATTGATAAAGTGTTACTGATTTATTTAACTAAAACCAACCATAACTAACCCTATTTATAAAAAAATTAGTTTACAATTATTATAGACTAAATGATATACAGAAAATTGAGTAAGATAATCCCGAATTAAGAAATACTTCTTAGGAGTCGGTTTATGTACGGCCATTTCTTTGCAGAATAGAGAAAAAATATATCTTTCTCTCAGCTTCTATAGAACACTAGCACAAGCACAAACAGATCTATCCCACGACAACCATTCATTTTTCCGGTATAAAAAGTAAGGATTCAACATTTACTAAATTAGGTGCATAAGTTGTTGTGTACTAAGCTGTATAAGTTACTATAGTTTTTAAACTATCCCACGGGAACTAATTTTTCGGGATGAAAAGTATCTATAATGTTGGTTGGGGATATAAGGAAGGTAACACCATGCAAAATTTCATTTAAATCGGTCCAGCTATTTCGAAGATTATCCCGCACAAACAAACAAATAGACAGAGAAACAAAAAAAATTAAAAAAAAACTAAATTTCTTCTATTTCTCTTCTTAAACCCCCTGACTCGGTTTGTAGCATATTTTTTTTCTATGTACAGACATTCAATCTCTACAGTTTTATTATATGTATAGATAGCATATAAATGGCAGTAGAACGATTTATTTACTTTATTATAATTAACTATAACTATTTAAACCGGAGGTCACGCTCCACTATGTATAAGGACGCATAAATAAAAATATATTTATGCGCCCTATATACATAAATATACTTTTGCTCTAGCTATATTTTTGATATTTTAATTTTGATGAATTATTTTATTTACTGCACATCAATCCTGCATAAAAAAGTCTAATTAAAATCATTCCAGCTATTGCTGAGCTAAAAATTATATTTTAATTCATTATTAATCTGTATATAAAATATAAGAGCATATTACCAGGAAAGTTATAATAATAGAAATGCAGAGGATGTAAAGAATCTCAATGATGTGTTTCGAGAAAGGCGTAAAGTAATTGTTACCATCCTATCATAGTGCTGCTACAGTTAGTATTTTCAGTCGTTGCGGAATCCGGAGTATCCTCTGATTTGCCTGCGAGCGTCTCAATTTCCATTTCGAAAGCAAATTGGTTTCCTAGCCGTTTGAATATTTTTCTGTCGTGAAACTTATCGAAAAACTTACAAAAGTTTTATTTTGATTTTGAGAACTACATAAGTTTTATTATTAAAAATAATATTTTGTATTATTATCAAGAGCTATTTTCTATATATATATATATATATATATATATATATATATATATATATATATATATATATATATATATATATATCTTTACCGCAACAGAGATTACGTGAAAGAAGTTCTTTGACAAGACTCATTTGGACAGGGAACATTGGAATACTGCATATTGTCTTTAAATAATTAGTGTTTTTGAACTAAATGAATTAAATACTATAAATAAATTATGTATGCAAATGAATAAATGTGACTATTTTCAACCGACTTCAAAAAGGAGGAGGTTCTCAATTCGACTGTATGTTTTTTTTTTTTTTTTTTTTTTTTTTATATTTGTTACCTCAGAACTCCGTCATTTATTAACCGATTTGGACAATTTTTATTTTGTTTGAAAGGGTATACTTCCAGATTGGTCCCATTTAAATTTCAAAAAAAAATACCACCCCTAAGGGTGGAAAAACAACTAATGATGAATTTTACCTACTTGTAATTGTCATATTGACTTGAAACTTTGCAAGTATTTCTATTTCCGTTGATGGTACAGTGGTTCGGTGTTGTTGACCTGATCTGATGGCAAGGCCAGAAGGTAGATAGGTGGAACTCTTCAACGGCTAATAGTAGATACTTTGAGTTTGGGCTTATTTTGTTTGATTTGACAAGCCTAACACGTTAGAATCCTTACTTTGCTACTACTGTCTACACTAAAAAGGGAAAAATAAAAACTTTTTAACAAAAAAATAAAAACCGACTTCAAACAAAAGCACTAAAAAGTAAAAAATAACTGATTGGTAGTTTTCATTTACTATACATACCTAATCAAATATTTTCGAAGTCGGTGTGCTTTGGCTAAGTAATTAAAGCCTACCTATTAAATACATACCTAATCAAATATTTTCGAAATCGGTGCCAGCCCATACAAAGCAAAGCACACCGACTTCGAAAATATTTGATTAGGTATGTATAGTAAATGAAAACTACCAATCAGTTATTTTTTACTTTTTAGTGCTTTTGTTTGAAGTCGGTTTTTATTTTTTTGTTAAAAAGTTTTTATTCAGTATTATTAACGTGTATTGATTAGTAAATTTATAATTCTACACAATTTACCATATTTTTTCTATTTGAATACTATTGCCCTCTATACATAGTCTTGCCCTAAATATTAATACAAAGAAAAATAAATACAAAGAAAAATTATTTTTTCTATTGCACATAACATTTATTACTATTACAATGTGTTAGTTTAATACATATCACATTAATATAAAACCATTACAGTTACCAGTTATCAATAGAAGTACGCCCTCTTTCCATGTGAAAATTTTTCACTGCCAATCGTATGGATTGTTTTAGGGACTCCAATTAATTATCATGGCATTTAGAGCAAGTTATACTCTCTAAAACTGACTATAAATCATATTCCAGGGGATTAATATCGGGACGACCAGCCTTCCAGTTGTTTTGATTTTACCACCCTATTCTTTTTTAAATTATCAGTTAAGAAATGACCAGTGCATCTTATAAGTTGCAAGTCCTAAGTCATCTTTCAAAATACGCGACACTGTTCTAGGTGCTATATTCTTCTCCCGAGATAAAATCTTTTGCTTTCGGACAGGATTTCTTCGGATTCTTTCCCTTACTGCTTTCATCGCCTTTTTCGTACGAACACTACGTCGACGGCCAGATCTTTTTCTGTCACAAACATGAGGAGGTTTCATTGTACCTATCTATTGATATTATACTGGGCTATTGCCCGGTACACAAACATTTGACTAGTACCAAGCGTATGCAGAGTTTTATAAATTGTATTTGGCTCCATACCTACTTTGTGTAATGCAATCACAGCGATTCGATTCTCTTTATCACCCCACTCTATTTTCATATCACTAAATATTTTACAATGTATCGGCGGGAAAATGAGAAAACACAACAATCATATAAAATTGACAGATTCCAAATTCAAATGTAATATTTTGTTTATTTTTAATTGTAACAATATTTATGGTCAGACTATGTATATAAAAATCATCAAAAATATTAGAGATTGAACAGTCATTTTTCTAACTGACCAGCTTTATTGTAAAGCTGTTACACATTAAAACCCTTGATTAAAACAAATTACTCTTAAATATGTTCAACTCCATGTCATATTAAATTGAAGCTATAATTGGATCGCAATTACCACATACCGATGATATGGCCTGAAATGATTTATTGGCGACAAGCAGCTATAATGTGATATTAAGTAAAATTAATAACATCTGTCCTATACCATAAACTAGCTTTTATGACTGAGTATGAATGCGTGGTAATAACGTAACATTATTAAAAAAAATTGTAATATTCACATTAAAATATTAAGGGATAACAAAAATCTGTCAATATGTTTTTTTTTAATTGAATATTAAATTAGACATCATGATATTAAGTATAACAATCAGCATTTTGAATTCTTTCTTTATAAATGAAAACAAAATATATAAACCTATATATTTATCATTTAAAAATATAAGAGTGTTGGTTAATGAGCCTTAAAAAAAACAGGGTCACGTTGGGAAAAAATATATTACAATTTATCCGCCTGTTATTTCTGTGAAGAAAAGCGTGGACAGAATGAAAATGAAATAATAGCTTCAAAAGGCTTGATCGTCGTAAAGGCGAAGTATTAAATAAAACTTTTTCTTATGTCGACTTTATTAATAGCCCTCATAATTTTAAGATGGTCTAACTACAAATTTCTTAGAAGCTAAATCTTATTTGAATTAAATAATGATATTTTTTTTCTCTAAAAATTTTCTTGCAATTTACATTTCTTCGTTAAAAATTAAATAATATAGAGTTACTTTAAACGTGAGTTTTGTAAAAATGTATTTATTAGTAAAAACAACATATTGTACTCAATATAGAACAAATTACTATAAATTATAATAATGTCTAAATTACATAATTGCTTTATGATAATTGTTTTTTTTTTAAATCCAACAAAACTTGATACTTCTGACCAAAGAGTTGCCAGTCAAGTCAAGTGGTCAAGCGTTGCCGGTAACATTTAATCACATGATTAAGCGGTCCGTTTTCAGTCATGGCAATATTTTATTTTATAAACCATAAGAAGCCAGTTTTGCCGCCAGGATCAATTGTTCAACCGAAGAAGAATTAAAAAATATTAAATCATAATAAAAGTGCATAACATACAAGTTCTACTTAAAAGAATAAATAAAAAAATTGAATCTGTTTGATTTTTGAGAAGGAAACAGGGGATATCCCTAACTTATAGACCTCATCTAGTACCGACTCTAAAAATATCTCATAAATAGAAGCGATAATTTTTAGTACATACTATCAAATCGGCTTATATTTTTTTATTTCATTCGTTATTAACTAGGCATATAATAAGCGTACTCTGTGCATGTTTTTTTATAGCAAGGACTGCTTCGTATTGTGTATACAATATACATAGACCTCAAAACAATTGTTTAAATATTTGTCTGTTTAATTTACATACAAAAAGAACTGAACAGATTTTGCCTATTATTGTGTACATTGTAGTGACCTTAATTATTACTCGGGTCAACATTTACGACACCCTTTACTACAGGAAAATTTTAATAATTAACTATACAAAATTATTAGTATCAAAGTTAACAATTAACATATTTAACAAATAGTCTTTCATTGTGCATAAACTACTGATGTCATTGAAATTTAGTACGGTGACAACGTATATTATCGAATCAATATACCTATAGATTATTTTCCCCGCGACAATATATATATATATCTATACTAATATTATAAAGAGGTAAAGTCTGTGATCTTGTGAGTTTGTGAGTTTGTGAGTTTGTGACGTTGTAGGGGGTAATCTCTGGATCTACTGAACCGATTTTCAAAATTCTTTTACCAATAGAAAGCCACGTTCTTTCTGAGTGTCATAGGCTATATATTAACCCGAAAAATGAAAAGACTTTTTCGTGGTAGTCGGATTTGCAAAGTAAGTCGGAGAAAAAACGGTCGAACGAAAACGTTTCTTACGAACGCTGCCTTAACGATGAGAGATATATGATTATGTTCTAGAGAAGAGTTGTAGAGCTTAATAATGCCTACAAAAAAATCAGCGACAGCATATGTCTAACTTTTATATTTAAGTCACAAAAAGTAGTTTTTTATAATAAAAAAATAATTTAAATCGGTAGGTCATGTTTATTGGTCATATTATCAACAATTATGAATTCTTATCAAAATAAGTAAATTTATCGTCTAAAACGTTTAAAATAAAAGACTTTTCCCTTTTACTGCATATAATTTGGACAAATGGTTAAAGAGATAATACAACATATTCGTATGTATGGACGAACCCGAGCGAGCTGTTTATCTGTTTTTCTCTTTGTACGGGCTAATCTCCAGATCTATTGGACCTATTTAAATGAAATTTTGCATGGTGGTACCTTATATCCCCGGGCAACGTCTTAGATACTTTTCATCCCGGAAAATTAAAGAATTCCCGTGGGATAGTTAAAAAACTATAACAACTTATACAGCTTAGTACACAAAAACTACTGATTGGATTTTAATGATACTTTACAACAATATAGTTCATACATGACAAAAACAAATCAGCTGCTTTTCATCCCGGAAAATTAAAGAGTTTCCGTGGGATAGTCAAAAAACTGTAGTAACTTATACAGCTTAGTACACAAATACCACTGATTGGATTTTGATGAAACTTTACAATAATATAGTTCATACATCAGAATAACAAATAGGTAACTGTGTATCCCGGAATAATGTACTTTTCCCGTGGGATAGATGTTTTTGTTTATTTGTAACGTATTATGTACACAACATAGACCCCACAACAATAGTTATTAAAAAAAATGCCTGTTTATCTGTTTGCCTGTTTGTCTGTTTTTGTGTGTGCGTTTCACGCGAAAAGTAATGTACCAATTTCAACGAAATTTGGTGAAGTGATAACTTATTACTCAAGTCAACATTTAGGGTACCTTTTGTATGTATGTATGTATGTATGTATGTATGTATGTATGTATGTATGTATGTATGTATGTATGTATGTATGTATGTATGTTGTATTCAGCCCCTCTTAACACGTGCGCGGGCCTCCCTTCAGTACGAGGTAGATCAGGCCATAGTCCACCACGCTGGCCAAGTGCGGGTTGGTGGACTTCACATGTCTTTCGAAAACTTGCTAGGTTCTGTCAGATATGCAGGTTTTTCTTCACCGTTAAGACAAGTGGCAACTGTGTTAGAAATGATTCGCACATGAAAATATCAGAGGTGCGAGACCCGGGATTTGAACTTGCTTCACTCGGTTTCCCAAGCGAGCGCGTTACCACTGGGATACCACTGCCTAGATACCTTTTACTTAAAGAAAATCTTTCTTTCCCACGGGAAAATGCAATAACTGGTTTTATCGAGTCCTCCCTAGAAACCTTCCTCTGGCTAAGCCTTAAGACATAAGTCAAAACAATATACTAAAAAATTGTAGGCCTTGAAAAGTCCTACAGAAAAGTTCTGAATAGTATATATCTATCTTCTAAGTTACACTCGCAATATTTATTCTTATCTATACCTATAATAAAACTTAGTCAAATCGATGCGCGCGTTTCACGCAAAAAGTAATCAACCGATTTTAACTTAATTTTGTATAGTGATAAAACTTAGTGCTCGGGTCAA
The DNA here is from genome assembly GCA_947093115.1 of Brenthis daphne. Lineage (NCBI taxonomy): Eukaryota > Metazoa > Arthropoda > Insecta > Lepidoptera > Nymphalidae > Brenthis > Brenthis daphne. The sequence continues at coordinate 38,428,923 of OX352473.1, read as the reverse complement.
CATTTAGAAATGAACGGTTCCCGTGGGATAGATGTGTTTGTGCTTTTCTAGAGGTGAACCCGAGCGAAGCGAGGGTGAGCCGCTAGTATATATATATATTTAAAATAAATATCAGAGAAAAATTTATATAAAAATGAAAAACATTTCGGCCATCGATCAAAGAAATTATTACGTATTTACTATATAAAACCGAATATACAGTCGAAGAGTATGTTTTTGGCAGCTTGAACATGAACGTAGCTGCAGGCTCTGCTAGTTTAAAATATAATATTTAACTAAAACTTTAAACGCGGGTCAGCAAATGTCAATCCTTAAATGATGAAGGGAGGGTTGAGCACTCTTTTCTCGTGGCAGAAGGCCACTTTCAGTTTCAGTGATTGACATTTTGATAGACAAATAAAAAAAAACTGTTTACCTAGCCTCAAAGAAATAAAATTTTAATTCAGCATTATGAATCAGTTTAAATATAATAAAAACTTGAAAAAGAATAAAAACTTTTTAACAAAAAAATAAAAACCGACTTCAAACAAAAGCACTAAAAAGTAAAAAATAACTGATTGGTAGTTTTCATTTACTATACATACCTAATCAAATATATTCGAAGTCGGTGTGCTTTGCTTTATATGGCCTGGCATTGATTATTTTGCCTGCCTGGCATTGATATTGATATATACACTTTCAAACAACACAAAAATTGTTCAAATCGGTTAATAAATGACGGAGTTCTGAGGTAACAAACATAAAAAAAAACATACAATCGAATTGAGAACCTCCTCCTTTTTGAAGTCGGTTGAAAATTAAAAACCGACTTATAAAAGTAGAAAATAAAAAAAAAACTAAAAAGAATAAAATAACAGATTGGTAGTTTTCGTGTTTTATAGATCCTAATCAAATATTTTCAAAGTGCTTTGATCTGTTTCGGCTGGCACCAAAATAAGTCCAAACTCAAAGTATCTACTTTAGCGGTTGAAGACTTTCCCCTATCTACCTTCTGGGCTTACCATCAGATCCAGGTCGATAAGAACCACTGCACGATCAACAGAAATAGAAACTCTTGTAAAGTTTCTAGTCAATGTGATAATAATAGAAGTAGGTAACATTTTCATTAGCTCTTTTTCCACCCCTAGGGGTGGTATTTTTTTTCAAATTTAAATGGGATCAAATTGGAAGTATACACTTTCAAACAAAACAAAATCTATCCAAATCGGTTTTCAAAAATATTGTTATTATTATTTAATAATATTATTATTGAATATTGACGAAGTTCGGAGGTAACAAACATAAAAAATAGAGCAAAATTGAAAACCTCCTCCTTTTTGAATAAACTGATAGAAAATTCACATTACATGATACGTAACGTTAATATACTCGTATACACTGAGGCACTATCGGTAAATTTAAATTTTCATATAAGATCAAATGCTACCTTAGCATCAATATAATAATCTACGATAACGAGTGAAATAAAATTCACCACATGTGTTTTGCGGAGAAATGAATATTGCCTTACCTCCCTCATTTCGTGCTATTACAAAATAGTGTGAATTGTATTTTGAAACACCTACAAACATAAATGTATATGAAAGACTAGCATTGCCCGCGGCTTCGCCTGCGTTTAGATGACCATTAACCAAATTCTTAGGCTTTACATATTAATATAATCTTACATTGCAGTTTTTATATTTTTTCTCAAAAATGAGATATTTTCCCGCCGTAAAAAGTATCTTATATGTTGACCCGGATAACCAGCTATCACCATACCAAATTTCATCAAAATCCCTCCAGTGGTTTTTCTGTGATGCGGTAACAGACAACAGACAGACGAAAATTCTAAAAACTATAGATTCGGACTCTGTATCGATAATAATGTTTATTTCAATAAGATTTTCCAAAAAATATTTAATGTACAGATTCGGCTTAGTTACAATTTTATTATATGTATAGATAATCCGGTCAGTAACAAATATTAAATGAACTATATCTATACTCTTATCTATAACGGTAACAGATAACCCAACATTGCGGTGAGATTTGGAAGTGATCCAATGTAACTCTGTCTAGTGCCAAATGAACTTTCCTTTTGTCCCGCCAGAACGATTAGGCCGCTCAATATATTCGATGCTTTAAGTGAGACCAAAGTTACCCACAACAACAAATAGCCTGTGGTTAGTTATTTAATCATATTATTTGTTTCACAATATTTGTCAGCCATACTGTTGTAATGTTGTATTTTTATATATTGAGCGTTTTAATTTGTAATGATTTATGTATAAGGCATTTAGTTATGTGACCTTGGCTGATGGAAATGTGTTTTAAAAAAAAAATATAAAAAAGGGCGCGAATATTCATTTGTTTTCCCGCGCTTTTGCACAGAGATGTCGGTACCACCCTGTAGTGACTAGTCACGAATTGTTTGTAATAATAAAGATTATGGTTATACACTATGTAATTCACTGACGATTATAAAAGTACTGAATATTATAAGAATATAAGCAAGGAATATCTCGAAGTTTTATTAGGGATCCTACACTGTGTACTAACAACCAAAGTTGTATACAGATTGTAAACCTAAAATAATATTTTTTTAGGAGAAATAAAATGTTTTGTTACTTCCTCTGAAAAATAATGATTTATTTTTTAAGATTTACTTTAAAATTGGTTCTTAAATTAAAATTAACATAATATAAACAGCTATAACGATTCAATTTAATATTAAACAGTCCACTGATTTCACAACTCCAGCTCGTCGCGGATAATAACTACGTAATACCTACTACATTAACGACAGTTTAAATTAAAAAAAAATACAAACTGCACTATACTCTCAAATAACTTCATTTGCAAAACGTTAAACGACCATCAATATTTTTAAATGAGTTTAATAAAGTAAGATATTCTCAATCGGGATGAATGTTTTATTCCTTTTGTCGTGTTTCGTGCTATTTTGTAAAAATCAGTAAATTAAAAAATAAATTTTATATTTTAGATTTTATAGACTTTGAACTTTGATTTATCTGTAGATGAATATTTCAAAAATATATAAAAAAACAAGCTTTTGTTACCTATACCCAAATTGTGTAATGTAATAAATCGATAGGTTTCATTTCATTTAAAGTTTATTTTCTTCTTTTTAGAGCATTTAAATAATGAAAATAATAAAAATTATATTAATAAAAAGAATATTTTTTGCTATTAATTTATTTTTTATTTATTAGTTCTTATTCATATTCTTCTTAGCAAACCCTTTGTCGGCGACGGAAAACCTATCTTCGAGTAACGTGTGTATTAATATAGGGACAATGTCATTTTAGCGTATTATGAATAATTGTTGTAAATATGAAATCTCATTCTTATTAGATTTATTATGTTAAAATAAGTTCTAATTAGTGTAATAAGGTTAGTTTAGAGTATTTTTTGCTTATTTGAATCATATAAGACTATTTAACATTAATTTGAAAGGAATAGGTACGTAAGTAAAATGTTAGCATATAGGTAATTACGTAACTTGAAAATGAGATTTTTTGTTTCTTGCAATAGCATAATAGTTTATGTTTTAAATAATAGATTTTATTATAAAACTTATAATAAAACAAGAATTAGGTCGATAAGACTATCCGTTCAAAAGTTATAAGGGAAAATGTATAGTAAAAATGTAGCAACCTAGAAATTTAGATATTTTTGTTTTAAGACTTTTTTAATTAATTATTATATATTGAATATTATGTTTTAATATTGTATAATAGTATGTAAGGCATGTAAATAAATAAATATGTGTAAGGTGTTTTACTGAAAACATAAAATAAAAGGACTCTCAAGGTTTCGGTTTAGGGAAATTTTACTCGAAAAATGAGCTCAAAGTACGCGGCTCTCTGTAAGGTATTAACGGGCCAAATAAAAGGCGAGCCATTTCTCGATTCGAGTCAGTCGCAAGACAGCCACCGAAGAGGCAACAACTAAAAGGAAAAGGAAGAACCGAAACCAAGAGAGAAAAAAGGAAAAATTGTGTTTTTATTTCATCGCCTCTAAGTATAGTCTCCTGTCAACGAAGAAACCCTAGTGGATCGGGACCCAAGCTACGCATTCAGGGGTGCGTGGTGGCGTACATTACCAGCGAACGGACATACTGCCGTGTACGCCAAGAACGTCTGGGAGATTGTCCCAGGTCGACCTCCGGGTACTAGACATACCCTGGTTCTGGTCGTCCGAAACACCCTTTCATTTGATATCCATATCATGGGGGTGCATAAAAACGTCGTCCGCCATCTTTATGAGTACGCCATATTGCTTTTAGAATGACGTCACTTAGGGAACCATGCGTTGTCATCCAAAGTAGTATGCAAAATTTCAGCTCATCGGTTGATGATAACTGCTTTAAAACTGCTTTAAAACTCAGTTGCAGGATTTGACCTGACAAACATACAAACATTGCAAGTTAAATAAAAGATTGTAAAAAAATTAGACACATATATAGTATAGTATAATTTCTATGTACACATTTATAGTAAAAAATAAAATGGGAAAAACATTCCTAGCTCACCTCCCATTCATCACTTATAGGATAACTAGCTTGTGTCTTGGGGTGTGGGATATTATATGTATAATAGATATTGGATAGATATTCTACTTGAATTGTCTTTGTTACATTTTGTACATTGAATAGTATATTATGCCTGAAACATACATATTCTCAGGTGTATAAATGTCTGCCCTAAACATTATCTATCTAGCCTAATTTCTGAGACATAACAGAACTAGGTCACTGTCAAAATAGTCGTTGGAACAATCACTAGTATAAATGTGTTCGCTAAAATCTGCATTTATTTGACCTCTTAGAGCGATGGAATCGCAAGCTCAATGGAATTCAACATGAATAAAATTAGGCACAAAACCGGCGGGTCAATGTGCCCTCTGAGAGTGTAACATTACTAACTTTCCACCTATAATCGAAAGTTTCTAACTAGAAAACCTTTCTTTTTTTCATGTTGAAAATGCATTTACGCATACCACGTGTACGTACAGGCTATGTGGGACTGACCGTCTAAAAAAACCAGTACTACCCACTAAAACCCAACAGAACCTCCCCCGTCTTAATGGGGCGTCGAACGATCACTTACGCACTCAACCATAACGCCCCGACACATGTCAGCCAAAGCCAAAGCAGACCACAACAGCCATGGGGTTGCTCCAACGGTCCACTCTGTTATCAGAGAAGTACTAGGAATAAACCACATGGCTCATCGCCCACCAAAGTGGGTTGTCTCCCGGTACGTTTCTTGGCTTCACGCCTGGCTGGATTGCCGGACAAGGTGAACGCACGTTGGGGGATCTAAACAGAAAACCTAATACATCTTTCGAACTAATATAAAATTCGAAATCATGAGCTCATGATCTGCAGCCTTCAACTCCAAGAGTAATAAGGCAGTTTATTATCCTAAGCTTATAACAAATGGTAATATATAACATGAATACATGTCTAATATAGACTTCGTTATTCATCACGTAATGTAAGCACGGTGAAACAAGGCGTAACATTTGATGTGTTACGTGTGTCTGAATTTTATTACAAGACTTTAGGTAGACTCGCGAGATCCAATCTCATTTCTCGTTAAACCTAAAAAATAATGTAACATCGCAATTATATTTTCACGTGTCTGTTGAAAAATATCCTCATGCAAAATAAGAACAATGAAAAGTTGGCTCTGTTTTATGTTTCACAGAAATACTAAGTAACTTTTCTAATTAACTTTGTATTGTTTATGATTTTTGGATTATTACAAAGTAAATCATACATGTTTAGAAAAATTATGTGTTCTTGGAATTTAAAAAATCATTAAAATATTTTAAAACTCCTATTATATCCTTAAGTTATTACGCAAATAAATAATACAGATAAATACGAGTACGTAATACAGACGCCTCATCCCATGCAAAGAAATTGGACACCGCTAATTTGGGCTATTTTTCGGGCTATTCTTGATTCTTCAATAGATAATAAAAGAGGTTATTAATACACAAATTGTCAAAATGTTTTACTTTTAAAATATGTCTAAACTATAATATGATAACATCATTCAGAATTAAAAAAATTTTAGAGACTGTAAGTTTTTTAACCGCAATAAACAGCTCATAAAAAATAAGCACCATTATGAATATGTTTGTACTAACCACACACCACATACTACATACATGCTAACTGTTGATTTTTCACTAATTAGTAAAATTACCAAAATTTGATTTATTATTATATATATTTAATTAGTTTTCCTTTAGGGTACTTACAGCTATTTTAAAAACGATAATATAAAGTATATATTGGTATCTATTTCATATTTTTTTAATTATTTTACACAAACTTTAATAACAAAAGGGCACATAATGCCATCTATTGACATTTATTTGACCTAATTTTTCTTTATTCGTAATGGGATCCCATGCTATGACTATACCTACCATCAGGAATTTTTACAGCGATTTTTTTATGAGAAGAATATGAATTAGTTATTTTTTTTAATATATACTTGAGTGCAAACAAAATTTAATTTCCTTCTCAAACATGAGCTATTTTTTAAATTTTTCAATAATGAAAAATTTTCACCGTAAAATTTTGTTTCATGCGACCTCTCGCAATTAGGTCTTGCTTATTAATAGTTTAAACTAACTTTTCGTATACAGTACGAAAATTTAAATTTTATCATAACTAGATCCTACTAAAATAACATAAAATTACTGCTTGCAACGTGTAGTTTAATTTATTTTTATACTAAGTAAGCTGCTGCTTAGTTATAGAAGTGCTTCTGACCCCCGGGATAAAAAAGGAGGACACACTCGCACTATAAAATTTTACACGGTTTGTCACAGGGACATAAGAGTACACAGTTCTTTTTCGTAAGTTAAAAAAAAATTACTAGGGTTTGTGACATAATTAAATTTCTTTTAGCATACAAATATTAAGGAAAGAGAAAATAACTTTGAAATTTGTAGAGAAACTCCCTGAAAGTAGAAGGCCATTCGTTTGTAATTGCCACAGCTACTGCGACTATAAAATTTGAAGCTGCGAAGTCAAGCGGCTGCTAGAGATTACAAAGTCTTTTAGAGTTCATTTAAATGCAAATGCTATTAACAGTTATTATTGTATAATTTCTACGACATTACTATACCGTACTGTAGTCTGTTGAACAATAAACATTTGTAAAATGTCTAAACTAAACTGATAGAAGGTATTATACATATATCTGTAGCATCCACGTATGCTACATTTATGTATTGAAATATAAAAAATATGCCATACACATTTTCGACAAAATGAAGGGTATCAAAAAAATATTTTAAGGTTGTAATATAAAAATTTTATATTTATTCTACGCCCACTTAAACCTTATTAAATACCAAAAAGATGCGTTTAAACTCAAATAAAATTTTACTTTTGCGGTTATAGTCAACCATCTCTCCATTTAGCATTGGCCTTAGTTACATATTATTTTACTCGAACAAGCGACCGAGCGGCAAAATAGTTTTCGTCCATTTTGTGAATTCGACCAATTACAGGGTCGAGAAAACGGGCCATTTGTCACAGGACAAAAAAAGCCGGTGTCCGACCTTTCCGTTCATGTGTAAGAAAACATAATGGGTCTTTATTCTATAAAAGAAATTTAATATTATTTCCTTGGTTTTAAATTTTTTTACTTTGTAAATCCTTTCTAGTGATGAAATAAACCTTACTTTTATCTGCCAGTGTATAGACATGGATCGAGTGTTCAACGCGATATGACATCTGTTATCGGCGAAGACCGTCGTAAATCGAATTTTATTTCTGTGAAAAATTACTGACCGAATAGAACTGATCTGTTATGTGAATGAATCATAAAATAATGAATTATCGCATTTGTTAAGGTTATATTGGAAATGATCTATAAATATTTGTATAATAACAACAACAGCCTCCAAACTTCACCTGTCTAAACGTGTTCGTTACTTCATCACTACTAAGTTACTTCTACTCTTACGAGTTTTCGCATTCATAATTACACATTACAAATATTCTTTATATTACATAAACAAATTATAGAAGAAATAATAAAAGCAGTAATATTAGTACTATTACTAAACTGTCTCGGGGGTCTATTGCTTAGCATGTTAGGCTGCAGGTCTGGAGGTTGGTTGTTTGAGTACATTTCCGTTATTGAGTATTTCTGTCGTCGTTCTATGTAATCTCTTACCGTCGTCGTTCCACCGCAGTATGACAGGAATAGAGAGTGCACATGTGTTTGAGCATACAATGTGTGCACTATAATATGCCCTGCACCTCCTGCTACTCTAAATAATAACTGATATTGACTGCCGTGGCCCAAATTGGTCAGAAGCTGAACTATAGTGTTGAAAGTTATTAAAAGTCCGAAAATAACCTAATAATAAAGTCGTATTGATATCTGCGGTCTCTAAAAAGAAATCAAACAACCCGTTTATATTTCTATATTTATGTATAATTCATATTTATTACTTAGTATCTATACATGTAATAAAATTGTAACTAAACCGAATCTGTACATGAATTTTTTTTCGAAAATCTTATTGAATTTAATAGATATTACTGTCATACAGAGGCTGAATCTATAGTTTTTATAATTTTTGTCTGTCTATCTGTATGTCTGTCTTTCTGTTACCGCATCATAGGAAAACCACTGGAGGGATTTTGATGAAGTTTGGTACGATGATAGCTGGTTATCCGGGTCAACGTATAGGATACTTTTTACTGTGGGAAAATATCTTATCTCTGAGAAATCTATACTAAACCTTAATACTTTAGAAGGGACGAACCCGAGCGGACCGAGGGTGAGTCACTAGTTACAAATAAACCTCATTCATTATTATGTAGCTAAAATGTGCAACTGCAAATCATGAAATTCTAGGTTTGAGGCTCAGGTTAATTCGAATTATTGGTTTCAAGAAACTCATAGCCTCTGTTTAAATCGAACTGGCACTTTCAGAAATTAACGTATTTCAATACCCAGAAATTGTTTTACCTTTAACAATAATCTGTTTAGCTGTATAATAATAACAAATACCATTATTGTGAATATATATGTCATTCTTACAATTTATAATTTTACACAAATCATTAAATTCCATCCAAAAATATATTATTTCTATATATATATATATATATATATATATATATATATATATATATATATATATATATATATTATACCCATTAACATCCTGTCTCAAATCATAAAAATAATGTCAGTGACCATGAACGCTTAAAGAATAATATAGTTACTATTTATAATGTTTAAACATTTTTGCAATATATATCTTGTTGCGATATAAAAAGTAATTAAACGTTGGAAGCGGTGTTGTGGACGAAATTATTCACGGACTTATAGGCGCGTGCCATCTGTCGCCGAGCCTTTTAAGATGGCATTTATTAAGCAAATACTGAGCGTGATTGATTAAAAGCATATTTAATCATCTCAGGACAAAAAGACGCCTTTTTATAATATTACTGAAAAAATAGAACGGGATGATTTAAATAATTGGAAAACGACTTGAATAATAAATTAATATTTTTGTACCAAATTGAAATAGAACAATAAAGTTAAGCGTAAGTTCATCTTCTCTCCTGTTAAAGAACTTCATCTATACTATAATAAAACAGTAGAGGTCGAATGTCTGTACATAACAAACAAATGCTAAAAACCGAGTCAGGGGGATGTAAGAAGACAAATACAACAAATCCAGGTTTTTTTCAAATTTTTTGTTTCTCTGTCTGTTTGTCTGTTTGTACGGGCTAATTTCCGAATCTATTAGACCGATTTAAATGAAATTTTGCATGGTGGTACCTTATATCCCCGGGCAACATCTTAGATACTTTTTATCCCGGAAAATTAAATAGTTCCCGTGGGATAGTTAAAAAACTATAATAACTTATACAACTTATGCACCTAATTTAGTAAAATTTAACATTCTGATACCTCATATTGCCGGTCAAACAACAGGTTGCTTTTCATCCGGGAAAAATGAACGGTTCCCGTGGGAACTAATAGATCTCTATTAGTGTTTTTCTAGATATCCGCTAGTATGAAATAAAGAATTATGTTTTAAAATTACAAACTAAACATTTCCTTAACCTTTAGACTCAAAACAAAGTAATAATGTCTAAATTCGCTATCAACTCGTGTCGGAATTCCGGCTGTCGCGCCGTCACTAAATACTGCGGCTCACCTCGTCCGTGTCTATTCCCTTTGATAAACTAGTTCACCTGGACATTACTTATTTCAGTATTGAATATTCCTCGAGAGTATTTACGGCGGGTGCTTTACTGATTATATAAATAAAGTATCATTGAAGGTAATTGCACACCAAGCTGTTATATTTTCATTTTAACTGTCTCGGTGGTGTAGTGGCTAGCATGTACGGCTGCACACCCGGAGGTCCTGGGTTCGAGTCCCGGGTCGGGCCAAGTTTAGTTATTGAGTCTTCCTGTATAGTAAGTCTCAGTAACAGCCCGGAGTTGGGAAGTTGGCGGTGTTTCACCCCCGTGCCTCGGAGAGCACGTAAAGCCGTCGGTCCTGCGCTTTAACTCTCACCGGTCGCGTCGAGTGGTCGTCCCACCGGAGTATGAGAGTGATAGGAATAGAGAGTGCACGTTGTGTCTGCGCGTACACTTGAGCACTATAATATCTCCTGCGCAGTTGGCTAATCTCATTGAGATTGGCCGCCGTGGCCGGAATCGGCTAGGAGAACACCATCATCATCATATTTTCAGCAGTACCTACCTACCGTCCTACAGTTTAACTAGTATGAACAAGTCTTTACTTAAACAATGTTAGCATGATCTGTAAATACTTGTTTTATAAAGTGTTGTTTATTGTACACTAAGCCGTTATTGTAATTATAATTATTCCTAAATACATAATTCCATAGCTAATATTAGAAATGTGTTTGTTTGTCCTTCTTTCACGTCGAAACAGAGTGATAGATTGACGTGATTTTTTGTGTGGAGATAGTTGGAGGGCTGAAGAGCCGCGTGTTCTGCTAGTAAAAGTATATATTAATAAAAGCTAAAAATTCCCTTATAGATCAGAAAAGACTAAAGACCTTCTAATTTGAAGATTCGTTTTTCGAATTTCAATTCTTATATTATTAATTTTTATTTTTATTGTAATCACAATTAGATCCATTTTGTGCTATTAATATTTAATGTCGAAAGTTTAATACTCAATTCATCATTATAATTCATTAAAACTTCATTAAAGTTTAATATCTCTTTACTATGGAAGTTTTCCATTTTGCATAAAACTAACCAACTTTAATTATTTAATATTTTCTTAATATTTTATCACTCTTCATATTTTATTTGAAGAAACAAAACCTAGTTCAAGAAATTTCTTCTTTAATCATACATACGAGTATAATAAAATTCTAACTAAGCCGAATTCTGTACATTAAATATTTTTTAGAAAATCTTACTGAAATAGACTCGATACAGAGGCCGAATCAATAATTTTTTAGAATTTTTGTCTGTCTGTCTGTTACCGCATCACGGAAAAACCACTGGAGGGATTTTGATGAAATTTGGTATGGTGATAGGTGGTCATCCGGGTCAACATATAGGATACTATTTACCGCGGGAAAATATATTATTTCTGAGAAAAAATACAAAAACTGCAATGTAAGAGTATATTAATATGTAAAACCTAAGAATTTTTTTTTTGGTTATCTGAACGCGGGCGGAGCCGCGGGCAATGCTAGTTGTATGTATAAAAATAAATTCTAACAACTTTTTAAAGCTATTACTCAATATTAATATCGAAAAAAAGTATTAAATAAAATTAATGTGTTTGTCGAGCTCGTTTTCCAATATATTCATATGCAATTAATCAATGGAGCAAAGTTTTCAGAATATATCAATATTTGTTGCCAATATAAAATATTGGTGTCTGACTTTCCGTTCAATAAACAACACGTACAAACGGCATGTGTCACGGTTTGGCCGAGCGTTATATTAGTTTCAATAACTACCCGACAGCGCTAGAAGGAGGGTTATGTTTTTCGGGTGTATGTATGTATGTATGTATATTTCTTTAACACGCTCGCCTAAATGGCGTGACGAATTTTATCTTGAGAGATGTCGTTACATTCGTCTTAATTGTGAGAGTGATATTAGCGTACATATATATTATATCGAAATTATAAAAATTAAAATAGTCGATTTTTTGGCGCCATATTATGTTTTCAAAAAAAAATTCCTTAAAACCTATCTAGTGGAATATAAAAACAAATGGCTTTCAAAAATACTAATAAAAATAATTTATATGTAATACATACAAGTTACATGTAATTTGGAATGAGAAATACTAAAAAAACTCATGAATATTCTCTAACTTTATATCTAGGAAAATCTAAAACAGGGAAGCTCAATACAGATTCTGTTTATCACACCGGTGGACAAATTTAAAATATAATTGATATCATACTAAAGGAAAGGCCTTGAATGATTTCTTAATAAAAAAAAATAAAAAAAAATTATATTACTAAAGAAAATTCGGTGTCCTTTTCTTCCTTTTTTATTATTTATTCTATTTCTGCCACCTGCATTTACGTGTCTACAGTTACAAATATGACGTCAACTTTATATAGAATATACTTTGGTGAAGATACTACGCTTTGTACGAATCTAGAGCTCGACCCGTGACTCGAACCCAGGAACTCATCGGTCGGATCGATAAAGCTTTGGACATTTTTATTAGAAATGTTTGTGCTTCGAAGTTGATTTTGGCTATTTTATCCCAAAATTCTTCAAAATTTAATTATATCAAACAATTAACTGAATTACATATAGAATTTAGTGAAATTAAAACTCATTAACGTTGTTTCTAAATGTTTGGTTGAATTTAATAATTGTTAAAATATTAATTAGCAATAATTCTTATATTAAACCTCAACAATTACCTACAATAGCCAATTAATTTAAAGCTATTATTATGCTCAATGCTCTTGTCAGTTGCATGCTAATGTTTTGGTAATAGTTGTCTAAGCCAAATGGTCTATTAATAACAATCAAAAGGCTACAAATGCCAATAGGATTATAATATTTGGTAGTTATCTATTTCTAGGAATGTAACATACTCGTAGTAAATTACAGACACCTGTTAAATCTAACCCGAATATGTACCTATAAGAACTGCTGAAATATATTTAGGTAAGAAAACAACTTCTTTATAAAGAAATAAAATAGATAGGTTTGGTTTAAACTAAATATTAAAGTAAAAAATTAAGTTACTACTAGTTTAGCCAATTTGTAAGTCGGAGAGTAGCAAAAGTACTCTCACCACTCAGAGGATCCACAAGAGCGTTCACAAGGGACTCTTACCATTTTGTCAATGAAGTCAAACACCTAAAACTCATGGACAGTGAAATAATGGTTAGTTTTGATGTACAGTCTTTATTTACCAGCCTACCAGTGGAAGACTGTATTGAAATAATATCTAGGAAGCTACTAGATCACAACATGTCAATAGAATACATTGAACTTTTAAAACACGGCACATCCGGCTATTTATGTAATGATGAATTCTATAGGAAAGTGGATGGAGTGGCCATGGGTTCGCCAGTCTCCCCCGTCATAACCGACTTCATGGAGGACTTCGAGGAGACTGCTCTGAACACATATCCCGTGACACCACGTTTTTACAAGCGGTACGTAGATGACACTTTCACAGTATTACATGACAAGATAGTTTTATTAAAAATATAAACGTACATATCTCCAATTCCCATCTTTACTTGTAAATACTAAAAAATATAAAAAACAATGTTATTTTTCACTTTGTTATCAACAATTAAAAAAAATTGTTTTTAATTAAAATTGTTTATTTAATAAATAATTTGTTATAAACAATTAAACTTTTCCTATATATTTTTACATAATGAAACCAAAACAGAAATAATAATTTATTTATATTTTTTATCGAATTTTAAAACCTAAGTAATATTTTTAACTTAAGGAAATTATTGATTGATAACAAAGTGAAAAATATCAATTTTTTAATTTTTCCAACAGGAATGTCTTCTCAGGCCTTTCAAAAATAGTTCCAAAAAAGGAAAAAAAATCTCAGATTTGTTATTTAACAATTATCGCGCTTGCAATGTGCATGTTCAAGTAGGAATAAATTGTTAATTAACTAATGCATAATTAATAGAAAAATCGCGATAAAAAATTTTTTACCGCGAATTATTGTTCATTTATCTATTCAGTAATCTCCTGAATGTTTTTATTTCTTAAATATTATATCTAAAATATGTTAAAATATTTTTTATTGTTAAAGTATCCGAAGTAGGTGTGGTTAGCGCAAGCTAGAAGCACAAGTTTTCGGCCGTATTTCATCCCTCTGGGAAAATTATAAATATTGGTCTTACAGTTCCGGAAGTCAGAACTTTTCTTTAGAAAATTTCCTCCTCTTTTTGAATACATGTTTGAAATGTTTTAGATTTGAAAAATCTCAATTATTAGTTGAGATATTTGCAATAAACTAAACCCCCCTTTTTTAGTTAATTGTTTATAACTTTTGCAATTTGTGCAAGCGGAACTTGATTTTTTTCAAAAATCATCTATATACCATTTCAAATCAAATGAAACCTCGTTCATATTTTTTCGAAACTGCTGAAAAACGTTGACCATAAAGGCATTTGTTGACTAGACTATATGTCTTATAATATAGCATTACTTAGTAACAATAGGCTCTACGTTCAAGTTGTAATTCATAATTGTAAAAAGAGCTAATAACATTCTTACTTCCGTAATTAAACTTTATGATAGAATTGTTAAAGCAATTTGTACGCAACATCTCGTAAGCAATGTAACGTTACGGCACGGACGCTATGCTAACCGCAAGCTCCTCGGAATGTCTGAACTATTCCAACTGTGAACATCTTCACCATTATAACCATATCTACAAAATGATTTAATCAAATTTATCTATGTGAAATGTACCATCGTGTTACTAAAAACCTTTACGTTATTGGATTATTAAATTATTTTAAGTTAAGTCTTTATTCTACAAAACTTTAAGATATACTTAGATTTTAATCTGTAAAACTCTAATAAATATTAATATGGAAGCCTAATGAAAATATTGTTTGTTAAGTTATTGCCACTGACATAATTGCTTTACTTATATAATATTAGGAAAAGTATAACTATGTATGTAGTTTATAAGAATTTATATTATTATAAATATTTTTATAAATAAATAAATAATAAATAAATGTTGGGATATTAACACACAGCGCCATCTAGTTCCATGGTAAGCTACGAGGCTTGTGTTATGGATGCCAGATATTTGATACACTACACATATACTCGTATAACTTTAAATACATATTATAAATATAAACACCCACCTGACTGGAGTACAAACATTCGTGCTCATCACACAAATGAATGCCCCCAGCGGGATTCGAACCCGAGACCGCTGGAACAGCAAGTAGGGTCACTACCAACTGAGCCAAACGTGTCGTCAAAGTATTTTTAATATATAATAATTAATAATAATATAAAATAATTATAAAAATATGTCTTCTTTATTACATCCATGTAACATTTTATCTTAATTCATAAATGAAATAAAAAAGTTTTAAATGCCACCGCAATAAACTAAAGACCTTTATTTAATTGTTTAAAAAGAACTTCCGCCAAGTAGATGGTTTCTTTGAACGAAAATGTGGACAAAGGAAGGTGGCGACGAATAATTACGCATTTCATTAAATACCTAATTACGAAAAAGGTTATTTCCTCCATAATAAGTCAGGAAATTTTAAAAAAGAATCTGGAAAATCGGACAAGTATGACTCGCTCACCGAGGGTTCCATACAACAAACATAAATTGTTTTTTGAACCTTTATCAATAAAAAGTTTCTATTTTTGATATTCCTCCAAAATAAATAACAACACTAGCAAAACGTTTAACCTAAAATCTTCTTAAAAACTATTTTTGTTGAAAGTATATTGGAATAACTATGACCTGAATTATTTATATTCTTTTTAAAATCTACTCCTAGCTTTTCCTATTTTAGTTATGTGACGAAATTATAGGGATTCAGATTTTGCCTTTTGGCTGCAGGAATCTGAAAATCCCACGTAAACGTCATATATTTCTGATACTCTTCTCTAATACCAGTGAACCGTTCACGTTCCATTCTCCAAATGAGATAAGTTCTCATCGGTTTGTACATTTTAATCCTTTGATACCTTCAAGTTATCATTTTGGAAGGGTTTATTAAGGAAACTACGTAAATGCTTAACATATCTTTCATAATATTATATTATATAATGATTTAAAATTCTTATGTATTAAACGCTTATGACAAACATTATACAACTTACTGCAAATATTATTCGTTTCTAAGGAACGTGTTTCACTACTTAAAGTTACCTTCCAAGCTGCATATCGAAGTCTTTCCTCGGACATATTGTTCATGTAAGGGATGAAGTCGAACACATGCAGACGTCGACGAGGACTTTGATTCATAAATAACAAAATTAAATTAGCAATAAATTACACATTGATTTCAATACAATTATACATTTAAAAAATCCATGGCTACAAATCTTCATAGGCGTCATTAAATGTATCGTATTTAATTACCTGTGGTCTATGGAGATTTGCAGCCATGGACGAAAACGGTCAGGAGAACCTCAACTTTGACAATGCTTGGAAGTTTTTCAAACTTTTCCGATGGACTATTGAATTAAATAAGTAGAAAAAAATATATTTCACTATATGAAATTAACATAAGGAAAAAACTTAAACAAGAACTATCTTGACTAAACTAGCTTTTAAATTTAAAAAAAAACTACATACGAGTACCTATATTAAAACATGCTACAAGAGTCAAACTTATTATAACACTTATTATTTTTCATCGGTCATTAAAATCTAAGCGCAAATTTGTATAGATTTGTTCTTTCTTCATTTGCTCCTGTTGTGAGTATTTAATTAATTAATAATAATTAATTAGTAATAAAAGAGTAATTTTTGTCTACGTATAAAACCGTCTGTGATTACTAAAATCAAATTATCTTATCCTTTGACGAACTTTAGATTTGTTTTATCCAATATTTGCCGTTGCTTTCAAATTATTAAGAGGAAAGCCATTCCTTATTAAGGCAGGAAATTTAGTCTGAATCAAGATCATAAAAATGGAAACAGAGTTTTATTTCAAAAAAATGGACTTCAAAATAGAAAATACTAAAAAGTAATCGTATTTGTAATTTAAAATCCGCAACATTTATGTATTTATGATAAAAAACTTATGATGCGGAACTAAATCGTTGATATTTTATGTGATCTAAATTTACGGCTGGTTTTATATGTATTTTTTTGGTTATATTTTACCTTTTTGTTTAACTTAGAAATGTATATATGTACATATAAAAACAAAAAACTTACAATAGAGCGTGTGACGAAGGATTGATTTTGAAACATTTTTTTTTTATGGTATTCAGTGACAAACGAGCAGACAGCCCACCTGATGGAAAGCGGTACCTATCGCCCA
Organism: Brenthis daphne; assembly: GCA_947093115.1. Lineage (NCBI taxonomy): Eukaryota > Metazoa > Arthropoda > Insecta > Lepidoptera > Nymphalidae > Brenthis > Brenthis daphne. The sequence goes on along the minus strand of OX352473.1, from coordinate 38,411,364 downwards.
TAACACCTACGGTTCATGCACTTAGGTTTTATGTTACAAAAATACAGAACCGCAGGTGCGTTGTTACTGTGAGGACTAAGATGATATGCCTCTCGCCTGCTAATGCGATAGCTACCTTATCCTTCAAACCGGAACATAACAATGTAATCATTGTTGCTTGGCGGGAGAAATAGATAAGGGGGTGGTACCCATTCAGTCACCTACCACTGGTAGTTATTTTTTCAAACAATTATAAAATAATTACAGAATATAAAAATGTCCTCCTGATCAATTATTACAATTTGTCTTAAAAAGTATCAGACTTTGATGTGAAATTTTTAATAGAGAAACTAAATAATTTCAAATAATTAACCTAGAACTTGAATTCTCATAATATATTACCGTGTGAGTTATTCACTAAATGAACAAATGATACAAGTTTAAACAAAGTCTCATAGACAGAACGTTACTGCTATACCTAATAATAAACGTAACAAGCTCGTATGGAAATTAATCAGTCGATTCACGTGTTTCATAATATTTTGTTTCTACAAATTTCAAATTATGTATACTCTTTAAATAGATAACAGCAAAGACGATAATACGTTGTAATGTTAATATTTCTTCATCATTGTAAGACACCGTGAGCGTAAGTACATATTTCATCAGCTCGCTTCCATTTACGATCTCATCGCTATTATAGTATGATAAGCGGCAAATGAGCTCGCTCCGCGAAAAACCGCTATTATTTTTTATTACGCACATTGCCGCATTTTAATAGCCGGAAACATTTTATCCAGCTATTCATTTTTGTTTTACAAACATAACATATTCATTAGACTACCCGATTCCCGCAGCTTTGCTTCAGGTAAGGAATTTTCCTTAATATATTAGCATAAATTTCAATTAGAGAACTTTCTTGGTGCAATATTACATGCGTGTGCTTGAAATAGCTAATATATTAAAAAATGTTAGTTCAATTGTCACTCTGATCAAAATATTAAAAGTCGATGAGATGTTGCTATATTATCTACATCTATACATATAATAAAATTCAAACTAAATCGAATCTGTACATTAAATATTTTTTGGAAAATCTAATTGAAATAGACATTATTATCGACACAGAGTCCGAATCTATAGTTTTTAGAATTTTTGTCTGTCTGTCTATCTGTCTGTCTATCTGCCTGTCTGTTACCGCATCACGAGAAAACCGCTGGATAGATTTTGATGAAATTTGGTATGATGATAGCTGGTTATCCGGGTCAACATATAGGATACTTTTTACCGCGGGAAAATAGCTCATTTCTGAGAAAAAATGCAAAAACTGCAAAGTAAGAGTATACTAATATGTAAAACCTAAGAATTTGGTTTTTGGTCATCTGAACGCGGGCGGAGCCGCGGGCAATGCTATGGTTTATCCTATAAAGGAAACCTCGTAAAATTATGTACATATACATTATGTTCATATTTCAGCGGAAACAGTAGTTTAGTTTTGTTTCTAAAACTAAAATAAATATATGAGATTTATTAGTTTCCAGGAAACGTTCTTGGTCCGTTGATATATAACAGAAATCGATCTTTCTACCTAAGAAATATCTGATATCGTTATTGTAGTGGTTTTTCGTTTACCGTAATAAAACGTCCCGCATGTCGGACACAGCCGCGCGCCTCTACTGCGTGCACTCGCCATGAAGCTGAATTGATGGCTCACTCCATCGCATGTGAAATGGTCCTTCGAAACGAACGACCTCTAGTCACTACCAGAAATTCGCGTTTGATTAACTGTTACTTCCTATCATTATTTAAAACATTGAATTCTTAGATAAATACTATATCATGTTAACACTAGCGACTTACCCTCGCTTCGCTCGGGTTCGGTTTTAATTTTTTTGAGCGGAACCCTAATTCTTCTTCTAAGATAAAAGTAGCCTACTACTACTACTCCTTAGAATTTCAGCTATCTGCCAGTGATAGTCCCGTCAAAATAAATCCATCCGTTTCGGAGATTAGTCGGAACAAACAGACAGACAGACATGCTGAGTTTCTTACGCCAGTTCTTCTCAGGTCTGAGGCTTCTTCTTTCCGAATTGGTAGTAGACTCAGGACGTTCAGTAAAAAATTGTAATAATTTAATGCTGAATAAAATATTTTGAATTTTGAATTTTTGAATTTTGACAGGCAGACAGACAGACAGACAAAAAATTTGAAAGTTGTGTTTTTCTCACAAGTACATGTACATGTAATTTCATATGCATTTAGTAAATAGTCGTTATTTTGACATTACAAACAGACACTTCAATTTTATTAATCCGTAATAGATAATATGCGCGTTAATGCAACTGTGAAAATCTGACATAAAATAGTGGATGTTAAAAAATTACATATTTTATGAATATTTTAAATATAAATTAAATAACAAGTATAAACATATTATATTCGTAAAATTGGAATACATAACAAATATATGGAATACATAGTAATATAGTAGTAGCTTTTAAGGCTTACTAAAAAGCTAATATTACGTTATTATTTTCAATTTCATTTTTATTTCTACGTACATATTATTTTTGACACTGATTGTGTTCCAGTATAAACATAAGATTCATTTAGGGCATAACAGATAAGGTAAACTCGAACGTTTCACATTTCCACTTTTGTCAAATATTAATTTCGCTCTGTGCTTTCCATGCGTTTTAGAACTCGACTAGATATAGTACATAGTTGAGTCTAGTTTCTAATGTCAGCTTTCCATTTTTAACACATACAGCCCAGTATTTGAATGATTTTGATCATTATTATATTGATTATTGACTCAATGGGACTATAAATTGTTAGTACAAAAACTACAACTAAGAGATGAGTTATAACAACAAACAGCAGTTATTATCATAAAAAAAATAAAAACCGACTTCAAACAAAAGCACTAAAAAGTGAAAAATAACTGATTGGTAGTTTTCATTTACTATACATACCTAATCAAATATTTTCGAAGTCGGTGTGCTTTGCTTTGTATGGGCTGGCACCGATTTCGAAAATATTTGATTAGGTATGTATTTAATAGGTAGGCTTTAATTACTTAGCCAAAGCACACCGACTTCGAAAATATTTGATTAGGTATGTATAGTAAATGAAAACTACCAATCAGTTATTTTTTACTTTTTAGTGCTTTTGTTTGAAGTCGGTTTTTATTTTTTTGTTAAAAAGTTTTTATTTTTCCCTTTTTAGTGTAGACAGTAGTAGCAAAGTAAGGATTCTAACGTGTTAGGCTTGTCAAATCAAACAAAATAAGCCCAAACTCAAAGTATCTACTATTAGCCGTTGAAGAGTTCCACCTATCCACCTTCTGGCCTTGCCATCAGATCAGGTCAACAACACCGAACCACTGTACTATCAACGAAAATAGAAATACATGCAAAGTTTCAAGTCAATATGACAATTAGAAGTAGGTTAAATTCATTATTAGTTGTTTTTCCACCCTTAGGGGTGGTATTTTTTTTTTTGAAATTTAAATGGGACCAATCTGGAAGTATACCCTTACAAACAAAACAAAAATTATCCAAATCGGTTAATAAATGACGGAGTTCTGAGGTAACAAACATAAAAAAAAAAAAAAAAAAAAAAAACATACAGTCGAATTGAGAACCTCCTCCTTTTTGAAGTCGGTTGATAAAATGCCACGGGCGTTCTATAAAAACTATAAAAGCACTCCTCATAATTTACTTAAATTATAGTTCCGAGTCTGAGCAAAACCGTTCCTAGAGAAAATGTATCAAATGTTCAGGTAAAATGATTTTGTCTTTTGCATCTATCAGTATTTCTGTCTTACAATACGAGGTAATTCCGTTTGATTCGACGACCTAAATACGTTACTTAGTCACATAAAGTATGGTAGACGGCAGTCAAATTCGTTTATGTCGTGTAACCGAGGCGGATAAAACTTACTACAAGACAAAATTGAATGGCATTCTGAAAAGTCCTTTGTACAACGTGCTTTTAAGAAATCTGTAACCTGATGTCGGATGCAAACGGAAATTATAATATGATATAACTTTTGTTAAGTATACAATAGATCTAAAATGTTCTTTTTTGAAACTGTTACTTATACTTGAAATACTATATACATACAATAACATGATAGTGATAGATAGTGGATGGATAGTCGACTTCTGCTTACAAAATATGTTATCTATACTTTTGTGTTGTTGGTATACTAGTTTTTTTCCCACAGGGAGAAAATTGTTCTAGTTTTGCTCATATAGGGTCATCCATAGTAAACTTTTATCAACTTACTTAATGAATTACAAAATTCACTTGATTTACCGGAAAAAGTGATCTCTATACGAAAAATCACGTTAATGAGCTCATCTGCTACTGCCCAAAAACATAACAAACGAATAAACGCAGCTTCAAATGATGATAAGAAGGATGATAGTTAATATAACTAAGCCCAAGCCTTAAAGAAATAAAGAGAAATAAAAAGAATAAATGAAGATTTTTTCTGGGGAAACTTAAACCACAGCTTGATTACAAAACATAATAGGACATTTTTCTCCCAAGTTCTCATTCCATACGTATATATTATGAGCTTACAATGTTTCTTGCCAAGAGTATCGTGTACGTGAGTCTACTGAAGGCAATAATGTGAACTACGAGTACGTGACACAGTAACATGGGACATTTAAATTCAATTGAATGCAACTATTTTATTTATTGTAGTGAAATTTGACCATACATTATGTGCGCAGTGGACCATATATAGTGCACTTTATTTTATATTTCGCTTTATTTTAGTGAAAAGAGATAATTTATTTCAAATATTGTCTGTAGCAAAAGTTCTGCGTTACCATTTGTTCTGTTACATTGCATGTGATGTAATATTTCCTTATTTTGCCATTGGTAAAATTCCACGTCCTCTAGTACTGTTATACGAAAATTGCAAATCTTGTGATACGGACGCTGTCCACTCAGAGCGCACTGCTGTATGAGAAAATATTTTACTCACGTATGCTTTAGGAATTGTGCAGTCATTTCTATTCTATGAAGTTTTTATAATTTCCTTTATTCTTCCACTCGGAGTTTCAGTAAATTAAGATTTTAATATTTCATAACTTTAGGGCTGAAATAGTTTAAAATACATTTACTATTTTCGTTATCTTTATATATATAATTCTTCTGTGAGTGTGTATGTCACTGAACTTCTCTCAAACGACTGGACCGATTTTGATGAATTTTTTTGTGTGTGTTCAAGGGGATCTGGGAATGGTTTAGATTCACAATTTGAATAATAATTTTCATCAAAAAAATTATTAAAAAAAGTTTGAAATTTTCAAATTAAAGACGTGTAGACAGGACAACGTCTGTCGGGTCCGCTAGTTATCTCTTAAAATAGTCAATTTGTCTAAATACTATTCCAGACTATATCTATCTCTGTGCCAAATTTTATTCAGATCCGTTCAGCCGTTCTGGCGTGAAAGAGTAATAAACATCCATTCATCCATCCTCACAAACTTTCACATAATATTAGTAGGATTTATTCTAAACCTATTTAGTGTAATGTCGTTAACCAGTTTCGTTTATTTTTACTTGTTTTACTTTTGTATCTGTATCACGTAAATCTTCTTGAGAAGGATGTAAAGGATTACGAAAGTCGCTCAACGCAATACCCTCAAAAAACTTAGAATAAGACAAAAAGAAAAAGGAAGATTTGCGGTCGGCTAGGATAGCATTAATACATCACACTGGACAGCAATTTATCAACACGACAGTAGACTATGTAGACATCTTCGCAATGTCCGTACTATATTTCAAATATAAGGCATTAAATAAAATACGGATAACTACTTACTTAAACTTTAATAAATTAATAAGGTATAATAAAACTTAAGTAATTTTGAATTGAAAACGTTGTTACTCTAATACTCTATTGGATCAACTGTTATTGTTAGAACTCTATACGTTTGATCATAGGTACATCGAATTGAAAAGTACACTGATTTATTATGTATGTTAGTATTTCATTTATTAATGTATGTATGTTCTTACCTACTTTTCGACCCAGTTTACGTAATAAGATTAAAAAAATTATCAGTTATTTATCATATGTATAGATTAATTATAAGAAAGCTTTAGCCATCACATTTCAGATTCGACACTTGAGTTACGTATGACAATAACGACGACATTCGGGCATATTAATATTTACATACTTTTGTATATTGAAAATGTTTTTTTTAACTTTTATAATTTGTTTTATTTTATACTTAAATTGTTATTTATTTATTAATTTATTAATTTTTGGGAAACAAACAGTGAGATAATTCTTAAAAATAATTAAAAACTAAAAAATCCACACACCAGCAAAGTTTCCACCTATAAATATGTCACAGGTAGAGTAAACATGATTAATTTAAACATTAAAACAATATAATAAAATTTTAACAAAAATTACTGCAAAAAACTCTAAAAAAATATTATTCTCTTTCTAAACTGTTCTTCCTTGTATTAAAAATAATATGCACATCTAATAAATATAAATACCTATTGCTTAGGACAAGAGCCCCTTTACCATTACAGCTAATACTTTCTTAGATTTACGCGAATACTTGACATTTTAAATAAAACTATCTTTTCGGATTTCTTCGCGGATTTATTTCGATGTTTGGTTCCCGACGTTTCGAATGCTTTACAGCAATCATGGTCACGGGGAGTCTCTCCCGTGACCATGATTGCTGTAAAGGATTCGAAACGTCGGGAACCAAAAATCAAAATAAATTCGCGAAAAAATCCGAAAAGATAGTTATATGTATTACAGCTAATTTTTTACTTTATTTTTTTATCGCAATATAAGGAAGCTTTGTCGTATGATGAGAGTTAAATCCTGACTTATGAATTATTATGGATATCTATATGTACTCGTAATGACAAATCTATACCTACATATAATAAAATTGTACCTAAGCCAAATCTGTACATTAAATTTTTTTGGAAAATCTTATTGAATTAGACATTATTATCGATATTCGAGGCCGAATCTATAGTTTTTAGAATTTTTCTCTGTCTATCTGTCTGTGTTACCGCATCACGGAGAAACCACTGGAGGCATTTTGATGAAATTTGGTATGATGATAGCTGGTTATCCGGGGCAACATATAGGATACTTTTTACTGCGGGAAAATATCTCATCTCTGAGAAATCTATACTAAACGTTAAAAAGAAACTAGGAACGAACCCGAGCGGAGCGAGAGTGAGTTGCTAGTGCTAACAACAAAATTTTAAAATCTTCTGCTGATTGTATTAATTTATAATTTTATACTTTTAAACTCAACTTGTATTTTTTCTTACAGTTTCTATTTTATATTTGTAAAACCAATGTCATATTCAATATTTTTTTAATTATTAATATTATTGATCTTGTGAAAACTATATTTTTCATAAGTTAACTCACGCTTACTACGATTCTATGGAAAGGTGAACGAGTAAAAATCGGATATCATGATATAAATCATGTCACCTGGGAACTTAAAAGCTTGATCGACTAATGGGATCCTTTTAGAGGGTTAGGGCTAAAAGACTTTCATTATGTCCTCTTTTCTAATATTGATGTTAGGGTAAATACACTTAACCTAGATCAAGTAACAATATAGTAATAAAATTCATTAAAATCATAGCCAATATTATAAGAATTCTTAAACTATATTTTGTATTAATTAAAGCTTTAATATTTTATGATAAAATGTTTTTTATTTAATTAAAATATTTATTAAACCTATTGATATTTATTAATATGAAAGTTGAAGATGTTTGAATGAGTACTTATTTTATTATTCAGTCACGCATAAATATTTAATGATATATGCTTTGTTAAATTTGTATTAGGCTTAGCACACAAACAGACATTGTTCTCAACTAATATACAGGATTATTATCCTTTTCATATTGATTCGGCGTTCCCATTGAAATATACTTTCATGTCTTAACAATACTTCAGTACTTCTGAGCTTATCCAAATAAAATAAGGAAAAAATATTTTTCATGCTTATGTAAACGCACGCAGAAACTAGTTTTATTTTCAGATTTTCCTTATTTTTTGTTGAACACAAATTAATAAACATTATTTTTATTGAATCTTCATCTAAAAAACTAAAAATCTATACATATAAGAAAATTGTAACTAAGCCGAATCTATATATTAAATATTTTTTGAAAGATCTTATTGAAATAGACATTATTATCGATACAGAGGCCGAATCTATAGTTTTTAGAATTTTTGTCTGTCTGTCTGTCTATCTGTCTGTCTGTCTGTTAGTTACCGCATCACGGAAAAACCACTGGAGGGATTTTGATGAAATTTGGTATGTTGATAGCGGTTATCCAGGACAACATATAGGATACTTTTTACCGCGGGAAAATATCTCATTTCTGAAAAAAAAATACAAATACTGCAATGTAAGTGTATACTAATATGTAAAAACTAAAACCTAAGAATTTGGTTTTTGGTAATCTGAACGCAGGCGGAGCCGCAGGCAGTGCTAGTCTAAAAATATATCCTCAGTATATTTGTGAACTTTCTAAAGAAATTGAATTCAGCTTAAATTCATTTAAAATAAGAAGATATTCGCATTCATTCCTATGTGCTATCCAATAAGTTATGCAAACGAAGTCTTATGAAAAAGACGCCTACGCTCTTCTCAGATAGAGATTACAACATTGAACTTCGTCTCTATTTGGTTTACCATTTTGTATGTAAATTGTAGTACATTTTGCATTTCTAAATCCTCGCTTAAACCATACGAATGTTACCGCATCGTAAACTCTTTGTGCTTAATTATATTGCGACAAAATTTAAATCTTAACTTTCCCATTCAGAACATTCAAACGAGTGATGAGTTTAACATTATTCAGGCGCGCTAACTCGTATTGCCAATTTTCACAGTCTTCATACAATTATGCTCATGAAATGTAATTACTCCTGACAGAGTTGGCGGCCCTTTGAGCAAATATTATGTTATAAGCACGGTTATACTTCTTCTATACATATAATAAAATTGTAACTAAGCCGAATCTGTACATTAAATATTTTTTTAGAGATTCTTATTGAAATAAACATTATTATCAATACAGAGGCCGAATCTAAAGTTTTTAGATTTTTTGTCTGTCTGTCTGTCTGTCTGTCTATCTGTCTGTCTGTCTGTCTGCCTGTCTGTCTGTCCGTTACCGCATCACAGAAAACAACTGGAGGGATTTTGATGAAATTTGGTATAGTGATAGCTGGTTATCCGGGTCAACACATAGGATACTTTTTACCGCGGGAAAATATCTCATTTCTGAGAAAAAATACAAAAACTGCATTGTAAGAGTATAATAATATGTAAAACCTAAGAATTTGCTTTTTGGTCATCTGAACGCGGGCGGAGCCGCGGGCAATGCTAGTCTATTTTAAAATAGTGTGTTAAATGACTTTTATGACGTTGTTATGCACATAAATGCTTTTTATTTTTATATCGTTCTTGCAAATAAAAATTTTATTTACAAATCCTGGATGCAGATTATCGTACTATTGCAAACTATTTCGAACTCAATTTAAAATGACTACATTCTTCTCTAACATTAATGCCTCCACGACCGCGGACGCGCCGGCGTTACAGTTAAACCATAGATTTCTTAGAAATTGATTTATTTTTTTTAGAAATTTACCTGGACGTGTGTGATTACTGATTAATCAATTTACAAATATAATAGAAGGCTTAAAAAGACTTAGTAATCTAAGCAGGTATTATCAGTTTATGTTCAAAGTCGAGTAGTTTCTAAGAACTGACTTTTCAATAATTTATGCCCATAATATCTGCCGGCCATAATTTAAGAATTTTCTTTTATTTGTTATAGTAATATTTAATTCTAAACTTCATAGCTTACTATTTTTCGTGCATGTTGTCACGCAGTGAATTTTATATCGAAATTTGACTTAGCTTTTGAGATCTCATTAAAGTGCTGTGACGTATATGTATAGAACAACTTCTGCAAAATAATGAATCTTCATGACATTTCCAAAACTGTTTTTTTTTAATGTTGGGAAATGCGTTTACGCATACCACCTGCAACACATACAAGAAGTATTTCCTAATATATTTAATAGTATTAAAGACAAAATCTTTGAACTAACTTTCGGTAACAGTCCCGAGGTTAGATCGGATAAAGAAACAAAAATACTAAAACAATAAATATATAAATAGTTTTATGTTATTAAAATGGGATAGTTGCTAGAAGAATTATAATTATAATAGTAACAACGTACATAAAAAGTATCATATTTTAAAGAACCTCACGGATAAAATGCTTTTGTCATTGGATTTCTTTCTCTTTTTCACCGATAAAATCAGACAACCTAGTGTTTGGAAGCAGTTGAATTGCATTTAATGAATCTCTAGAACAAAGATTATTACAATTCACGCTTAACGAATGGATATATATCTTACAGAAACAAGGGCGGTAAGAGAAAATATAGCTGTAATAAAATGCAGAGCAGGAAATTAGAATATTTTGCTTAAAGATAAATAAAGACATTAATGTTATTATAAATGTCATGAAAAATGTAAATGTTAATATTTCAAAGGCAAATATTATCACATTGTCTTATTTTTGACTTTAAATATATATGAATTCGAAAGTTTACGAGTGATAAGTGTGTGTGTTTGTCACTTCTTCAAGATGTGAAGATGTGTCAAACGGATTTGAGTGAAATTCGGAATGGAAACAATGTATATATTGGTTTAATACTTAGGCTGGGTTTTTTTTTTAATTGAAAGTGCATAATAATTACAAGACTTCCGCGACACCATTCAGACAAAGAGAGACAACAGCATTCCCAAAGAGGGTTGACGTCAGGCAGACGGCCGGTCGTAAAATTTTTGCCAAATCCTTTCAGCAGTACAGAAGATGTACTGCGCCGACCCCAAGTGATTGGGAAATGGGCAGGGAGAAGAAGAAGACTTAGGCTGGTTTTTGGGTTAACATTTTATCTATGCACCACGCGAGGAAAGTCTCGGGCGAAAACTAGTCCGTCATATACGAGACTGCACTAATTCTAGAAAAAATAAAAAGCGTACATACAACTAAAACCTATAAATTAAAAACTTTTTCTCTAGGCCATTTGACGAAATGACTGATCCAATAATTGCAAAAGAACTTCCACGCGTAAGAAAAGGATAGAATATAGTGCGTAAGTCTAGATATATTACTAGTTAATATTTAAAAATTGTTACTCTCTATGTGTAATTTCAATTTTCTAACCCATCAGTATAAGATTCTTTATGGGAAAGATGTCAAAGCACGCTGAGTGAGAAATCCAATAATATAAGACGCCATGAACTTGAGTTACATGTTGACCCAACCATGCTTTGTCATAATCCAGATCACATCAATATGAAAGTACGTAAGATATACCTCCTAAATATTTCTTTTTTTTATGTTGGGACATTAACACACAGCGCCATCTAGTTCCATGATAAGCTACGAGGCTTGTGTTATGGATACCAGATAGTTTGTACACTAAGTATATATAACTTTAAATACATACATATTATAAATATAAACACCCATGACTGGAGTACAAACATTCGTCATTACACAAATGAATGCCCCCAACGGGACTCGAACCCGCGACCGCTGGCACAGCAAGTAGGGTCACTACAAACTGAGCCAAACGTGTCGTCAAATTCATTAATTATTATAGACATACCATGCCCTAAGTAAATAGATTTCACAAGTCACCGTCCTCATGGCGCCATGAATAAATCATCCTCTGAATATGATACCCGGTGTCAGCGAGGAAATTTTTTACAGCCTCATAAACCTGGCGTAAAACTTATAAATTATATGATTTTTAATATGGGCAATACTAAATTCTTTAATATTAGATTTTATAATAAACTTTATTTATATATATTAATTCTTGAAATAGAGTTATAACGATGATTAAATATAGTCAGTAACTTCTCCTTTTTACATTTTAGTTAACGCTAATATAAGTTGATACTTTAAATATAGAATGATTTAAAAGAGTTATTTAAGTTTATTCAATAAAAATTCTAATATGCTTTGTTTTTAAAGAATTCCTTACTAAAGTAGTTTCAGAAATTCATTCCAAATTTGAACTCAATTCGCTAAAACTGCATAGAAGTAAAACAGAATACGGTTTGTGGATAACTTTGAAACCCAGGTTGAATTACCAGTGTTTGTGAAAAGTTCTGTGACGCATTCTAAAGATTTCTTTTGTTTTTCTTAGAATTTGTTTTAGTTTTTTAACTAAGCTAATATTTTAAAATCGGAATATGAAAACCATTTATTCCAATAATATACTCGTATATTATATATAATATAGCATATCTTTTCCAAATAAATTATTCTAAAAATCAGTTATTTGGAAAAAACATGCTTATAAAAATAATGTACATATGTATTATAAGAAGTTCAAAAAAACTTAATATAACTCTTAAATTAAAAATTTTAACAACATTCAGGCTATTTTAATGAATCTAAACGCAATAATACTGCAGTATGTAGTTATGCAGTAAAGAATTGAGTATCTTGCAGATTCCAGGTTACGCTACAGGAACAGGCATAGGTTACCGTATAATTTCATGTCATTAAAATAGCGGGATAACGAGTTTTAAAACGATGAGATCTGTAGACATTGTTCATATTATTTTAACACCTAGAAAAGAGCTGATAGCCTGCAAAAGGCTGAACGGAATTTTCTTGATTTACAGCTAAGAGCACTCTTGATTAATTCACCTTTCAAACAAAGGAAAACTAAATTAAAATCGCCAATCTTTCATCCGTTTGGGCTTTGTATCTAACGATTAAAGACGTTTAAATCAAACAATTATATAGATACCTAGATAGAGAAATAAAATTTTATTTCCACCTAAATAAAATTATTAGTTAAAATACTTAGCGTCCGGCCACACTATCAAAGCAGAGCAAACTTATGTCCTCAAACTTAGTCAATCCAAACTTTATCAATCGCCAATAAGTCCGACGTCGACACACTTTGACCCCTGTTCACCAAGCAATAAACATAATAACAAGACACGTTTTACAACTTAAGAGTTGTCACCATAGTAAGTTGTTTTTGAAATGAAATAAAATCTGAAGCCACATTCTCTCTGTCTACCGTCATCTGCACAGTCTTTCGCCGGATGACGCATCTTCTACACTTTATCAGTAAAACTAACTACTCATCCTCGCTTTGCTCTGGTTCGTCTCTAATGAAAAACAAAACAAATCTATCCCACAGGAACCGTACATTTTTCCGGAATGAAAAGTAGCCTATTCCAGACTATATAATCTATTCCTATGCCAAATTTCATCTAGATCCGTTCAGCCGTTCTGGCGTGATTGAGTAACAAACATCTATCCAAACTTTCGCATTTATAATGTTAATGAGATGCCGCATAGAAAATAGATAAGTCAACAGCCATCGCTTCTAATTTCGCAACCTATATATCTTATTATATTCTAAATATAAAATCCTACTAATACCTATAATAAACGTGAAAGTTTTTAAGAATGTAACATAGTTTATTTCTGTACAGCGCCCACTTTTATTGCTATTTTCATATTATCACCATTACCAATCGGCTGATTCGATCTTGGGCATTTTTCTGAAAGTGTTTAAGCCTGAAATTTTTCTGAAACATCGATAATATCGATTACTAGATATGTTGTAAAGAATGCAATGGAGTCAAAAAATATTTATCTTGGACTTTGTTACAATTTCATTTATTTCATTTGCATATTAATTAAGCGTAAAATAGAGTAAAAAAATAAGGCAGACGGGATGTAACATACCATATTATACTTACATTATTCTCTAATAAATATATTTTACACTTTGACTCATATATTCCAAATTGAGTAATCTATTTTATGTCAATAAAAATCTTTTGAAAAACAAAGCTTATTATATACATATATATTGTTAACCTAAAAAGGCAATCAATGGCCTCTACGTTTCCATTTCTGGAGCAAATTCCATAGTCAATTCCATAGTAGTTGTCAAAATAAATCCCAAAAATCCATGTCGGTTTGGTCTATATGAATAGCTCAGTTAAATCTTACAGGTACTTGAATTATAGGTATAAAGTTTAAACAGAAATAAAAACTTTTTAACAAAAAAATAAAAACGGACTTCAAACAAAAGCACTAAAAAGTAAAAAATAACTGATTGGTAGTTTTCATTTACTATACATACCTAATCAAATATTTTCGAAGTCGGTGTGCTTTGCTTTGTATGTATATTTGATTAGGTTTTCGAAAATATTTGGTAGGCTTTAATTACTTAGCCAAAGCACACCGACTTCGAAAATATTTGATTAGGTATGTATAGTAAATGAAAACTACCAATCAGTTATTTTTTACTTTTTAGTGATTTTGTTTGAAGTCGGTTTTTATTTTTTTGTCAAAAAGTTTTTATTTTTCTCTTTTTAGTGTAGACAATAGTAGCAAAGTAAGAATTCTAACGTGTTAGGCTTGTCGAATCAAACAAAATAAGCCCAAAATCAAAGTATCTACTATTAGCCGTTAAAGAGTTAACCTATCCACCTTCTGGCCTTACCATCAGATCAGGTCAACAATACTGAACCACTGTACTATCAACGGAAATAGAAACACTTGCAAAGTTTCAAGTCAATATGACAATTAGAAGTAGGTTAAATTCATCATTAGCTATTTCTCCACCTTTAGGGGTGGTACTTTTTTTGAAATTTAAATGAGACCAATCTGGAAGAATTAACCAAACCGGTTAATAAATGACGGAGTTCTGAGGTAACAAACATAAAAAAAATACAGTCGAATTAAGAACCTCCTCCTTTTTGAAGTCGGTTGAAAATAGACAATCAGGATAAGGGAAGTAAACGACTGAAAAAATAAAACAAAATATAGAAAACCTAGTGTGTAGGTAAATGCGATATTGTTCTTTATATGTCATTTCTATAGGCCCACCTTCCCTACACATCCTTCAGTATCTTTTCCCCAATAGAGTAATCCCATGATAGCCTATTTGACATTCTGGAATAAAAAAATTTCTTAATTTTATTCTTCTGTCGTCGCTATCAATAAAATCGATCAGTTCGCTTCGCTATTAACATATTTTTAAGGACAGCATCTGTTATGGAGTTTAAACGGCTCCAAATATAAACCTCATTGTTAGCAAGAAAGGTTAAAAGGTATTTCATCTTGTTATCCGTTTCGCTGTCTCGATAAGAAGACGTTAAAGTAGTAGCTGATGGCTCTCCCGGGGGTTTTCGTGCGTAACTACGGGCAGAACGGTAATGTTTCCTGGAGTCAATTTCAATCTACGCCATCCTGTTTATTACAAACATTTAATCGTCTGATGGTAAATATATCTTTAACGTATTTATATAATGTAATGTTATATTTATTTATTTTCTCAAATGTTTACATTTAAATTGAAACTATTACTAACTTTAAATTCAATCACCTATATATATTGCAATAAAAAGAAAAAAATATATTTCGAGATTAATATATATTTTTTTATTTTAATATATTTATTTGTTTTTTTTATTCAATAAATTATATATTAGCTATTATAATATTTAAATAATAATATATATTTTAATATAATATTTAATATAGTAATTCCATCCGCAGAGGAGTGAGTTAGTCATATTTAGTGGTAACACGGCCATCACGGTTAATATCTGTACAAAGTCTTTTAAATGCTAATTATAGTCATAATGGTTTTGGGCTCACCAAGTACTTGAATAAAATATAGTAAAACTGTTGTTTATTTGTAACAGTTGTTTTTACTTTGTTTTTATTTTCAACCGACTTCAAAAAGGAGGAGGTTCTCAATTCAACTGTGTTTTTTTTATGTTTGTTACCTCAGAACTCCGTCATTTATTAACCGATTTGGACAATTTTTGTGTTGTTTGAAAGTGTATACTTCCAGATTGGTCCCATTTAAATTTCAAAAAAAAATACCACCCCTAAGGCTAGCTAATGGTGAATATGTGTATATATAGCTATTCAAAACGTACCTACTTCCTAGAGGGATGCACCCGAGCATATTTAAATAAAAAAAAAAACTGAACAACGAGTAAAAACTTAATTTGTTTCGAATTATCGTCATGACCCCGCCATTGCACCCCCCCCCCCCTCCATCTCCCCCTCTCCCCTAGATCCACTTTGGACTAAGAAAGTAAATAAGTGGACAACGTCGCTGACATTCGATAGTTATTAATGTTAAAGTGTACATTGTCTTAAGTAATAACTATGCACTAATATTAATAGCACAGATAAGATAGAATTAGCTATACGATATATGCGATGCGCTTAGATATTAGAATATTGGAATCAAATTAGCTGAATCCCTTTGACGAAGTTAGAGTATAATTAAATTATCGAGTTACGATATGAAATTATTAATTAGTCTCCAACCCCGTGACCTCATGTCTATTTACTCACACGATGTAATAAAACACATTAAATATTACGAGTATATGTAAATATCTCAGAGTCACAGAAGTCAAAGTCAATAATAGTAGCGCAATTTTGTTGTTTATGCTTATATGTAGTTGCATAATCGAGACAATTCTCGATTTTCTATACATATCGTTTACTTATTTTAAAAAATTTGGGATATTTTTATATTTGAGAAGGAAATATGAATAATATATTTTTTTGTATTTTTTAAGCATTAGTTTCGTCCTCTTGCAAGAGCTTGCGTAATGTTAGTTTATTTAATTTTATTTTCTTATCTAATATATAAAATTCTCGTGTCACTCTGTTTGTAACAAAACTCCTCCGAAACGGCTTGACCGACTTACGAAATTTGGTGTGTATATTCAGTAGGTCTGAAAATAGGACGTAAACTATTTACATACCCCTAAGTGGTAAAGGTGGTCGACCCCAAAAAAAAAATTTTTATTTTTTGGACAAAACGTTTATTGTAATTTTTTTATGATTCGGCATTAAGAAATACATACAAACTAAATTTTCACTAGGGACGAACCCGAGCAGAGCGAGGACGAGTCGCTAGTTACACTGTAAAATACGTTAAACATTCTTATTCATTAACATTTATTTACATATCACATTAAAATAGCTATTCTATCAATATATTTTGTAAACTGTTTTAAAACATTTAAATATGTATATAATTTTAAAATAATATTGTTATTCATTAGGCTAAGGTCGTAATAAAACCACGTAACCATCATACAGTATTATATGACCTGTGCCACCATGCAAGTATACGAGTATATAAAAATCTCTGAGTAAACAAACTATCATGTAAGTCTTGTATACCGTTGAAAAGCTTAATTATATATGTGTTCTCTGTATTTCACGTATAAATAATGAGTATACATCCCAGGGGACCACCCATTTAAATTTTATCGAAATCGGTTGAGCGGTTTTAAAAAAATCGACAATATATTATTTTTTTAAATAAATTACGTAATCGAATATGTCATTAAATTTTTTAATTTAATTTAATCATTTATTTCAGGCAATATGTACAAAAAGATCTTAAATATATAAACAGAGGCCCATAACATACATACCTTAAAAACTAACATATATATATTAAATTTTAAAGCTTAAAAAACTTATTTAACACGTAGTGTAGACGTGTGAGCTGTGTCAGCGGGCAAACGACCTCGGAACTTCCGAAACACGATGCCCTGCGGCCAGAAGTCCTCCTTCATGAAGGTTGGCGGATGATGAGTCGGCACTCTCACCAAAAACGAATTGAAACTCGTTTTGTGGTGAGGTACCAGCCGTTCAACCCTCAACTTGAAGTTGGACCTCTTCTGGACGTAGTCTACGACATTCTCGACCTTCGTAGACCAGTGCAATCGGGTCACATACAGCGGCGTCGATGGCACTGCAGGACGCATCGGATAGTCTGGCTGATTCGGAGCTGTACTACAGATGTTAAAAAACCTTCTTCTTACAAATTACCTGCTCATTACGTCTACACTAATAATGGAAACATAAAAAATTAAAAAACCGACTTCCAGGCACTAAAATGTAAAAAATAACTAAACGGGGGTTTTCGTTTAAAATAGATACCTAATCAGATATTTTCGAAGTCGATGTCAGCCGACAATATTTTAAGATATGAATATCTAATAGGTAAATATGATTAGGTATGAACTCTTATATAGTTAAAATATAATACATCAATTTGTGATGTATTCTACGTATCGAAATATGTGCATATATTAGATTTGCTTTATATCTGTATAACTTCAAACCTGACGAAATATGCCAGTTAAAAATGTTTTTTCAATCGATATAAATTTCTTTTTACGAGGAATCTAAATATGGTTAAAAAAATAAATTATTCGTAACTTTTTAAGCATTGAAATTTCAATTTGAAAATTTCAAATTGTTATATATTTTTATACATAAAAAAAAGAAAATCTGTATCTGTAAAATTAAATATTAGATTTTTTAAGCAATTTAAAAGAAAAAAAGTTAAAATTCGCTTATTTTTCTACTACCAGCGATTTCTTAAAATTTATGTTCATCCCTTAAACTTAGAACCTACCTATCTCGGTAAAATTTGACCGGTGGAAAAAATTCATGAAACGTTTTTATGTAAAATTTTAAGCTTTACACATTTTTATTAAAACTATTTTGTCTAATTTTACCGTTTTGCGATTGCGAAAAAACACTTTTGGCAAATTTTTTTCAACCCTTGCCGAGGGTTGCAGACACGAAAACCTTAACACATTGTTTTTGTAACACTAAAACTACATTATATCAAAAATGCAAAGTTGAGTGCCAAAATTTTGATTTCAGACCCTATTTGACTGGACTGAATACTTCGTAGATGTCAATGTGTGGAACTAATGTCTGGTTGGGTCGCACGTTGGATAACTAGATTATAATTATTGTATTACTGTATTGTAAGCATTTATAATTATTTTAAAAGAGCAACTGTTGAATTTCTCGCCAGCTCTTCTCAGCAGAACTGCCTTCCGAGCCGGTGGTAGATTCCTCGCGGACTGACCACACTGCCATTTCATTTAATTTAAATTTAAAATTGACGTTTAATATGAGGCATACAAATAATTTATTCAAATAATGTAATTGCTACGATATAATGTCAACAACGTAGTTGAAACAACAAATCAAGTAAACAAATGCAAAAAATAAATAAATAATATGAAGTTTAAATACAAAACGTATAAATATTAATTCCTTAAGTAATTTAAAAATATCTTGTAAATAACACCGAAATACAGTGATACTCATAAACTTCATAGTATTTCTTGCGTCAAAATACGACTTTATGTGGTAGAGCACTCTCGGGAAAGCATAAGGTTGTCTTCATATCAGGAGCTCCGTTCTAGTTACCTCGAAAACTCGTGATAAGGTTTTTAAAAATTTGTATCAGATTAATAACGAAAAAATGTGTAATAGTAAAATTAAAAAAACCGCTCATATAAACGGTGTTAAGCATAAAATTTCCATCTAGTGTTATTTGGCACAAACATAACAAAGTTTAAAACTTCTATGAAACTTGGTAGTAAGCGCAGCCTGTGCAACTAAATAACTCATAACTTGCGGCGTGTCGCATCGTGCAGCGTATGATAAAGCAGTAGATGCATATATCCATTGTGGTTTTAAAATCGAGAAGATATAATAGAAATTTGCGTGAGATTGTAAAAAGTAATATTTCACCTTTATATATAAAGGTGAAATATTACTTTTTACAATCTTTATTGCTTTTGAATTAAGCCTATTAAAAAATGATGTTATGAAAAAAATTATTAAAAAATGCAAATATAGCTGGGAAATTCAAAGTAGGTATTAGTCAGACCGAATATGACGTCAAAGTATTATCATAACAGAGCGATTAGAGATTTTGTCGCTACAAACTAAATTAGCCATTTTTCTATGTAAGATACTTTGACGTCACGCCAAGCGCGCGAAATGACGGGCGTTTAAAGTTTATTTAAAGTTTAAATATTCTGTATTTAAAAAAATAATCTATACATATTATAAAACTGTAGAGGTCGAATGTCCGTACATAGAAAAATAATGCTAAAATCCAAGTCAGAGGGATGTAAGAAGAGAAATAGAACAAATCCAGTTTTTTTTTTAATTTTTTTTCTCTGTCTGTTTGTCTGTTTGTACGGGCTAATCTCCGAAACTGTAAAACCAAATTAAATGAAATATTGCATGGTGGTACCTTATATCCCCGATCAATATTTTAGATATTTTTCATCCCGAAAAATTAAAGAGTTCCCGTGAGATAGTTAAAAAGCTATAGTAACTTATACAGCTTAGTACACAACAACTTATGCACCTAATTTAGTACAATTCGGCATGCTGATACCTCATATTACCGGTCAAACAACAGGTAACTTTTTATCCCGAAAAAATGAACGGTTCCCGTGGGATAGATCTGTGTGTGCCTTTTTTATGCTAGTATTAATAATAAATCGAAAAAAAAGAACAAGGAAAGTACAAAATATTATAGTTACATGCAGTATACCTATTACATACATTATATTTGCATGATTTTTTTTTTCTTCCGTTTTACTAATTAGTTACAGTTACGACATACCCGTATATAACACAGAAAATATATAAAATACAACAAAAATAGAAAATTTAATATCGATAGCCGAATTCGAAGTAGATCCTGGACTAACTCATTGTATTTTAAATAACATGTTTATTCCAATCTCATTATGAGGTCAAAAAAAAAAAACAAAATTATAATGTATATTACATAATTTGTAAAATTATGCATTTACTAATACCTTTATAATACGGCTTCAAACAATCAGTTATTTAGTATTGTTCAGATGTGAATGGTGTGCAAGATGGAAGAAGTTAACGAAAGATCGAATTTATCTCTGAGTGAACTGTTTCGAGCATTTGAAAAGAGTTTGGGCTTCAAAAATGATATTAAATGGGTGAATGTCATTTTAATTGGTCTTTATCATATTGCAGCTGTATATTGGTGCTCCATTTACTCTTTCCCAGTAAAATGGCAAACGGTTGTTTTCGGTAAGCATTGAATTCTATAAACTTTTAACACACATAAGAGAGTTTCCTCAGATTGTAACTATAACAAGATCTCAAAACCTCTATGTTTACTTAACGGGGAAACTTATGTACTTATTTATTATTAAAAGTTTCTGAAATATAAGAGATTTACTCGATGCCTACTTTACTTTATATTTGTTTAGGAATTACTGACATATATTATCATCATCATCACACAAAAATTTATCGGAGACTGTTATAGAATTCCAATTCGCACTGATACGAGCTTGGTATTTATAATATTTTTTCCTTGCAGCTGCACTGACACTTATGGTTGCCGGTTTTGGAGTCACTGGTGGTGCTCACAGATTATGGACACATAAAACATTTAAGGCGAAGCTGCCTCTCAAGATATTTTTACTTATCTGTTTCTCTGGTGCTGGACAGGTATGAACGTTCAAAGGATTTAAAGAATTTTATACTTTTGATTTAATATGTACTTATTCAGCACTTTTTAACGTCCCAATGCTGGACACGGACCTCTCTTCAGTACGAGGGGGGTCAGGTCATAGTAACCCACGCCGGCCAAGTGCGCGTTGGCGGACTTCATATGTCTTTCGAAAACTTGCTAAGTTCTCTCACACGTATGCCTGTTTCCTCACGATGTTTTCTTTCATCGTAATATAAATATTTAATATAATTTAAAATCAATTTAATATAATTAATTAAAAATTCGATATTACTACACAATAATATCTCTATTTTAAACCACGATACAATAATGTCGTTACTGTTGTTTTAACTAAAAGTTTAATTACCTTTCCCCTAGAGAACGCTGTTGTGTTACGAGTTTTAAATATATTTACGATTCATGTAAAAAATATTATTACATTAATACATACAAAATGGAACGTTTTATATTTTATGTCTATTTATATTAAAATGTATTTAAATACATACAAAACGCACAATATGTATTGCTTTATTAAAATAAAATACTTTTATAGTCTTTAACTTTCTTTAATTTATTAGTTTTACACTTTATTAGGGATGTTAACACTAATCACAAATTAATGTTTAATGTTAATTTTATGATAGTTTGTATTATTAGAATATCGAAAATCACATTTTTATAATTTAATATAACTTAATAAATTAATTAAAAATGATTTTAAATGCTATATTTATAAACTGTTGTCACGTGACTGCAAACACCAATATGAGCTTATTACGTCACTAACCGCTAAACAAGCTGTCAAAGACTGTTTACTTCTCTCATCTCTGCATTGTCTAATATAGTTTGCGATATTAGCAAGGAATTAATTTGTGAATTACTTAATATTAATACCACGATGGAATCTGGATTCACTAAAGGGAATAGTTCCAACTTACCAAATATGGATTCTTTGATGGTGGCAAAATTTTTTGCAAGAAACAAAGACTTTTGTGGTTCAGAATTCAGGAACGTGAAAACATCTTTGTAAGAACAGTTTTACGTGTAATACTATTTATGTATTTTAATTGTTTATATTCCAGTAAAAATAAGAAAACACATAAACGGGACATACAGTCATGAATCGCGACCAATGTTTTGCGGTTAGTGACGTCATGTCAGTCAGGTGACAGTTGTTAGTGTTTAGCGGGAAAATTCAAAATTACTCTATTTTTGTATATTTTCTCATCGAAAATACTAGTATTTTTAGTTAAAATATTTTTTTATGGTAAACATGGATCAATCTTCAAAATAAAAGCAAATCAGAAAAATTGTTAACATCCCCATTAAAGTAAAGAAAGGGTAACCCAATATAACGAAAATTTAAACTTGTTTTTTTTTTATTTCTTATTATTATCGTAAAATACAAAACATTAATTTAATGCTATAACAATTTAAAAGTAAAGGTTATTTCGTTCTCTTTACGAAAAAATCGGCAAACTGAGGTCGAAACGGCTGTTTTTTTGAAAAATTAACCTTTTTATACAACATCGAGTTTTTTTAGGCATGAGCAAATTTTTTTGAGCAGGTTATTTTTTGGTTTTATATATTGATTGATGTCTAAAGAACAACACACAAGTAAATTACAATAAAATATTTTTTTTTTATGCATGAGCATTTGTAATCTAAGATTATTAGTACTAACATCTAAAGTGCATCGCTATACGATACCGTGTTTATTTGAATGTCAATGAACTATATTTTCATTACTTATAAGACCCATGCTATTTAAATAATACTGTTTAGATTTTTTTCTAGAAGGGTCACTTTTCTATCTTATTACTTACACTTAACAGATTTTAATAAAATAATTTGTTCGAGCACACTTTTTTATCACATTAAGTTATTGATGTTGACAAAACTTTTCAAAAAGTATTTTGCAAATACAGATATACATATATGTCCTAAAAGGTATTTCAAATAAATTACAAACTGCTTTTCTACAAAATAAACTCGGCGTCACAAAAATCGCACCTTTTAAAAAAGCAACTTTAAAATACTTTTACTCAAACTTTGTTAATAGTAAGGGTATGGTTGTAGGATATCATTGGAATGGTAATTTAATTGCCTATTAGAAATTAAAAACTTGTGTATGTGTTTTAAATCTTTTAATAAAAAAAAATTAAAAAGAGACAAAGTTACAAAACATAAAATTAAAAACATTAAAAAAATACAAATAAGTCCTTAAAACTAGCGTTTCCTCCCGTTGCTTTGATCAGCTTCCATCCGATCCTTCATGGACGTCACGAGGGTCACCACTCTATCTTGGGTATGTTCTCCCATCCTTCCGTCACGGCATCTTGGAGCTCTTGGAGAGTGGTGAGAGCAGGATCTCGTGCTCTTTACATCGTCTCAGAAATGCTCGATCGGGTTCAGGTCTAGGCTTCGTGCTGGCCACTGCATAACAGGGATCTCAACCTCTTCCAAGTAGTCCCGCACAGCAAACGCAGTGTGACAACGGGCGTTATCATACATTAATATGAACCTATCGTCAACAAAACCGGCATACGGGACCACGTGGTCTTGTAAGATCTCCGTTATGTACCGCCCAGCATTCAGCTACCCTTGCCCGCGAGCATCGCCAGTTCGAGAGACGCACACAAGCTCCGTTTTCCCTTCGACGGATATGTCACCCCAGAATATACAGGAACCACCTCCGTATTCGACGGATTCCTCTATACAAGCCTGGGTAAAACGCTCTCCTCTTCTTCGGTATACTCTTCTACGTCTGTCATTGCAGAATAGACATACACGTGTCTCATCGGTGGAGAGAACGGCCCTCCACTGGTCAAGCGTCCAGTTGGCATGCTCCGGAGCAAATTGCAACCGCTCTCTTCGATGCTGCATGGACAATTTTGTCAAATTGGTTTGTGAGTTCTTAATTCCTTTTCTTTCAATCTTCTTCTAATCGTAGAGATACTCACACACGTTCTGCGAGCTGATCGGAGCTCTTGTTGTACCTCAACAGCATTGCTGAAGTGGTGGCGCAACGACGTGGACACAATGAAGCGGTCGTCTCTTTCTGATGTGCAGCTTTTCTTCCGGATCCACATCTTCGGGTATAGCCACCAGTCTCATGGAACCGTTGGTATACTCGTCGAATAGAGAATCTTCTAAGGTTCAACTGTCGAGCAACGTCAACCTGTCGCAGTCCTGTTTGCAATAGCGCAATGATTTGACTGGCTTCTTCAGGGGTTGTATCCATCTTCAGGTATTGTTCTTTTGCGTATGTTGTTCCGATGTGTTCACTCTAAAGTCTTTTATACCCTTTGAAGGTAGCTCAACTAGCGCTCCTAATGGCATTTTTTCCAACATTTTATTGATTGGTCTCTGGTTAGAAATGGTAATTGGTTTTTTAATGATACAGGTAATTAATGTAAAGGTGCACTTTACAATGATATATTTTTTTACACGTGTAATTTATGTGCTAGATCCTAGGAGCGATTTATTGAAAAAAACATAAAGATGTGATTTTTGTGACGCCGAGTGTAGTTATAGGTATTTTTATTTTGCATTTCAAATACTAGAATTTAAAAATGTCTTATCACTTACTTCAAGCATGTATATTGTATAGTGTTATGTATCTTAAATAAAGAATATTATTCAGAACACCTTAGAACAATGGGTCCGCGATCATCGCGTACATCACAAATTCAGCGACACCGACGCAGACCCACACAACGCTAACCGAGGGTTATTCTTCTCACACATCGGATGGCTGATGATGAAGAAAAATAACCAAGTTATAACAAGTGGAAAACAAATCGACATGACTGACATTACTAACGATCCTTTGCTTCGTTTTTACAACAAGTAAGTTCAAATTTATTCATGGACCGGACCGGATTTACTCAGTAAATGATACGAATTTCGCCAAATTAATATAAAAGGCATTGAAACCGATACAGCCTTCTGCAATCTGTAATACCATATTGACCAGACTCTACTTTTAGGTGCTGAAGGTAACCAAAGTTTTACCACCTTTTTATCGAAACGTTATTCACCTAAAAAAAACACAAATATTACACAAAAGCAAAATATTACTCATGTTAATTAATTTTTGACTTTCCAGATATTTCAATTATTTTAAATTATTATTCTGCTACATACTGCCAGTTTATATCAACACACACTTGTTCGGTGAGACCTGGCAGTGCGCGGTCGCGTGGCAGTGGTTCATACGATATTTGAGTGCGTTCCATAGTGAATTGACAGTTAACAGTCTTGCACATGCGTATGGATATAAACCTTATAACAAGTAAGTTATTATTTATTTTATGTAAACTATGACTTAGACTTAGATTGAAGCCAATATACTTTAAAGTCGCACTATTATAATAATATTATGAGTCTGACTACTAATCTACTAAACGCAGAATCGTTGTCTCAATACACGCTCTGCGCAATTGCAATAGAAGCAACCATGGTTGTTCAACCAGTCATTAGGTACTATAAAGAGTATAAGCTTCTAGTTTCCAAAGAAGTAAATAATTATGGAACATTATAGTTACCAAGGAGCACAGAAAATAGTTGCACATATAATTAAATAGTCACAATACATATATACATACATGCCCTATATATACCATATATACCTACGTAAAACCTATATAACGTTATGTAAATTTTCATGACCTAATTCTAAAAAAATGTAATTTTAGGAACATAGTGCCAAGAGAAAATCGTTTCGTCGCGACATGCACTTTTGGAGAAGGCTGGCACAACTATCACCACGCATTCCCCTTCGATTACAAAGCAGCTGAACATTTCGATACGTTAAATCTTACTTCGAAAGCTATTAGATTATTTGAAAAAATAGGATGGGCTTATGATTTACGGGAAGCTACGCCAGAAATGATCAATTCTATGGCCGAAAGATTAGGAGATGGAACTCCAGTACACTTTCCTATACCTGCTAAAAATGATGTCGAATAATATTGAAAATATGAACGTGGAATTACTAAAAGGATGTTGAGAAATATATTTTTATTTTATTTCAATTATAGTAGTGTATTCAGCCCTTTTTAACTTCCCACTGCTGGGCACGGGCCTCCCTTCAATGCGAGGGGGATCAGGCCATAGTCCACCACGCTGGCCAAGTGCGGGTTGGTGGACTTCACATGTCTTTTGAAAACTTGCCAGGTTCTCTCAGACATGCAGGTTTCCTCACGATGTTTTCCTTCACCGTTAAGACAAGTGGTAATTATGCTGGAAATGATTCGCACATGAAAATATCAGAGGTGCGAGACCCGGGATTTGAACTCGGTTCACTCGGTTTTCCCAAGCGAGCGCGTTACCACTGGGCTACCACTGCCTTAATTATAGTAGTAAAAGGCAATAATTACGGTTATATTTTGATTTTTTGATTGAAACAGATGTAAAATTTGATAATACATAGTTCTACTAATGATATATAAAAAAAACGTGTGCGTGCAATCATATATGTACGCACGTAAGAAGTTATACTTTTTAGCGTAACAGAACAAAAATAACTAAAGATTTCATCCCGTATGTCACAACTCTCTGTTTGTAAAAGGAATGCAGCTAACTTCATCATGTCGCTTTTTGGCTGTCGGTGTGCTCGCGCTTCGTAAAAATTTTACTCTCATATTTTTTTCCGAACGAGCCAAAAGAAGTATAACTTCAAAAATATCTAAAAGCATCCTTAACTAACTTAACTGATTAAATATAGTAAAATTAATATCGACTAGTAGTCGCTCAGTGGTCGAATTTCGATCATAATTATTATTGATTAATTTTTTCTACATAATAACGCTAAACTCGTACTTTTAAAAAAAATCTGTTGACATACAGAGGAGAAAAAAGAAGTGACCTGTTTTGTCTTTGTTGTTTAAATGTAAACGTAATAGTAATAGATTATTTATAATATTAATACTTGTAATCGACCACAATTTACATATATTGGGAGTTTGCACTAATTTTCTGGGTTTTGAGCAAATAAACATTGATTTATCTTAACCAAAACTTGACCACATGTTATTAATTTAAGATGTTATATAAGCTCACATATACAAAATTAGCTAATAAGACCATAAATTTTAACGCGTATGGTCCAGTAGCTCTAGTAGTACGGATACGGTTTTTTATGATAATTTAGGCTTAAAGAATTTATTTCCCAAAAGAATTTAAAAAACTCACATAAATGAGAAACAATATTTTTTCTTAAATAGGTACTAAATTTTAAATTTTGAGCGCACTTTATTATTTCCTAAATGAAAAAAAAAACTATTTTACAAAATAAAAAGGTTATATGTAATAATACTACAATTATGAAATTTGAGGGTAATCTTAGAAAAAACAATACAAAATACTCATTTCACAAGAGACTTTCTACAGACTAGTTACATAGATTAGTTTTGAACTTTTTACTGGAAGTGGCTAAATGTTATTTATGATAATGAAGATTAAGATCTATTAAAAAAAACTTGTAAATACGTATGGATTTTTTATTTTTGACTTATACTTTTTTCACGGATAGTAATCTATACTCTAATAAAGCAGTAACTCAAGCAAATCTGTACATGAAATATTTTTAAAAACAATGACTGTAACGTATTATGTATACAATATAGACTCCAAAACAATAGTTATTAAAAATTTTGTCTGTTTGTATGTATGTCTGTTTGTGTGTGCGCGTTTCACGCAAAAAGTAACGAACCGATTTTTATCGAATGAATGAAACGAAATTTGATGAAATGATAACTTATTACTCGGGTCAACATTTAGGATACCTTTTACTTCAGGAAAATCTTTCTTTCCCACAAGAAATCACAATAACTGGTTTAATAAGTCCTCCTTAGAAACCTTCCGCTAGCTAAACCTTAAGACATACATCAAAACAATGTACAAAAAAATGTAGTTCTTGAAAAGGCCAACAGAAAAATTTAAAACACTATATTGCGTCTATCTCTTAAGGTACACTCGCAATATCTATTCTTATCTATACATATAATAAAATTCTAACTGAGCCGAATCTATACATGAAATATTTTTTAGAAAATCTTATTAAAAAGGCCTTATTATCGATACAGAGGCAGAATTTATAGTTTTTAGATTTTTTGTCTGTCTGTCTGTCTGTTACCGCATCACCAGAAAACCACTGGACAGATTTTAATGAAATTTGGTATGATGATAGCTGGTCATCCGGGTCAACATATAGGGTACTTTTTACCGCGGGAAAATATCTCATTTTTGAGAAAAAAATACAAAAACTGCATTGTAAGAGTACATATACTAATATGTAAAACCTAAGAATTTGATTTTTGGTCATCTGAACGCGGGCGGAGCCGCGGGCAATGCTAGTTTTAAATAAAACTATCTTTTCGGAGATCTTTTCGACGTCTCGAATGCTTTACAGCAATCATGGGCACGGGAGAGACTAAGGCTTAAGATTTTTCAAAGGCATTAAATAGTTGTTACAGACAGCCTACCCACAAAATTTTATTTTATTAGGATCTATGTTAGTACACAAAAAAACTTACACTAATACATTGAAAAAACATAACCAATATGCACTCACAATTATAGGAGAACACAACATGCTTCACATTTTATAAAAATATCTTAAGACTTTACATTATATAAGAGATAATAATAGTAAAAATAAAACTTAAGAATAAATACACGATTTACTACAAATATTATATCGTACTGTAACAATTCTCACATTTTTTGGGATACACTGACAATCTATCATGTCCTTTGTCTAAGTCGAGTCACGGGTCGCACACAAGTTATAATCGACATACGAACTAGCGGCGTGTTCCTACCCAATTTAGTTAAAATAACAAAATGAATTCAAAAAATTCAAAAAAACAATTTATAAGTTTATTTTTGGTCTTTTTAGCTCATTAAAATAAAATCTTGTTTTTAAATATATATTTTTTTTATTATTAATTTATTTATCTAATTTTAGTTAATAAATCATGGTGTTGACAAGTCATGGAGTGGGTGCACTATTTAACTTAAATGACTCATTATTGAATGCGTATATAAAATTTCGTGTCTGAACTATTAACCTGTAGCGGTATAAGTCATGTATACGCACTATTTATATTTATTACTAGCGACTCACCCTCGCTCCGCTCGGGTTCGTCCCTAGTTACGTTCTACGGTTTAGTATAGATTTTTCAGATATGAGAAATTTTCCCGCAGTAAAAAGTATCCTACATGTTGACCCGGATAACCAGCTATCATCATAATTTTTTTATCTAAATCTGTCCTGTTGTTTTCTGGTGATGAGTTCCCAGACAGAAAAGCAGAAATCCTAAAAACTATAGATTCGGCCTCTGTATCGATAACAATTACTATCAATAAGATTTAAAAAAATATATTTCATGTACAGATTAGACTCATTTTGAATTTTATTATATGTATAGATTAATTGAAATAATATAGGGGAG
Organism: Brenthis daphne; assembly: GCA_947093115.1. NCBI lineage: Eukaryota > Metazoa > Arthropoda > Insecta > Lepidoptera > Nymphalidae > Brenthis > Brenthis daphne. The sequence goes on along the minus strand of OX352473.1, from coordinate 38,381,430 downwards.
ATGCGTGCAAAATGATCCCCTTAAGGGAAAATCTTTACTGTGTTCAAAGTTTTACACAAAAACACAAGATTTAAATTGTTAAGAATAGTGAATTTACTTATCTTTATAACTGCATACTTATATTTTGTGATGATATGTATGTGGTTTATTAGTTTCGTCATTTTAAAAAAAAGTTTAGAAAAGGATCGTTTTATACATACATGTGTATAAAACGATCCCTGGGAAGGGTTAAAATGATCCCAGGGATCATTTTATACCCTACAATATTTAATATTAACAAAATAAAACACCGAGCTGATTATTTTAATCATATGTATTGCTTAAAGCAACAAAAATATTTAAGCGTGTTATATATAACATTTTAAGTCTCGAGTTACATTGAAGATCATTTTTTCTTACTAAATCAACAAAATTAAACGTTAAACCATTGCAACGAACGTTTTAAGATTTATATAACTAATAAAATATAAATAAACAAATAAACTCTTCTTCATAATTAAAAAAAAAAGACTGTTCCCCAGGCCAATTTTGGCGAGTGTTTTTACGTTTGTGAACTCGCGGCATGATCTGTAAAAATAAAAATTCAAAGTATAAAAACATTTTTTAAAACAAGCTTTAATTTAAATGCTTTAATTAAAAGAAGAAAATAAACTTTAAAACAAATCAAATCCATCAATTTATTACATTACTTGATTAATATGATATAAAAGCGAAGTTCAAGTAGCAATTTTTTAGCGTCATCTTCAGACTCTTGTCATTATATGTAATGGAAATTACTCATGACAAAAAAATACCAGCCAAATTCAACTGTCCTACTATTCGCCATCAAGTTGTTCCAGTCTCTACACCCTAGCTCCACCATCAGATCAGCTCGATGGTATCATAATATTGCATTGTCGCCGGACTAACATAAGTATGCAAAATTTCATCTCCATCGAACACCGGGAAGCGGGTCAAATTTAACGTTCAAATTAAGGTCAATTACAAACATACATACACATATATACATACAGACATACATTACAAAATAAATAAAAGTTTTTAAAAATACTAATGGGGTAATATGATTCCAGGAATCATTTTATACACATGAAGAGGGATCATTTCACCTCAAACACCAAATTTCAAGACATCAAAAAAAATATAATCTTCAAATACAACGTGCGGTGTTCAAACATTGCTTAAATATAGCTGAACGTTAATGGGATCCGCCAATAAAACAATATTTCACTAAATCTTAACATGCAGAAAGTAATGAAACTCGAAAAATAGACTTACCATAGGTTAGAGGCACGTATTTTTATTTTTTTTTATAAAACCACGCTAAGTGCTCACACCGCCATGACACTCGGAGAGGCAACTGGCGGAGTTGTGGGGATAATGTTTGTTGCGTATTTGGATTGATGTCGCTAGTAGTTATTCGTATACGGTGGGGTATCATTTTACCTCGAGGGATCGTATTACACTCATTTCCCCTAAGTGTAAATCGTATGTAACCATATAATAAAGAGTAGTCATGTGTAATCATCCGCTCGTTTAACTAACCTAACTTCTACCTTACAAACCGTTGAGAAGTTGTGTCGTCAAGAGCTAATCCTAGATGGAGAATCATGTCATATTAACCGTAAAAAGTCAAAAGTTAAAAGAGTAAAAGATAAAAGAAGTGGTTCTAATTCAGCTTGCAAAATTGCCACATACAAACATACCAACTAACAAATATTGCAAGCTAAATAAATTTTTTTTTAAATTATTAAAAAAAACCTACTTTTAATTATAGGTATGAATATAACATACCTGTGATAATACTTCTGTAGGAACTTATATTTCCCTTTGACAGACTTGTTTGTGACGAGCTTGGGATTGAGGTGACTTTCAGTGCGACGTTCTTCGAATTCCGAATTTGCTTAGTTTATTTTTTTTTAATTTACTTAGGTTTTAAAATTCGATAACAAATAGAAATAAATAATTTTTAAATAAAACTATCTTTTCGGATTATTTCGCGGATTTATTTTGATTTTTGGTTTTTTCTCAAAAAATAACACATGGTTGTTTTTGATTCATTATGTAGAAAAAGAAAAAAATATATAGAAAAAATTTAATTGTTTATAACAAATTGCTTATTAAATTAAACAATTAAAATTTAAATAAAAACATTTTTTTTTGAAATTGTTGATAGCAAAGAGAAAAATAACAATTTTTAAATTTTTCCAACGAAAATCACTTCTGAAACCTTTCAAAAATAGCTGCAAAAATGAAAAAAAAAACTTAGATTTGTGATTATTAACAATTCCCTTACTTGCAATGTAGGAAAAAATGTTAATTAACTAATGCATAATTAATAGAAATATCGGGATAAAAAATTTTTTGACCGCGGATTATTGTTCATTTATCTGTACAGTACACGTCTGATTTTTTTTCAATTCTTAATTTTCACATTTAATAACTTTAAATAATATTTATTTATTAAAGGTACAAAGTGGGCGGGACTTACGCAAGCCAGAGACCCCGTTTTCGACCGTATTTTCAACCTTCTTGGAAAATTATAAATATTGGTCCTTCAGTTCCGAGAGGTTAAAATTTTTGTTGGAAAATTTCCTCTCCTTTTTGAAGCTATTTTGAAATTGGAAAACTGTCAAATAGTTCTTGAAATATTTGCAAAAAACCAAACGCCATTTTTTTTCAGTTAATTGTTAATAACTTTTGCAATTTTTGTAAGCGGCTCTTGATTTTTTTCAAAAATCATCTACATGCCATTCCGACTCAAATGACACTACGTTCATATTTTTCAGAGGCGGAGAAAAAAGTTTGACCCAAAAAGCACTTGTTGACTAGACTATAAGAGCCAATATTATATAATAATTTATGGGATAATCACTATATAATATTATAAATTAAATTTGAGTTTGTATTTGTTTGGACTAATCTAAAAAACTACCGTACGGAGGCATTATCTAGGAAGGCTATAACTTATTAACTTTTCGCAAAATTAATCTACCAGTATGATGATAATATATCTAAATGAAGTCGGAAAAAATCTTGTCTTCTAGCGAAGGGAAGATAAGTCAGTAGTGGATATACGAGTACCGCAGGGAAATTGTAAGATCCGTTAAATTATAATTTTACTAATGAAATTATAATTACCCTGAGTATTGTCAGTCGTCTCCTTTTCATACAATATCACGGGACCTTTTTAGGTATATCATAATTTCCCTAAGCATATTCAGTGATATTGTGAATCACTGAAATTTTGACAATTTCACAAGATAATAAAAACCATTAAATTGTGAAACGGTCACTGATTAGTCAGATTTAGACACTTTTTTGTTGCGCAGCATGAACCGTAGACTTAGAAACCCTACCTTATGTGTGGGAAGCCACTAGTGAATATATTATAATATTTCATTTTGTGTATTTTGGAAACTGCTCTAACGATTTGTATCAAATTTTGTATTTAGATAAGGTTTTGCTAAGTTTATCTATATAGGTATTTATTTATTTATTTAGGAAGTCCACAATTGTACAAAGGAGGTCTAAATCCAACTGTTATCATGCTTATAAGTAACCACAACAGAATAAATAAATAAGAAGTCTGAATTCAAAATTATTTATAATTTTTATATTATGTTTCTATAATAAATTAAGCGAATAGTCCTTAAGTAATATAAAATATCCTGTAAATAACAGCCAAGTACGATGATACTTATAAACTTCATAGTATTTCTTGCGTCAAAATACGACTTCATGTGGTAGTGCACTCTCGGGAAAGCATAAAGTTGTCTTAATATCAGGAGCTCCGTTCTAGTTCCTCAAACGCTCATGCTAAGGTTTTTAAAAAGTTGTATCAGATTAATAACGAAAAAATGTATACATTAAAGTTCCCTTTAGTGTTATTTGGCACAAACATAACAAAGTTCAAAACTTCTATGAAACTTGGTAGTAAGCGCAGCCTGTGCAACTAAATAACTCATAACTTGCGGCGTGTCGCGTTGTGCAGCGTATGATAAAAGCAGTAAATACATAATATATTCATTGTGGTTTTAAAAACAAAAAGATTCTCAGTAAAACGATAGGGACCATAAGTGTGCTTTAAAATAAAGGTGAAAAATTATTTTTTATAATCTTTACTGCTTTTTAATTAATATTATTTATTTTATTATTATTACCTATATCAATATTATTTAATGTAATTTCTTTTTAATGAATTTTTTTCTTTTTAATATCAGGTACAGTTACTACGTTCCTGTACATAATACATAGAAATATATAAAATACAATGAAAAATAGAAAACTAAATATCGATAGCGGAAGTCGACGTAGATCTTGGACTAACTCATTGTATTTTAAATAGCACCTTTATTCCAATCTCATTGTATAATTATACATACATTGTATAATTTATACATATTTTGTAAAATTATGAAATTACTAATACCTTTAACACGGCTACGAAGGAATCAGTTATTCAGTATTGTTCAGCTGCGAATGGTGTGCAAGATGGAAGAAGTTAACGAAAGATCGAATTTATCTCTGAGTGAACTGTTTCGAGCATTTGAAAAGAGTTTGGGCTTCAAAAATGATATTAAATGGGTGAATGTCATTTTAATTGGTCTTTATCATATTGCAGCTGTATATTGGTGCTCCATTTACTCTTTCCCAGTAAAATGGCAAACGGTTGTTTTCGGTAAGCATTTAACTCTATATACTTTTAACACACATACGAGTAAGACAGTTTCCGCAGATTGTAACTAAATATAACAAGATTCCAAAACCTCTATGTTTACTTAACGGGGAAACTTAAGTTTTTATTTATTACTTAAAATTTCTGAAATACAATAGATTTACTCTTTACCTACTTAATATTTGCTGAGGAATTACAGTATATATATATATATATATATATATATATTATATATATATATATATATATATATATATATATATATATATATATAAAGACAATTATAGAATTCCAATTCGCACGAATACGTGTATTTGTAATATTTTTTTCCTTGCAGCTGCACTGTTATTTGTAGTTACCGGTTTTGGAGTTACTGGTGGCGCTCACAGATTATGGACACATAAATCATATAAGGCGAAGCTGCCTCTTAAGATATTACTACTTATCTGTTTCTCTGGTGCTGGACAGGTATGAATGTTCAAAGGAATTAAAGAATTTTATACTCTTGATTTAATATGTATTCAGCACGTATTTAACGTCCGATTGGCACCGACTTCGAAAATATCTGATCTATTCTAAATGAAAACCCCCGTTTAGTTATTTTTTACATTTTAGTGCCTGAAAGTCGTTTTTTTTTTAAGTTTTTATTTTTCCATTTTTAATGTAGACGTAATAAGCAGGTAGTTCGTAAGAAGAAAGTTTTTTTAATAACATATTCGATTATGCAATCTATTTAAAAAAATATTTAATGTTGTTTTGACCGATTCGATCAAATTTAAATGGTACCACCTGCGAAGTATAACCTTCGAAACAAAAAAAAATCCAAATCAGTTCAGGCATCTATGAGTAATCGATGAACATACATAAAAAAAAAGAGTCCGACAAATTGAGGACCTCATCCTTTTTGGAAGTTAGTTAAAAATGGTAATAGGTATTTTGTATTTTGCATTTCAAATACTAGTATTTAAAAATGTCTCATCACTTACTTCAAGCATGTATATTGTATAGTGCTATGTATCTTAAATAATGAATATTATTCAGAACTCCGTAGAACAATGGGTCCTCGATCATCGCGTACATCACAAGTTCAGCGACACCGACGCAGACCCACACAACGCTAACCGAGGATTATTCTTCTCACACATCGGATGGCTGATGATGAAGAAAAATAACCAAGTTATAACAAGTGGAAAACAAATCGACATGACTGACATTACAAACGATCCTTTGCTTCGTTTTTACAACAAGTAAGTTCAAATTTATTCATGGACCGGACCGGATTTACTCAGTAAATAATACGAATTTCGCCAAATTAATAATATAAAAGGCATTGAAACCGATACAGCCTTCTGCAATCTGCGATACCATATTGACCAGACTCTACTTATTCACCTAAAAAATACAAGTATTTCAGAAAAGCAAAATATTACTCATGTTAATTAATTTTTGATTTTCCAGATATTTCAATTATTTTAAATTATTGTTCTGCTACATACTGCCAGTTTATATCAACACACACTTGTTCGGTGAGACCTGGCAGTGCGCGGTCGCGTGGCAGTGGTTCATACGATATTTGATTACGTTCCATAGTGAATTGACAGTTAACAGCCTTGCACATACGTATGGATATAAACCATATAACAAGTAAGTTATTATTTATGTTATGAAAACTATATAGCTACTATCGTGAGAAGAATTCTCTTTTTCTGTGCCTTAATAGACTTGAATTGAACTCAATATACTTAAAAGTCGCAATATTATAATGATAATTATCATGAGTCTGACTACTAATCTTCATTTTAATATTATAAAGACCCCGGGAAGGACATAGGATAGTTTTTATCCCGGAAATCATCAATATACCCCGGATGAAAGTTTGTATGGGAAATCAACTCTACACAGAGTCGATGTTTCAACACTCGCTCTGCGCAATTGCACTAGAAGCAACCATAGTTATTAAACCAGTCATTAGATACTATAAAGAGTATAAGCTTGTAGTTTCCAACGAAGTAAATAATTATGGAACATTATGGTTACCGAGCAGCACAGAAAATAGTTGCATATACGAGTATAATTAAATAGTATCAATACATACATACCCTATGTATACCATATATACATATAATGTATGTATATATTGGTGTAACGTTATGTTGGACTTCATGACCTAATTTTAAAAACATGTATGTATGTTATAGGAACATAATGCCAAGCGAAAATCGTTTCGTCGCGACATGCTCATTCGGAGAAGGCTGGCACAACTATCACCACGCATTTCCCTTCGATTACAAAGCAGCTGAACATTTCGATATGTTAAATTTAACTACGAAATTTATTACATTTTTTGAAAAAATAGGATGGGCTTATGATTTACGGGAAGCTACGCCAGAAATGATCAATTCTATGGCCGAAAGATTAGGAGATGGAACTCCAGTACACTTTCCTATACCTGCTAAAAATGATGTCGAATAATATTGGAAAAAATGAACTTCAATATGACGAATGAAACGAACGAAAATATGTTTTATTCACTTCAAGTGAGAATATAAAAACTTCACCCCCTTTCTTAGATTTACGAGAATATTAGACATTATAAATAAAACAATCCTTTCAAACTTTTTCTCGGATTTATTTTCGTTTTTGGTTCCCGACGTTTCGAATGCTTTACAGCAATCATGGGCATGGGAGAGACTAAGGTTTAAGATGCCTCAAAGGCATTATATAGTTGTTACAGACAGCCTACCCACAAAATAACAAAATCAATGAAAAAAAATTATATTACAAGAATTTGTAAGTTTATCTCATTAAAATAAAAGCTTGTTTTTAAAAATGTTTTTTTTATACTACCCATTTATTTATCTAATTTTAGTTAACAAATCATGGTGTTCACAAGTCATGGTGTGGGTGCACTATTTAAGTCAAATGACTCATAATTGAACGCATATATAAAATTTCGTATCTGAACTATTAACCTGTAGCGGTATAAGTTATGTATACGCACTATTTATATTTATTACTAGCGACTCACCCTTGCGTTCCCAGATAGACAAACATTCTAAAAACTATAGAGTCGGCCTCTGTATGGATAACAATGACTATCAATCAATAATCAATCAAAAATCGATACAGAGGCCGATTCTGTAGTATGTATATATATATATATATATATATATATATATATATATATATATATAAATAGTATATAATAAAGAGTAGTCATGTGTAATCATCCGCTCGTTTAACTAACCTAAGTTCTACCTTACAAACCGTGGAGGAGTTGCGACGTCTAGAGGTAATCCTAAATGGAGCATCATGTCATAATTACCGTAAGAATTAATACTTTCTTAGATTTACGCGAATATTTGACATTTTAAATAAAACTATCTTTTCGGATTTTGTCGCGGATTTATTTGTATTTTTGTTTCCCGACGTTTCGAATGCTTTACAGCATCCATGGTCACGGGAGAGACTGAGGTCTACGTCACAGGGACCGAGTGAAACCAGCCACAGTCGAGCGCGTCCCTGCAGTCCTACCTTACATGAGAGGCGTCACTGACAAGATTGGCTACATTCTAAAGCGAGCTTCAATTAAAACTTACTTCAAGCCGCCAAAGAAAATTAGTCAGTTTCTACCACCTGTCAAGTGCCACATCCCTCTACAAGATGCAGGAGTTTACAAGCTTGATTGTGATTGTGGGCTCTCTTACATCGGACAAACAAAGAGATCCATTAGAACCCGGGTCAAAGAACACATAGCTGATGTGAAGCACCGTCGCAATACAACATCTGCTGTCTGCAAACACAGTCAGGACCGCCCAAGCCATTATATTCGCTTCGATAGACCTCAAATCCTGGCGAAAGAAAACCGATATCGCCCTAGAATGATTCGAGAAGCCATAGAAATTAAAAAACATCCTAATTTCAATAGGGAAGATGGCTGGGTACTACCATCGTCATGGGATCCTGTTATTAATATAATAAAATCTAATAATAAATCTAAACATAACAGACAGGTAGATGTAGTAAGTTCTTACTGTGTAGATCAAAATGATAGCATTTCTGATTAATAATATTTTTTTCACTTTTTTCATTTGTAAATGTATGTAGTAATGTGTTGCTTAATAATTTGTTTTTTAAATAATAGCAAATTTAAATTAAAATTATTATTTTTAATTAATCTTAACTTTTTCAAATTACACATAGATCAATTGTGGCTTAAATAATTAATACTATATTTTATATTTTTCTTATGGTTATAAATATAACAATGGCAACACTAAATATAGATTACTAATTAATATTTTTAAAATTGTAATAATTATAAAAATAATAGCAAAAATTAAATAAATAATTTTCCATATTCAATTATAATTAAAATTATACAAATGTTTAAAGTTAAAATATTGTAATGTAATTGGTGCAATTTTCATTTTGTTAATTGTGGGTAGGCTGTCTGTAACAACTATACATTCAAGACATGTAACACCTCAGTCTCTCCCGTGACCATGGATGCTGTAAAGCATTCGAAACGTCGGGAAACAAAAATACAAATAAATCCGCGACAAAATCCGAAAAGATAGTTTTATTTAAAATACCGTAAGAATTCTAAACTTGGAACTGAACTAATAAGAAACATTTTAAGTCTGTAGGATAAGAAGAAGTGGTCCTAATTGGGCTTGCAAGATTGACATATACAAACATACCAAGTAACAAACATTGCAAGCTAAATAAAAGCTTTTAAAAATTCTTAAAAAAATCCTTCTGTAGGAACTTATATTTCCCATTGACAAACATGTTGGTGACGAGTTTGGGATTGAGATGTCTTTTTCAACGGGAATCTCTTCTGAGATCTTTCAAAAATAACTCCAAAAAAGGAAAAAACAACTCAGATTTGTTACTTTTAACAATTATCGTACTTGCAATGTTCATATTCAAGTAGGAAAAAAAGTGCTAGTTAACTGATGTTCTCCTGACCGACTCCGGCCACGGCGGCCAATCTCATTGAGACTAGCCAATTGCGCCGGAGATATTATAGTGCTCAAGTGTACGCGCAGACACAAGTGCACTCTCTATTCCTGTCACTCTCATACTCCGGTGGGACGAGCACTCGACACGACCGGTGAGAGTTAAGGCGCAGGACCGACGGCTTTACGTGCTCTCCGAAGCACTCCAACTCCGGACTGTTACTGAGGCTTAATATACAGAAAGACTCAATAACTAAACTTGGCCCGACCCGGAACTCGAACCCATGTCCTCCGGGTGTGCAGACGTACATGCTAGCCACTACACCACCGAGGTAGTTACTTAACTAATGCATAATTAATAGAAAAATCGCGATGAAAGTTTTTTGACCGCGGATTATTGTTCATTCATCTATACAGTAGATGTTAGAATTTTTTCAATTCTTAATTTTCATATTTGATAAGTTTAAATAATATTTATTCATTAAAGGTCCAAAGTGGACGAGACTTACGCAAGCCCGTTTTCGGCCGTATTTTCATCCCTCTGGGAAAATTGTAAATATTGGTCCCACAGTTCCGGGAGGTTAAAATTTTTGTTGAAAAATTTCTGAAACTTTTTGAATCTATTTTCAAATTTGAAAAATGCCAAATAGTTTTTGAGATATTTGCAAACAACCAAACGCCATTTTTTTCAGTTAATTGTTAATAACTTTTTCAATTATTGCGAGCGGCTCTGGAATTTTTTCAAAAATCATCTACATGCTATTCCGAATCGAATGATCAGAATATTTTTCGTAGGCGGAGAGAAAGTTTGACCCAAAGAGCACTTGTTGACTAGACAATAGTTTAAGAGCTAATATTAATTTATGGAATAATCACTACATAATATTATAAATTAAATTTAAGTTTGTATTTGTTTGGACTAATCTAAAAACCTTGAACGGAGACCTTATGTAGGAAGGCTATAACTTATAAACATTTCGCAAAATTAATCTACCAGCATGATGCTATTTCTAAATGAAGTCGAAAAAAACCGTGTCTTCTAGGGAAGGGAAGGTAAGCCACTAGTGGACATGCCGCTGGGAAATTGTAAGGTCCGTTAAATTATAATTTTACTAGTGACATTATAATTACCCTGAGTATTGTCAGTCGTCTCCTTTTCATACAATATCACGGGACATTTTTAGGTATATTATAATTTCTCTGAGCCTATTCAGTAATATGCTTAGGGAATGTGAATAGTGAATCATTGAAATTTTGACAATTTCACTAAATAATAAAAGCCGTTCAATTGTGAAACGATCACTGATTTATTTGAAATTATATCGATATCCGAGTTTCTGTGTAGATAGTAAAATTGTTTTAATATTCTATTTATAGGAGAATAAAGGCCCAAGTTTGATTTGGATATGTAAATAATATATACTTATTATATTATTGTAATTTTAAGCATTAATTCTCTTTCCTTTAAAAGAGCTTGCATTATGTTACTTTGTTTAATTTTATTTTTTATTATAATATACAATTACCTATTTTTATTTATTAACATTTATTTACATATCACAGTTATAGCCATACTAATAATATTTATAACCTGTTTTAAAACATTATATATTATTTTAAAACTAAATTTGGGTTCATGTTTATTTCAATGACACTCTATCTATATTATTCCTTAGTCTAAGGTTATATACCACGTAACCACCATGCAAGTATATGAGTATATAAAATCTCTGAGTAAATAAACTATCGTGTAAGTTAATACCATTGAAAAGCTTAATTATGTGTTCTCTGTATTTCACGTATAAATAATGAATAAACTGTATGAAATAAGCTCTAAGCGTTTAATATGAGATATAGAAATAATTGATACAGATACAGAGGTATGCGTTAAATGTAATTGCTACGACATAATGTCAACAACGTAGTTGTGTTTCAACAAATCAAGTAAACATTGAAAACACACATTAAAAGAAGAAATAAATAAGAAGTATAAATACAAAATGTATAAATATTTTCTTATTAACTTTCTATAATAAATTAAGTGAATAGTCCTTAAGTAATATAAAAATTTATCCTGTAAATAACAGCAAAGTACGGCGGTACTCATAAACTTCATAGTATTCTTCTTGCGTCAAAAATACGATTTTATGTGGTAGTGCACTCTCGGGAAAGCATAAAGTTGTCTTAATATCAGGGGCTCCGTTCTAGTTGCCTCAAAAGCTCGTGCTAAGGTTTTTAAAAGTTATATCATATTTATTATAACGAAAAAAAAATATTATAACGAAAAAAATTGTGAAAGTAAAATTAATAAAATCGCTCGTATAAACGGTGTCGAACATTAAATTTCCATCTAGTGTTATTTGGCATAAACATAACAAAGTTTAAAACTTCTATGAAACTTGGTAGTAAGCGCAGCCTGTGCAACTAAATAACTCATAACTTGCGGCGTGTCGCGTTGTGCAGCGTATGATAAAGCAGTAAATGCATATATCCATCGTGGTTTTAAAACCGAAAAGATTCTGACTAAAATAATTGTAGTACTTGTCTTCAGTTATTTTTATTCGAAACCACGTCTAATAGAAAAAGAATAGTTTATATTCAATGAAAATCCACCCGGCTGTTAAAAACTTACGAGCTCTTTTCTAAAGTGGTTGGAAAGCTCAATCGCCTTACAATAACATGTGTTGACCTAATGTTGCCATAGAGAATAAATAGTCTACAGATTACACAAGTCTATTATTGAACAATTCCATTTATATCGAATGAAAGCTCGTATTCAGGCCTTGATGTATTGAAATATGTCGTATTATATTAATATCATATTTAAAATTATGTTAAAATAAATTACAAAAGTTTGAGAATTTATAAATTAACATAAAATGTGTGAAAAGACTTAAAAATTATAATAATTAAATAAAAATATAAAGGGGCAAAAATATTGAACGTCCTAAACTTTGATGTTCCTATAAGTTAGATGTATTATTTCCCTAAACTTGGCCTTATTTGATATTCATATTGCGTAAGGAGTCAAGTAGTTTCTGTGATACTAATATGAAGTTACAAAATGAAGCTTTACGCTTCCTTTACGTACAGTTTCACATTCAAATTATACCGGCTTTATATTATTATAACTAGTTATTTATATGAAAGATTGAAAAAAAAATAGTTATTTATGCTTAAGCGTAATAGATTTTGAATTAAATGTAAATTTTTCTGGTACAAAAAAAATAAATAAATAATGTTTTGAAACCAATATTTTACATTAAAAAGAATTTCAAATAAACTTTACATTATATTTAAACTATTTTAAAAAAGGAGGGACTATAATCAAGACGTACATTTTCTTTTATAAACATACATATGTTCACTGATTACTCGGAGACGATTTGACCTGTCTGGCTAGTTTAAATTATAATTTATTTAAATAAATATCGAGGAGGTCTCATAGAATTTTCTATGAAAGAGAGCACACCACTTTCGATAAAGTTAAAAAAAAAACATCAAATTAAAAGTATGTAAAATTTCTAAATGCATTTATTTCTAATAAGTGTATAATAATTTATTATCATCGAGCAATAAGTGGATAATAGAACTCTTCAATAAGTAAACCCCTTAGACTTTGAGTTTAAATTAGCTTTTTCTTTAGGGAATAAGTTCTACATTTTTTACTTTTACGGATCACGGGTACACTATTTTTTCTTAATTGAATATGTTTATTTATATACGTAATATTACCATAATTAGTTAAAGCTGTTTTTTCTGATATAATTATGGTATAAAATCGTATGTTATTTTATTGAATACTTTTTACACTATAAGAATAAGTATAAATTAAAAAAATTAAAAAAACCCCTACGGAAATTAATTGTCATTTAACGATTACACTGGCACGCGTGAAGCACTTAATCGAGTAATCATACGCCAAAATGCCTTACATCATTTTGGAAAAGAGCTGATCTCTTACACTGCTGGACCGATATTACTAAACATAGCTGAGAACCACCGTAAGGAAACTGGCTTTCAAATGAAAAAAACCGCATAAATATCGGTCCATCCGTTTGAGAGTTACGATGCCACAGACAGACACACACACACACAGATAGATATCGACATCAAACTTATAACACCCCTCTTTTTGCGTCGGGGGTTAAAAATAATAAATAATAATCACTATTCTGTCATATTTTTTTGAGAATATTTTACAAATTGTTACATATGAGACTCATTTGCCTGTCAATTAGAAATATCGAATTTTGTATTATATAAATACCAGAATGTGACATCACAAGAACAGACACCCATAGTATCCAAAGGTAAATAGAATAATAACAACATCAAAATATTTGAATAAACATTTAAAAGTATTAAATATTAATATTACTATAAAGACGTATTTTAGCGTGATGTATATATAAATATGTACATATATAACTTAATGCGAGAATTAGCTGTAAGTAAAAATTGAATGATGACGCTTAATAGAATACTATTTAGGTATTATAAAGGTACACACTACAGTAATATAAGAACATATTCACAACTTAAGTTAACCGCTCTACTACGCGTCCCGTTTCCATTCTGAGTGACATAAGCGCCTTATTCACCATCCATCCCAGCTGTACGTCCGCTCAAGGCCGCGGCGCTAGACGTAACATACACACACTCGTGCGCGCATCCAGCATGCTAGATGTAATCGATCGATTATTCGAGGAGGTTGTGCGTGTTTATAATGCCGCATAATTTATCAAAGCGCCAAAAAATGGGAGTTCTTCTCATATTGTCAGCAGCAGCAGAAGAGAAGAAAAAAAATAAGAAGAGGTTCTGGATGAAAAAAATTTACCATAAGCGTGCGGAGTATACTCAAATTAATAATATAATGAATGATTTGAACGTCATAGATTTTCATACTTATCTTAGAATGGATAGTGAAATATTGGATACACTCTCTCGTGGCCCCCGGCTATAGTTGCATAGATTAAATTGTTATTTATCGATTCATAGCCACCTATCAGTATTTAGTAAGTCGACCTACATCTATACTAATATTATAAAGAGGTAAAGTTTGTGAGTTTGTGAGGTTGTAGGGTGTAATCTTTGGATCTACTAAACCAATTTAAATGAAAATTGATAAGAAGATAGTTTGAGACCCTGGGAAGGACATAGAACATTTTATACCAAAAATCATTTTAAATACGGCTCGACGGACAGCTCGACGAGCGCATAATTTGTAAAAAGAAAGTTTTGTAATAACATATTCGACTAAGCAAATTAATTAAAAAAATAATTTATTGTTAATTTTTTTGGTTCTGGTCACGTTCTGGTATTCTTTATAGTAAACAGCAATTATTATACATATTATTGAAAAAACCTAATCTTGTTAACATTTCGTACCTACATTTTATTGAATAAAACGAACTAATTTATTCAAAAACGAACTAATTTATCTAGTTCCATTTTCCACTGAAGGATACTAAAACCACTCAAAAAGAATTCCTTTATAAGCTAACGTTTGCTCCAAAGAAGCTTGTACCGCTACGACTTGGACGCATCTTTAGTACATATTAGAAAGAGTAAAATAAATACATTCTTCCTAGTACTTAAACGATACAACATTTATTGAGCTTGATACAAATATAAAGGTACTAAACTTGTAAATTTATAATATGTTGTCTATATTTTATAGCGAGTATTTTTAAGATAATACTTCATAGTTCAAAATAACTTTCCTTCTTATTGGTTGTTGTGTATCTGCTGAATATTGCCTTGTCTTATGTAGATATTTGGGATTTTTATGTAATATTCTCTTCATTTCCCCCAGACATTTACTGCATATACAACTATATAATTCTGCGGCACACAAATTATGTCTATAAAATAATCTTTTACTCTGAAAAATAAGGAAAAATTAACACATTTCATACAAAATCTATACGAGTACATATTATAATAAAATTGTAACTTAGCCGAATATGTACATTAAATATTTTTTGGAAAATCCTATTGAAATAAACATTATTATCGATACAGAAGCCGAATCTATACTTTTTATAATTTTTGTCTGTCTGTCTGTCTGTCTGTCTGTTACCGCATCATAGAAAACCCACTGGAGGGATTTTGATGAAATTTGGTATGGTGATAGCTGGTTATCCGGGTCAACATATAAGATACTTTTTACTGCGGGAAAATATCTCATTTCTGAGAAAAAATACAAAAACTGCATTGTAAGAGTATACTAATATGTAAAACCTAAGAATTTGCTTTTTGGTCATCTGAAAGCGGGCGGAGCCGCGGGCAATGCTAGTATTATAATGTGTATAATCCAATATTAAGAAAGCATGTTTGGTATTAAGTTCACGTCATAATAGGTTGATAAATGATGAAAAATGCTTTTCAGTTAAAGCTATTATAGATAACATGTATGAAAGGGGTTCATCTTGAATAAAAGTCATGAACTTAACGATTTTTTTATATATAAATAAAAATAAATTGTATAGAAGTTTCAGACAACGTTTGATCTCTTAGCTAGAATTCTACTCGAAATAATAGAATTTCGCTTCCATTCTAACATTCATCAACGTCAGCCGACTAAATAGATAAAATGATGTATGAAGTTAACGTACCCACCTAAAACGAAACTGGACGTTAGCGAGAATTTAAAATTATGTATGAATACCAGACAAATATTCTGCAAAAGTCACATTAGATTTAAGCTGGTGATGGTGGTGATGAAGTAATACTTTATATCAAAAAAGGACCAGCTCTTCCTATAGCCCTGGAAAACACAACTTTTAATTTCCGCTGGAAGCAACAGTGACTATTCCTCTTCGATCACTAAGGTCCAAGGTGTTAGTCTGCTTAGGACATTACCATGGAAATAAATAGACAAGGTTTTGCTGTACGTCTATGGAATACCCTCCAATATAAGATATCAGGCGTGACAACAGTTTAGATAATTTTGAGCTACTGTTAAAATCATATTACATATTTTTTATATATTTAGTGTCTTTATATATTACGCAACATATAGGATACTTTTTACCGCGGGAAAATATCTCATTTCTGAGATAAAATACAAAAACTGCAATGTAAGATTATATTAATAGGTGTGTAAAAGATAAGAATTTGGTTTTTGGTCATCTGAACGCGGGCGGAGCCGCGGGCAATGCTAGGACGCGGGCATGATAAGCTACGAGGCTTGTGTTATGGATACCAGATAGTTGATACACTACACATACATATATAACTTTAAATACATACATATTATAAATATAAACACCCATGACTGAAGTACAAACATTCGTAATCACACAAATGAATGCCCCCAGCGGCACTTGAACCCGCGACCGCTGGCACAGAAAATAGGGTCACTACAAACTGAGCCAAACGTGTCGTCAAATTATATGTATGTTATAATTATTATATGCATGTATGTATATAGGAATGCATTTAGGATATGTATTTGTGTGTAGCGAGTACACCACCTACCATTTCATATAATTACTCCTACGCCCCAACGTTACCTGAAAAGGATAGATAAGGCCGCCTTCCGTGCATCATATTTTTTTTTATTTCCTCTTTTGTATATTTGTTTGTGTATATATAATAAAGTATGTGTATGTATAATAAAGTATCTTATGTATCTATTTATAAATAAGATATTTTTCAGATACAAATTTTTCCAAAAATTTTGAAGATTAGCACCATCTAATAATTGTATGTAATACCTACAGTTTCAAATACTACTGATGATTACGCAATTGTTATGGTTTTTTGTAACATGGCCATAATAACTCTGCTATTGACAACTATCCTGATTCTAATCCAATTTGCTATTATTACGTTTTACATAAAAATTATACGTTTTATGACAAAGCACGTAAATGCACTTATGTGCTAATGCTGATTACAAATGAGCTGAGATGTTAGATAATAATCGATGTATTTAACAAGGACATACTTAACGAAGGACCGTCCCTTAGGTCGTTAGGTAAGGTATGATAAGCTCTTATACTGATAATCATAATTAAATAGAGAGCAAGTGTGAATAACTCTTTATTTATATTCTCTATATACTTTAACACTTTTTAGAGTTTTTTTTAAATATACGTATAAGTAAATATATATTTAAATTTATATATGGGCAGATCCATTACTTTTCGACAAAATTTTGCGCACGTGGATCATCGATTTGGATGCTAATTTTTTTTTTTTGAAAGTAGGTTAGGAAAGGAGGAAGTCTTGAAAATTTCAGCTCGATACGATTTAACCCAGCCGCTGGAGAATTTTTCGAAATTTGAAAAAGTTGAATTTTTGGTCATTTTCAAAAATTCATCCCTCGGCTCCTATCAAACCCAGAGATTCGATCAAGACAGATTTTTTCTTTCTCAATACTTCATTATTTAGAAAAAAATGCTTAATTGATCTGAATTAAACCCGGCTTAACTGTGCGTTTCGAAATTCTTAGTGAGCCACTGTTTGAGCAATTTTTTCCAATTTTCAAAGTGCTCTCAAATCTAGTAGTAGAATCAAGGACTCAATTTTTTTTATGAAGTATACTCTGTTGATTTCCATCCTAATTTTCTCCGATTTGTTTCGTGTGTTTCTTCGAATCGTTGCTATGTCTTCGAAATATAGCCACGTATAGCACAATCGATTTCTCAAAAATCGCTGTTTTTAGATACCCACTTTTTTCTATCAACTTGAAATCTTTTCAAAATTTTGGGAATTACATTTCATTTTATTCTCAAACAGTTCTAAAAGTTTTGACCTGGTTACGGAGCTATGAGTTTTTAATACTGTCAAATTTTCAACTTAATATTACCTTTTTCGGACTTTTATCATCCGTTTTATAATTTTACCTTATCAGTTAATACTTATTCGATATCTTATAGTAAAGGAGGAGACAATGGTTTTGTTATAAGTAAAATAAATAATCAACATGTCTAAGTTTGTTTTATTCTGCGAGTTTTATTAATTGTATTTCATTTATTTGAATTGATATTTGCGTTCATCAAACGATGTAAAACCAAATGTATATACATATTATATATATTATTATAGAGACATACTTGTTACATTTTATTTTCAGCCAAAGTTAAGCTAATTTTACGTTTCATCATAGGAGTAAATATTAATGCGGGAATAGAACTCCCGAACCTCAGTGTACCTATTTTGAGAAAACAATGTATAGACGATTATTTATTTTTTTATAAATATGAGTATACTCAATTATCGACTGCACAGTTATCAATTTTATATAAGTAGGTATCAAAGAACCAGGTAATGCTAATCCTTGTTCACGATATTTGACAGGATTTAATTCAATGTCTTATTTATAATATGAGTTCAGTGAATTATAACGTATAACTTTGAATTTTTAAAAATTGAATTTTAAATGAGTATTATTGTCTAAATAAACTTTTGATCAATTTTACAATCTATAGGTACATATAATAAAATTGTAACTAAGTCGAATCTGTACATTAAATATTTTTTGGAAAATCTGATTGAAATAGACATTATTATCGATACAGAGTCCGAATCTATAGTTTTCAGATTTTTTATCTGTCTGTCTGTTACCGCATCACGCAAAACCCACTGGAGGGATTTTGATGAAATTTGGTATGATGATAGGTAATTATCTCTGAGAAATCTGTACTAGACGTTAAAACGTACGTAGGGGCGAACCCGAGTGGAGCGAGGGTGAGTCGCTAGTATTCCAATAATATCGAAAATTGTCTCTTGTTACTCAATTATTATTATAAAGCGATTAGTGTCGTGCGTACAGTACGCAGTACAGGCCAAATGATAAATGCCTATTAATTACTACTGAAGTGAAGTTTAATTTAAACACTGTTTCTTTTATTAACTAAATAAAATTATCATACAATTACAATTTGTAATACTATGATGAATATTTTTGTTACTTTCATTCATTTATGAAGGTGTTAAATTAATACTACATTTTAAAACAATAGAGCCAAAGTATATTGTAATTAGAACTAGAAAGTAGGTACATATTATATAATACTAGAAGAACCCGCGGCTTCGCTCGCGCTAAAACTACGAAAAAAACTCTAAAAATGTAGGTTTCATACAAACTTTCATGCTTTATTTTACCTCCTTACGGGATGAATTTCGAAAAATATTAAAACACGTATTTAATTGTACTGAAGAGCATTAATACCAAGTTTCAAGTAATTCTGATCATATTTTTTTTAGTGTTGTATTATAACGTGTTTTCCCATGGGAATGAGATAATCTTCCGCGGTAAAAAGTTGCCTACGTCACTCCTCAGCCCTCCAACTATCTCCACACAAAAAATCACGCCAATCCGTCGATCCGTTTCCACGTGAAAGAAGAACAAACAAACAAAACACACTTTCACATTTATAATATTAGTAATTAGTATGGATGACTCAAGGTGTTATCTAGGTGGCGTCTATAATTAAGACGACGTAGTCATACATAATTTTGTGACTGTAATTAATATAGCCCGATGTATCAATCACAGTAAAAGCTTAGGAAACAATTTTTTTTTAATTATGATCTTCAATTTTATTTTGTATTCGCATGCCTTATATCATAGCCTCCGTAGTAGTATAGGATATAGGAATTTAAAACTTAAGTCTTAGTTGTAGGTTATATATTTGTGCCGTTTGGCATGAAAACTTTGTAGCCGTGGGGACCAACGACACATCTTTTCAGTAAAGAATTGAAGATGCATCTTATAGAGGTAAACCAAAACCAAAAGGCTGACTAAGCACTTTGGTCAAAAAATAAGTTAGTAACGTTGTCAGCTGTTTGGGTACTTTCCCTTTTTTGTTATCAATGATGATTATGTTCTCCTAGCCGATTCCGGCCACGGCGGCCAATCTCATTGAGACTAGCCAACTGCGCAGGAGATATTATAGTGCAGCGCGTGTACGCGCAGACACAACGTGCACTCTCTGTTCTTGTCACTCTCATACTCCGGTGGGACGACGCGAGACACGACCAGTGAGAGTTAAGCTTTTCGTGCTCTCCGAGGCACGGGGGTGAAACACTGCCAACATACGAACTATGAATACATATATAAAAAAATAAAAATCTTAAGCTATAGCGGTCAAAGGCTTTTGTATGGTGGAATCATTTATGAATGTTTTATTATTTTATTATGTTTGCCATAAAAATATGGCACACATATTACACTTATGTTTTGGTTTTCGTACACATCTGTAATTTTTATTTACGTCCTTTTTTAAATAAGTAAATACTAAAAAGTAAGGAGGTGGCATAATATTATAGATAATGTATAAATATTAAAAAACGTTATGCCATAGTATAGACGCCATAGGGGTATCAAAAAATGTGTACCTGGGTAATAAAGTAAATAGATTTTGCATTACTAAAAATTAAAAAGAATATTAATCGATTAAATTTAAATACACAAAATAATCGAAATTGTATTACAATGTAGATTGTCAATATTTTATTCTCATCGTTTAAACCGAGTTAAATATTTACTTTATCTAGAAAGCTTACACACAGGGACCTCGCGGTATTTCCCCAGAGCTAGAAAGCAAAAAGTATTTGCACTAGCAAAAAGTTACACTTATATAGATAAATATAACTGAACGCCAGAACAATAGATAAGGTTTTATTTCTACTGTACATTAATAAAGCTTAACAGTGGAACGTTATTTTCTTTTAATGTTAGAGTATAAAATATTCTTTAAATTATTTTACTTAATACATCTCAAAAGTTTTATAGTAACAATAATTTAACTATGAGAAATTATAGTTAAATTCTCACTATGTCATTTCAAACCTACAAAATTGAGAAACAGATTGTGTTGAACTGACAGGGATTTTTAATATCTTCAGTTATAAATGCAAGAAATATTTTTATTACACTTTTTCCTTCTCGGTGTATGTTTTTCTTGTGTGTATGTTACATGACATCTTTTGCCAATTTCCCCAAACTATGGTCCGTATCCAAAATGCTATAAAAGGAACTCATTTAATTTTATCATGTCCGTCGTCCGTATGTCACAGCCATGTTACTCGGAGGATATTTGATACTATAAAGCTGAAATTTGGAGGGTTGTGAGAGAATGTCTTATATGAAGCGGTAGACTATTCATTGTCAAATAACAGAAAATAAACAATAGAGATGGCAACCATTTCAAGAAAGTATTCTACCTTTGAAGCTGGAATAACTACATTTAAAATTATTTTAAAGTATCTATGTCTATAGATAGATAGCCTATACCTTTATTAAAAAAAAATATTTATTTTATATGCGGCGGTTATATAAACCGAATTTTCTGAAGATAAAGGTCAAGTAGTCGATCTATCCGTCAATAAAAGCTTACTTCAATTTAAAACTGGCTCCGATAATAATCAGTTTTATTTAGCGATAGAACAAAGCGTTACATTACAGTATGATCAGCGAATAGTGTTGCCAAATATTCGACTTTGGACAGGCCGTCCTGGTTTTTGACTCCCACAGGACACGACCGTCTAAAGTCAGACTTTTTTAATATATTTAATTCCATTACATAACCTATTTTTGTAAATAATAACATAAAAAGGTATTTTTGTTTAAAATATAATTTAATTACGTATTTGGTATGGATATTTTTTATATATTTTCCTACATAAGTTGTTATATATGAAAAAAAACGATTAAATATAAGATATCAGTTAATAAAACAAATCAAAAGTAGTTTTATATGTTCTTCTCCGTCATAACTATGAATTATGATAGTATATATATATATATATATATATATATATATATATATATATATATATATATATATATATAACCAACAAGCGTGCCATGGTTTAAACATTAATATACTTATAGTATTTAAGCTCATAACAATAACGTGGAAGTGATTATTATTTAAGCTTTAAGCATCTTTTAGATAGCGCTAAATTTACGCCTCATATCACGCGGTTACAATCCGTTAGTCGAGATTCGCAGTTTCATTTTCTCCCAATTTCATGGGCTATAAACAGAAAATTTCGCTGCCAAGATATGTATGTAATTATGTTTTACGAATGACAAATACATTGTAGCAGTTTTCGCATACGTATATGTTATAAGGAATTATGTACTACATACAATATTTTTAACCGACTTCTAAAAAGGAGTAGAGTTAAAATGGTATTCTATTAAACCAGCTACCGAGGTGGTCACATAATATTTTCTCTGTCATGTATAACAGTATAACGGTTTTCGAGAAAATCAGGAAAATGCATGTAATTTGGTGTATGTTAACAAATCTAATTCTTCAGTCGTTTTTACCTATCTGTCTATCTATTTGTTCCGGCTCATCTTCGAAACGGCTAGACCGATTTTGACGAAACTTTCACTGACAGATAGCTGATGCTATAAAGAGTAACTTAGGCTACTTTTATTCTAAAGAAAGAATCGGGGCTCCGCGCAAAAAAATTAAAACCCAATAATGCGTACCCAGGGATGCGCCCGAGCGAAGCAAGTCGCTAGTAGGTAGTAGTTTTAGAAGTATCAAAATACTTCTAAAAACTTACTACTATACTTACTAATTTTTACTTACTACTATACTTTACATATGTTTGTTTACATTATTTCACATTTTTCACGGAAACAAAATCGAATAACCTTATTTAATTAACGGGAATGTTGCTGCTGAGAGAGACGACAATTAAATTTTGCTTAATTAATATGAATGATTAATCTTTTAAGTAAACTAAATGCTAAGTTTATTTAGTGAGTAAGAAATTGTAGCTTACTTAGTTCCAAACGAAGTAACTTTAACCAATGTCCGAGAGCAATTTATTGGTGAACTTTATTCCTGTAACCATTTTACCTAATTCTACGAATAAATTGCAGTAACTGAACTTTCATTTAAACTAATTTTTATTTTTAACATCTCCCTATAAATTAGTAATTCCCATAAAATATATATCCTATATTGTATTTTCGTAGGTAGGATTTAATATAATGATCAAAAAGAAAAATGAAAATCTGCACCTTATAATAATCTTTTATTAATCAACTTTGGTTTTACAGACTTTAGTTACGATTGGCTAAAGAGAATTTTAGTAAATAAATTTATAAAAAAAATAAGTAAATGGCTATCTTATCCGACCTATGCATCTCAGATGGCCATAGCAAGAGGTAGAAGATGGCTATATTCGTGTTTCCTTCTTTTACCCCTGTCCTTCCCCTCATATCACATTCACAGTCTTCTCCAGCTGAAACCTCATCCAAATGTATTACATCTTCTTCAGAACTCGATTCCAATTTTTTCTTTCTTCTCTATTTTTTTCTTTGAAAGTCATTACTTCTGCTATTTGTTTTGCACGTTTTCTTGTAGAGTTGTCAATTTCTGGGACTGGATTTAAGAAAAATATTAATTAGCAAATGAAAATAGTATGCCCATATAAACCTAAAAAAACATAGCTTCATGAACCAGACTTTAGGACAACAAACTTTAGACAACAAACACACTGACACAGTAATATAATTTTCACTATTTTGAGGTTATAATATCAACAAAACATGAAGCCACAAGATAAATGTAAAATTAACATACAAGCGATAATGAAATTACATTCACAACGTAAACAATATCGAGCATCGAAATTTTTTGAGGTAATAATAAACATTAAGCTTAAAAAATACTTACCTTTCAATTTTTTTTCTGCACAACAAACTGCACTACCTCACCCACGAAGGTCAACAGTGTGCTGTCGAATTGCCGATAAATATCACCAAATACAAACCAAAACCATCGATGGACTTTTTTCGACTGGCCTCCTTACACGACTGGTCATATCACCCTGAATACCCAATATATAAAAATCAATTACCACATTCATGACTATGATTTCTTTTTCGATGTGTTTGTAATTTCGAAACAAGGTTTTTATGAAAAATTGGAAAGTCGAAAATTCGGATGGTATTTTTTTTACGAAAATCTCAATAGTATAGAATGTGACGTTCAGATTGGTAATTCTGCTGCCATAATATATTTTCATAACAACAAAAAACATTAAATACAAATTAAATGTACTGACATGATTTTTAAAGTAAAAATTTTGAATGTAGTATTATATCCATACCTCACATGGAACAATTAATTACCCCTTATCCCATGGAGTTGTTACCCATCACTTTTATCTGTTTATCTGTTTATTCTACTTTTCTATGGGTCAGGTTTTCTTTTTTTACTGTGGTATGGTGAGAAATTATCGTGATTCCTTGAGGTAGGATGAGTGCAAACATTTTTAGATAATTTTTTACTTATATAGAAACTACTTTTATTTTTACATAAATTGCAATGAGACTTAGTTAATACTTTCTTAGATTTACGCCAATATTTGACATTTTCAAATGAAAATATTTTTACTAGAAACGGCGTAAGTATATATGTATTGTTAGCGGAGAATGCTCAAGAATAGGGGCGTGGCTTGAGTGACGTCGTTTGTGGCGTGATGGTGGCGTGGTGGCTCGCTTGACAACGCACGAGTCGCCGACACTGGAGCGGCTAGCTTACTTTTGTCGTGGCTGCCGGAACGGACGGACGTTCACATCATCGCTTCTCTTATTTATTTTAGTATTGTTAATATTGTTAATTATTCGTTAAAAATTAATAAAAAGTAATATCTTTAATTTCATCGTGTATAATTTTTTTTATAATAAAGTTAGTGCATAGATAAAATCAGAAGTGGGATACGCATTAAGTTTCTATAGCTTGGTGTGTGTCCCTAAGCCTGCTGTGGCATTCTGATGTAACTGTTTTTGTAAATCTTTTAGTTTTGAGTGAAAGTTCGTCAGTTGTTTATAATGCCGAAATCAAGTACAAGTCAACGAAAAAATAAAAGTAGGACATGTGAACGTTCTCCGAGCCCTGGGCTGCTCCAACAACTCCAGGCGATTGTTTCTCGTCTGAATGTGTTGGAAGACAATTCCAGGTTAGGTTCAACTAGTGTGGCTACCATTGGGGGGCAGCCCATAGTGGAGTCTCCGGGTCCGGCGGTTGGCACCATAGTGTCGCGTGCACCATCTACATCGCCAACGACGTGTGTGACGCCTCCGCTGCCGGCTGTGCACGCTTCGCAGGTCTCCGCCAATGATAGCGCTGCTATTGAGGTAGCCGACAAGATTGTACGTGCAATCAATGGATTAATTCCGGTAAGGTCTAATCACAATGTTTATATATCGAATTTTGATCCTAATATAAATGATATTAATACTTGGTGTGACGAGGTCGACCATTTACGAATCATTCATCAATGGGACGATAGGGAGTGTTTGGCGCGTATTGGTAACTGCTTAAAGGGGGACGCTCGTGTGTGGTTGAATGACTGGGTTACTAGCGATCGTAGCTGGACTAATTTTAAACGTGAGTTCAAACCTTTGTGTCCGCGGAAGGTAGACGTAGCGAATATACTTTTTGACACTATGAAAACTGATTCTAATAACTACCCTACATATGCGGAGTATGCTAGGCGGTCTTTGTTACGTCTTCGTATAGTAAACGGACTTAGTGACGAATTAATATCGGCGATCGTAATCCGTGGTATAGTTGATCCACAGATCCGTGCGGCTGCTACCAATGCAAAATTAATGCCCAATGATCTGGTCGAGTTCTTGTCTATATATGTAAAACCCTCTCAGACGAAAGTAAATCATAATACCCGCAACATTTCTAGTCGTTTTCATAATACACGCGACTTTATCGCGTAAAAGGGAACATAGTTCTAGTAGGACGGGTTGTTTTTCGTGTGGATCCTTTGGTCATAAGCAGATAAATTGTTCGAAGCGTGCAAGATTACATAATTCACCTACTAGAAATGATAAACCTACAACATCAAAAACAAGTAGCAGTTCCTCTCAGTCAAAGTCTGTTATTTGCTCGTTTTGTAAAAAAATAGGTCACAAAACAGAGGACTGCTTTGCCAAGCAACGTGTCGAGGCTAATGGAAAATCTAATGTTAATTTTTGCCGTGACACTGTAGATAACTATAGAAAGAATGATATAACTACGGCGGTACTACAGGGTATACCGGTCGATATCCTCATAGACAGTGGGTCTACGATCTCGCTTATGTCAGACTCTGTATCGAAGTATTTTAAATGCAAGCAAGTACCCTCTTTTTGTGTTTTACGCGGTATTAGTGATCGTGATATTGAATCCCGTTATTTTAGTACTTTAACAGTAGAGTTTCCGGAAATCACATTAGAAATTGATTTTCAAATAGTACATGACAAATTTTTGAATACCCCGATAATAATTGGAACCGATGTTTTGAACCGAGAAGGGGTTACGTATATAAGGAAGAAGGGTATTCAACGATTAACTCGTATGGAAAGGGTATTTATTGCTGAGACGACTGAGTCAAATTTGATCTCCGTTATTAATACTCCTTTGATAGGTGAAAACAAGGACAAGTTGTTGAATTTGGTTGAACAATATTCAAAATATTTCATTACTGGTACCGCGATCAGTACTGTTACTACCGGATCTATGCAAATTCGTCTCAGCAATGAAACTCCTATTGTATATAGGCCTTATAAACTATCGCATAGTGAAAAACTCCGCGTTCGGGATATAATTAAGGACCTTCTTGATAAAGGGGTCATAAGGGAGTCAGAATCAGAATTCTCGAGTCCAATATTACTAGTCAAGAAGAAAGATGGTAGCGACAGAATGTGCGTGGACTTCCGGGCACTTAATTCAAATACTGTGAAGGATCGCTACCCATTGCCATTGATAGATGATCACGTGGATCGATTAGGTAATGCCAAATATTTCACGAGTCTTGATATGGCTACTGGTTTTCACCAGATACCGATGGCTAGCGACTCCATTCACAAAACTGGTTTTGTAACACCTGAGGGGCATTTTGAAAATCTCAAGATGCCCTATGGGTTGGCGAATGCCCCGGTTGTTTACCAACGCATTATCACAAATACCCTAAAGACATTCATTGAAACAGGAAGGGCCTTAGTGTATATTGACGATGTGCTTTTGCCTAGTCAGACTATTGATGAAGGACTCCTTATTTTGCGTGAAGTTTTAGAAGTTAACTAAAGCCGGATTTTCAATAAATTTAAAGAAATGTAAATTCCTTACTAACGAAATAGAATATCTGGGGAGAACAATCAGCAATGGTCAGGTTAGGCCAAGCGCTCATAAAGTAGAAGCCTTGAAAAGGGCACCGAGGCCCAGTAATGTAAAACAAGCACGTCAATTTCTAGGCTTGGCGGGTTATTTTAGACGTTATATTCCTGAGTATTCATTAAAGACAATGTGCATATCCAATTTATTTCGAAAGGGTGTTGAGTTTCGATGGGGTGACGAACAAGAGCAAGTTCGCCAGTACATTATTACACGTTTGACTGGCGAACCAGTTCTTGACATTTTTAACCCCTTATTACCTACGGAAGTGCACACTGACGCTTCGTCACTAGGCTATGGGGCTGTCTTAATCCAGACTCATGAGAGTGGTAGTAAGCGGGTGATTGGGTACTTTAGTAAAGTTACTCAGGGTGCTGAACCGCGTTACCACTCCTATGAGCTTGAAACGCTGGCAGTGGTCAAGGCATTGCAATATTTCAGACATTACCTCATAGGTATACATTTCAAAGTAGTTACGGACTGCAACGCCTTGAAGCTCACACAGCGAAAGAAAGATTTATTACCGAGGGTTGCTCGGTGGTGGATCTATTTGCAAGACTATGATTTTGTATTAGAGTATCGCAAAGGCGCTGCGTTACCTCATGCCGATTATTTAAGTCGTAATCCGATAAATATTTGTGAGATTAGAAGACCTTGTAATTGGGTACAGGTAGCGCAAAATGCGGACGAGGAAACCAAAAACTTAATACAAAAATTGGAGGACGGTGTACTAGATGGGACACGTTATGTATTAAAAAATAATATTCTGTATTATAAGTTTGGTTCTGCTGGTCAGCCTACTAAACTTCTCTGTTTTATCCCTAAAGGTCACCGCCTTAGTCTATTGCGTGTGTTTCACGATGAGCATCATCATATTGGTGCAGATAAAACAATTGATTTAATTCTAAATCATTTTTGGTTCCCTAATTTAAGACAATTTGTCCGCAAATATATACGTCATTGCATAGTATGTCTTTCACATAAAAAGGTACCACGTCAACCTTTGCAGCCGATCCAGTCGTGGAGAAAACCTGACGTACCTTTTGATACGGTACATAGTGATGTGTTAGGTCCTCTCCCCGAGTCGAACGGCTACAAATTCGTTGTATTAATAGTTGATGCATATAGTAAGTTCTGTTTGTTGTATCCAATATATAAACAAGACGCTAATGAACTGAAGCGTGTCTTTGAGAATGCTATATCCTTATTTAGCACACCTAGGCAGATTGTAGTTGATAGAGGTAGAATGTACGAGAGTAGATTATTTAAACAATGGGTGTCAGACGTGGGCAGTAGTTTATTCTTTATAACACCTGAGATGCATCAGAGTAATGGTCAGGCTGAGCGATATTGCAGGACAATTCTGAATATGATTCGTGTGGAGGTTAATTTTAGAAATGAAAGTTGGTCAGAAGTCTTATGGAAACTGCAGCTCACTCTGAACATTACGAAACAAAAGTCCACTCAATATTCACCCTTATTTTTGTTAATTGGCAGCGATGGTGTGACGCCCGTTATCCGTTCAGTTGTGCGTGATGTGGCCCTTGAGGGAACAAGTGGCAATCGCGAGGCCTTACGTGAGCTGGCCAGACAAAGAGCATCTCAATTGCTGGATCAAAACAGAAAACGGCAAGACACTCGAGTAAATGAACGGCGCAAGCCCCCACATGTTTTTCATGAAAATGACATGGTCTTCGTACATAAGAACAGTCAATCTGTGGGCAAACTTGACTCTGGCATGCGCGGTCCGTACAAAGTTGTGCGCGCATTGCCTCATGGTCGATACGAGCTGAAGCTTATTTCTGGCTCACTCGGGAAGACCACAGAAGCTGCTGCTGAGCATATAAGTGCTTGGCACGGAGAATGGACACCAGATGTGTGCGCCGTATTCTTCGAGTGTGAGTATATTTGTAACTGTAATAGAGACTATTTGCATTGTATCACTTAAGCGATATAATAAAAATAGTACTTTATTACATGTTGGTCATCCTGTGGGCTCTGACACATAACATGTTATGTATAATTGTTTTATTTGAGATATACCGCGGTCACTGTCTCGGTCATCCTGAGGGCTCTGACACATGTTAAAATTCATGTATTTAAGAACATGCTGCGGCCTCTGTTGTTGAATTACAATTTTTCAGTATTTTATGCTGGTATGGTTTATTTTGTTGGCATAATTCCATCGTAAACATTATATTTCCAGGTGATGAGAATGAGAGCTGCTCTGACGATAGCATCATCGCTGGCCCGTCGCACCAACATGACGTCACCATAGCTGAAAGAGCGGGCGAGGGCGCTCCGCCGTCAGGAGAGGCCGTGTTAGCGGAGAATGCTCAAGAATAGGGGCGTGGCTTGAGTGACGTCGTTTGTGGCGTGATGGTGGCGTGGTGGCTCGCTTGACAACGCACGAGTCGCCGACACTGGAGCGGCTAACTTACTTTTGTCGTGGCTGCCGGAACGGACGGACGTTCACATCATCGCTTCTCTTATTTATTTTAGTATTGTTAATATTGTTAATTATTCGTTAAAAATTAATAAAAAGTAATATCTTTAATTTCATCGTGTATAATTTTTTTTATAATAAAGTTAGTGCAAAGATAAAACTATATATTTAGCATTTGAAATGTCGGGAATAAAAAATTAATATAACCCCGCGAAAAATCTCAAAAAAATGTTTATATAATTATTTATTATTTTATTACAAAATAGTTTTCACCTTTAGAGTTAAGGTAAATATTTAGAAGCAACTTTTTTAATTAATCCATTGCATCAAATCTCCCTCCTCTATCTTTTTAAAAATGAATAAGGTATATCCGAACAAAATGAGGCACTAAAGCTTAGCAAAATATACGTAATATGTAATTTTTGAGATATGGGATTAATTTTATTTTACATATTAATATCTTTAAGGCACACAAACTTATTTTTACAATAAATAAAGTATGTATTGAGAAAACGTAAATATTTTATTTTATTGCATAAATACGAGTATGTTACTAAAAATAACACAATATTCGGCGATGCGGAACCCTCGATACGAAATGCGAGGTTAGACCAAAAATTTATATACATTTTCATTTTGGATCAGTCATCAAATTATATATAAAAGAGTTTGTTTATTTTTGTGTAGCTTGTAACACGGACGAAGTTGCAGATAATGCTGGTTTCTAATAAATATTTTATTCAAAACTAATATTTCTTTACTATGACATAGTATTTACCTTTATTTATTTTTAAAGCCATCACAAAGTTTACGATAAATTTGGTTTTACTCAGACAACTTGAATTGTTTAAAACAAAAACACTTTGAAAGCTATTCATTTCCACTTTATTTAGCTGAAAACATTCATCGCTAACTAAAATGCACTCACATACACAGGGTTCTCGACGCCGCAGGCACTAACCGCAGCTTTTAATTTCGTCTCTTGTGAAACTCATTTACCATTGTACAGCGCGCGGTAAAGAACTTTACTGTTCTTAAAAGTTAAAGATAATACTTATGCCAATTACTGATACTGATACATATTTCTTTATTTACATCATTTCATCAGACTTTCTATATTTATTTATACAAGTTATACTTATTTAAAAAATTATTTTACCTATATAACTTTAACTACGTCTCTTATTAAACTAATTGTATATATTATGTATATAAAACTGTAGTTACGAATGATTTTTTAAATGGAATTTTATAAAAAAAGTCTACAATAATATTTTGTCCTCGATATGACTGTTCACAATTCCATTTACCGTCTTAGATATTTCCGCAGATGCGAAACATTTTTTATTATCTACATCACATATATTTCAAATGTTCTACCAACCTTTATGACAAAGGAAGGAAATGGGTCATCCCTGACATGAGTAAAACATCTCATTACATGAATCTTTTATAAATATTTCGGGGCTATAATCGTTTCTTTGATTCTAATAAAATATTTATTGATTGTATCGCAAATACTAAATAAAGTACAATATTTTGTGTGATTTTTAAAAATATTTAACTTAAAGTACATATACATTATAAGTACGTTAAAAGTACACTAACAAAACTAAATTATGAATATAGCGTAAACCTATATATTATACTAGCGGCTCACCCTCGCTTCGCTCGGGTTCACCTCTGGAAAAGCATAAACAGATCTATCCCACAGGAACCGTTCATTTTTCCGGGATGAAAAGTAACCTGTTGTTTGACCGGCAATATAAGGTATCAGCATGCCAAATTTTACTAAATTAGGTGAATAAGTTGTTGTGTACTAAGCTGTATAAGTTACTATAGTTTTTAACTATCCCACGAAAACTCTTTAATTTTTCGGAATGAAAAGTAGCTGATTTGTTTTTGTCATGTATGAACTATATTACTGTAAAGTTTCATTAAAATCCAATCAGTAGTTTTTGTGTACTAAGCTGTATAAATTGTTATAGTTTTTTAACTATCCCACGGGAACCTTTAGTTTTCCGGGTAGAAAAGTATCTAAGATGTTGCACGGGGATATAAAGTACCACCATGCAAAATTTCATTTAAATCGGCCCAATAGAATCGGAGATTAGCCCGTACAAACAGAAAAACAGACAAACAGCTCGCTCGGGTTCGTCCATACCTACGAATATGTTGTATTATCTCTTTAACCATTTGTCCAAATTATATGCAGTAAAAGGGAAAAGTCTTTTGCTTTAAATATTTTAGACGATAAATTTACTTATTTTGATAAGAATTCATAATTGTTGATAATATGACTAATGAACATGACCTACCGATTTAATTTATTTTTGTAATATAAAAAACTACTTTTTGTGACTTAAATATAAAAGTTAGACATATGCTGTCGCGGACTTTTTTTTAGGCACTATGAAGCTCTACAACTTTTCTCTAGAACATAATCATATATCTCTCATCGTTAAGGCAGCGTTCGTAAGAAACGTTTTCGTTCGACCGTTTTTTCTCCGACTTACTTTGCAAATCCGACTACCACGAAAAAGCCTTTTCATTTTTCGGGTTAATATATAGCCTATGACACTCAGAAAGAACGTGGCTTTCTATTGGGAAAAGAATTTTGTAAATCGGTTCAGTAGATCCAGAGATTACCCCCTACAACGTCACAAACTCACAAACTCACAAACCCACAAACTCACAAACTCACAAGATCACAAACTTTACCTCTTTATAATATTAGTATAGACTAGCGGACCCGACAGACGTTGTCCTGTCTACACATCTTTAATTTGAAAATTTCAAACTTTTTTTAATATATTATTTTCTATTAAAAAAATTGTGAATCTAAACCATTCCCAGATCCCCTTGAACACACACAAAAAATTTCATCAAAATCGGTCCAGTTGTTTGAGAGAAGTTCAGTGACATACTCTCAGACTCACTCACAGAAGAATTATATATATAAAGATTATTCGCGTTCATCCCTAAATACGTTTTCACGTTTAGTATAGAAACTAACTATACATATATGGTCTGGCGCGAGAGCTCGCCTCGAACGTATCATTTTCGAGTCGCTCCGTACTTAAAAATACTCAATAGTGGCTTCATAAACTCAAAAATTATGAAACGCACACCAAAAGTTGCGCGCTGTCGCCAGCTTTATGGAAGTGCTTTCATTTTTCTTATAAGTGAAAAACTCAATTTTCTACGACGAAAATAGTGAAATTCTGTATATATAAACTGCATTTTAACTTAGTGAAAACTTTAAAAAATCGAGATCGGACTCAATATGAAATTTTTAGTGACTGTTCAATATACCATTCGATTCGTCTGTTCGTCCTCTATATGGTGATGTGCTTTTATTAAGAATCGGACATAAACTCAGTGCTCCACACCCGTTTTTCCTTGCGAAAACGGGAAAAACTACTAAAATTCAAACTTAAAGTGCGTGCGGCATAAGATTAGTCGCGACGACCCCTAACTTTTATTGGATAATTAAATAGTGTATAGTGTCCTCTACATATCACCTAAATTTCAGATTTTTTGGAATTAGTTTAGTGGGTAATTTTTAACTTTTAGTGAAGTGACCTTGAACTGGAACTCCCGCTCATTTCCAAGATATGAGTGGAATATCAAAGTGACATATATCATTGGATGCGCATTCACCTGGACATCAAATAACTGGAAAAACATTTTCGATTTTCATGAAAATTCCATGAAAACCAATAGCAGTTCACTTTAACCGGATTATGGACAAAATTCCTCCTCCACTCGCCATGCATCGCACTCCCCCTCCCAGCAGGGCGACCTCGTCCTGCCGCCGCCTTGGAAAGAAAACGCCACCCTCATCGATCCCCTCTCCTGTCGACAGTGCCGCCGTCACCACTAAACCTAAATTTAGAGTGACTAAGCCCCCACCCGAACCCTTGGTTCTACCCGTCCGAGCAACTGAAGTCTCCGACACTTCCTCCTTCGAGAAGATTGTTCTCACCCTCGCCGACGTCATTAAGAAGTGCCTCACTCCGACGGAGAAGCCCAAAAGCGTCTCTGCACCTAACAGAGACCTAGCCATCAAGGCCGCACAAGAAATCTGTGACGCTCTCGAAATACACAAGAGAATCAATGAACGCGCCCCCCCCCACCCCCGCTCCTGCTTCCGCCCCTACAGATACAACCAGTCAATCCCTTCTCCTGGCACTGAGTCGCATCGAGGGAAAAATCGACGGCCTGGACATCAATCTTAAGTCCAACACCGAGCAGACCACTAAAAGGATAACTGACTCGTACGCCTCCATCACTAAGAAGCTCAGCTCTAAAACCGTCCCCTGCCCCGCGGCCAAGCTTCCTGCGACAACTAAAGTGGTCGTAGCTACACCACCCTCCACCAGGCCAGCCATCGTGGTCACCACCAAAAACAAGGCTGCCAACCCTCAGGATACCATCACCGCTTTCAAAGAAACCGTCCCCTTCAGGGAACTCGGGTACAATCCGGCTAGGGTAGTTCCACTCAAAGGCGCTATCAGGGTCGAATTCGACACCGAAAGAGAAAGAGACGACGCACTCGAACGCACCAAGTCTGCCCCCAACTCCAAGGTCTCTGCGGAGATAGCCCATAGACTCAAGCCAATGGTGATCATCAAGGGCATCTCCAAGGAAGTGAACAGTAACGAGCTCGTCGACACCATCTTAGCACAGAACCCCGAACTCGGTGAGTTTACACATAATAATGACACCAACCAACACCTCTCACTCAAATTCTTACGTAACAACCGCAACGACGCACTATACAATGCGGTCTTCATGACTTCTCCCGGTGCCTTCCGTGCCTTGAACACAATGGGTAGAGTTCGAATAGATATTTATAGGGTACATGTCGAGGAGCACTCTCCGTTCTTACAGTGCCGCAAGTGTCTGCAATTCGGGCACACCGCCAAAAACTGCAAAAACCCCTTCGACCGCTGCGCACACTGTGCTGAGGAGGGGCACCTTTCACACGACTGCCCAACCAAGGACAAATCACCCAAATGCTTTAATTGCATTAGACACAAAACCAGGTTCCCTAATAGCAAATATGACACTACACACGGATCCACCTCTCACACGTGTCCTATCGTAAGGGCAATGCGAACCAAGACCGATAATAATATTGATTATGGATCTGCACAATAAATTAAGCTTAACGCAAATCAATCTCAATAAGTCATACCATTCGCTTCACGAATTTTTGAACTATTTTGTCCACAGCCCACATTCCATCGCCCTTGTGTCTGAGCCTTACATAGGCGCCAGAAAGGAAGTCAAACTTCCCTATGGATACCCCTTAAACCTCTTTCAATTCCCTAGTAATTCTTCCCCTGTCAGAGCCTGCATCATAGCCAAACCACATATCAAACTCTTCGGCATCACGGAATTCTCTTCCTCGGACCTATGTGTGGTTCGGACACAGATAGGACACACACAGTTACACATCGCCTCCATTTACATACCACCTCGACATGACCATCTAGACACACTTTCACTGATTGAAAACTTCTTGCAACACAACACGAACACGCAATGCATACTGGGGGGCGATCTCAACGGATGGAACCCTCTCTGGGGGAGCAACCGCCGCAACGCCCGCGGAGTTAGGATAGAGGAGTTGGCCGACGCATACGGCTTGTACGTGTGCAACACTGGCTCCACTCCCACCTTCGAGGCCTTCATGAACGGACGCACTCGCTCCTCCATTATTGACATCACACTCGCCACATACCCCATACATAATCATATTACCGACTGGAAGGTTAATATGGAAGCTTGCCCATCTTCACAACACAACGCAATAGACTTCACACTCAACTACAATCCCTCTCATTCAGTCAACACTACTAGACTACACACTAACACATCCACCTTCCGTTACAAGAGCCACAAGGCAACTGGTCTAAATTCAAGACCAGTCTCTCGACACTTATGACTAACACAAGCATCCTTGACACCCAAGTCGGAACGCTTGGCCGTGAAGACTTGGAACTCCTCATTACACACATCACCGAAACTATACACACGGCCTGCAAGGAGTCAATGCCCATCAGGGCTCCTGACTCCAAGGCCAGGCCCCCATGGTGGTCCGAGTCCCTGGAGTCCCGGAAACGGGAAGTTATTAGTCTACACCGTGCGCTACACACAGCCAAAAGAGACGGACAGCCTACCGACTCTCTTGCCAGCCAGCTCCTCGATTTGAAGGACACCTACGCGAGCGAACTTAGAAGCGAATCCACGGCTAAATTTAGGGAATTCTGCGAACTCCAGACTAAGGAGAACGTATGGTCTCTCACTAACAGGCTACTAAAGGAATCGGGCCCACGACGCCCCCCCACTTCTCTAAAAATCGACAATAGATTCACCACCAACGAGAGAGACACAGCCCAAGCTTTGCTTGATAACTTTTACCCAGATGACACACCCGACACTCACCCCAGACACCACGAACTACGAGCTGACTCCCATACACACCCCGACACCGAACCTGATCTTCCATTCACCTCGCAGGAGATACATGAGATCCTGGACAACATGAGCCCCAAAAAGGCTCCTGGACTCGATCACCTCACTTCTGATATCTGCAGGCAGTTCACTCTTCACTATCCCGACCTTTACACCGACATCATGAACCGATGCTTAACTTTACAATATTTCCCTAGACAATGGAAGGAGGCCTACGTCAAAATTATCCCCAAACCCGCCAAAACCGACTATACTGACCTCAATTCCTACAGACCGATCGGACTCTTGCCTGTCTTCGGAAAAGTCCTCGAAAAGCTCTTCGTCCAGCGGGTCACCTTCGCCGCCATGAAATCGGACAAGTTGAGCGAGAGGCAGTTCGGATTCAGGCCACTGACTAGCACCACGGCCGCCCTGAAGGCGGCCATCGACTACATCAACGAGACCAAATCTGACAGACTTTTAACCCTCGCCATCTCCTTGGACATCAAGGCCGCATTCGACAACGCCTGGTGGCCATCCCTCTTCAACCGACTTCGACTCATAGGCTGTCCTTCCAATATTTACGGACTTATACTAGACTACACGACTGACCGCACAGTTACCCTCGACCACGCTGGCGCCCGTGTCTCCAAACACATGTCCAAGGGCTGTATCCAGGGCTCGACCTGCGGTCCCATTCTGTGGAACGTCATCCTGGACGAACTCCTGGAACTCGAACTACCCGATGGGTGTCGAGTACAGGCGTTTGCGGATGACGTACTACTCATTGTGGCCGCCAAGGATCAGGCTAGCCTACAGGCCACCACTAACCAAGCATTACACGATATCGAGAGCTGGGGACGGGGGGTCAAGCTCACGTTTAGCCCACAAAAGACTTAGGCCATCGCCTTCAGCAAAAAGGCCAAGCATGTAGACATACGCATGAACTCACACTCAATACACTTCCAGGATGATATCAAGCTCCTCGGAGTCATCCTGGACAACAAACTACGCTTCTATAAACATGTCACCCATGTCATCAACAAAGCTACTGCACTCTTTCACAAACTTTCTTTATATTGCAAACCCACATGGGGGGCCCACCCGGAGAACATCCGCACCATATACCTACAGGTTATCCAACCCATAATCACCTACGCTGCCGGCATCTGGGGTCATGTAGTCAGGAAGAAATATATCTCCAGACTGCTCCTGAGCATGCAGCGGCGCTTCGCCCTCAGAGCCATCAAAGGCTTTAGAACGGTTTCCACAAATGCTGCACTCGCTCTGGCACAATTTACTCCTATCGATATTAAGATCCTCGAGATCAATCGGATCGAACTTGCCCGACTCACAGGGAACTGCGATTCCCTTCCCAACGATATCACCCTAGAAAAGCACATACCTCCTCATCATCTCCTTCATCCCGCCCATCGGATCACATTCACTCCTCACTACTTCAACTCTGAAGCTGAATTATCCTCTCACCTCTCTTCGCTCCCCAACCCCATCCCCACCATCTTCACAGATGGTAGCAAACTCGACGACGGCTCGGTCGGTGCCGCCTTCGTATGTTATGACGGAGCGGGGCCGTCAAGAAATTCAAACTCCACCGAAGCTGTTCAGTCTTTCAGGCTGAACTCTTCGCCATCCTACAAGCCTCCAGATGGGCCTCCAAACGCAAACACACACACACACTCATCCTGTCGGACTCCAGAGCTGCCATCCAAGCCGCCCAGAATCGCAGCAACACACACCCCTTGGTTGCACATCTTCACGCCACACTGCACGACCACGCACCCACCGGTTATATCGACTTTGCTTGGGTCAAAGCCCATGCAAGTATAATAGGGAACGAACGTGCAGACACTGAGGCTAAACTCGCTGCCACCATGCATAAAGCCTTCGACTACGATCTTTTCCCCATTAGCTTCGCCAAGCTCATGGCCAGAGAGCGTAGTCACACTGAATGGCGTGAAAGGTACGAGACGGCACAGCAGGGCCAACACACCCGTGACCTCCTCCCTACACTTGACCACTTACACACATTACTCAAAACTACACATATCACATTCACACTCACGCAAACACTCACCGGACATGCCTTCAACAAAACCTACCTATACAAGTTCAAACTCACCGAGGACGACGTCTGTCCCTGTGACAATGCTACTCCCCAGAGCCTCGACCACCTTCTAAGGAGCTGCCCTGAGTTCGTTGCATTCAGGCACGAACACGTACAAAACTGCCGATACCTTGGAGTGGACCCATACAACTTAGTGGAACTCTTACCACACGAAACGGGAATCCGATCCTACTTTCGCTTGTCGGACTCGATCCTGAGGGTGCTTAAAGAATACAACGCCAGGCAATAAGGCTCACTCTTCTTTAATCAATTTCTTTATCTATTTTTTGTTAACAATTAAATAGTAGTTTTACGTCAGTTATATTCCGTCTTCTTTTACTTTTATCTCATACCTATTATTAAGACTAGTTTTAAGATGTCATCTCATTCTTATTCTTTTTTGTATTTGTTAATCTTATACCTATTATTAAGACTAGCTTTAAGATCATCTCATTATTACTTATTTCTGTACCCTAGAATTAAAAAAAAAGGGGGAAAAAAAAAAGATATATATACACATT
Source organism: Brenthis daphne (assembly GCA_947093115.1). Lineage (NCBI taxonomy): Eukaryota > Metazoa > Arthropoda > Insecta > Lepidoptera > Nymphalidae > Brenthis > Brenthis daphne. The sequence goes on along the minus strand of OX352473.1, from coordinate 38,342,070 downwards.
TAATAAAGTATTAGAAAAAAAAGGGGAAAAAATATATATAAAAAAAAACATATAATAAAGAAAAAAATAAAAAAAAAATAAAAAAAAAAATAAAAAAAATAATAATAATAATTAAAAAAAAAAAAAAAAAAAAATATATATATATTTCAATTACATACTTACTTTTCCGTCTTTTATACTCCTTTTCTACTTGTTAATGTTATACCTATTCTTAAGACTAGTTTTAAGATACATCTCATCCCCATTTTTTAACAGAGCCAATCAGCACGTGCCATTGCTGAGATAAGGGTGGCTGCTGGGACTACGACACAACCAGCCCCTCTCTTGTCACGGCTCTTCACCCTCATTACCCATTTACGTCATCCTCATCATTCATTCTTGTGTTGACTGCACTGCATGGGCGGGACCAACTGTATCAAATCGCAGGCCACCCCGCCCACCAGACAGTCATCACTCCATCATAAAAGTCTCCGCTGGGAAAACTTACATTCTTCTTTATATTCTCAATTGTCATGTAATCATTTCTTTAAAAAAAAAAAACGATATTCCACTTCTTTGCCTTTGTCGGAGCGCACCTAATATCACTCATCGCACTTTGTCCTACTTATTATACCATAATGGAAAGAATTAAACCCCACAGCGTTACAATTTATTTTAATAAAAAAAAAACTATACATATATATGTACATACATAGGTATAGAAAAGTAAGTACTTACTTTAAAAATATAAATAAATATATCCCTAGAGAAGTGATTCCCAATACAAACTTTCTTCGCCCTTTTCACCCCCTTAAGGAATAAATTCATATGTCCTTCTCAGGGTCTCAAACTACCTCCATACCAAATATCATCTAAATCGGTTCAGCGGATTAAGCGTGCAATGGTAATAGACAGACGGACAAACAGAGTTACATTTATAATATTAGTATGGGTTAGAAACTTAGCTTCGCTTCGCTCGTGGCGTCCCTTGGGTGCCTAACAGCCTATATGTTACTCCAGGTCACACTCTATTTGTGTTTAAATTTCATCCAAATCCGTCCAGCCCCTTCAACGTGACGGAAAAACCAACATACACACAATATATACACATTTTAGCATTTAGAACAGTAATACGATTTGCTCATTGTTATTCTATACCGATTATAAACATTTTTATAATATGAGTTCATAAATATAATTGTGCAAGCTGAAACAGCGCTACAAACGTAACCCTGCGGCCAAGAACCCAACCAGCCAGCACTTCGTATTTTATTTCGTTTTGTTTTGCTTATAATAATTACAATTTTGATCCCTGAAGTGCAGTAAATTTTCTTCCAATTTAACGTAACAATTCTTGTGGGACCTTTCTATCTATAAACCTTTAAACATTTTCATTCATTCTTTAAAAAATAATTTAATTATGCACAATACGTTTTTGTTAGCTACAAAGTTCTATAATTTAAAATATCTATTTGAATTCTATAATTATTTATTGTTTCCCTTTTTCTTCTAGAATGTTTACAAAAAAACCATAAAAAGCTAACACAATGAAGTTTTACCTGTTATATTTTCTCGTTAGACGAGTTAATAAAGTAACGAGTTAATGAGTAGGTATGTACGTCCGTTAAGTACAAAAGTTTAATAATAAAAGTTAAATTAGTATATGTCTTTATACAAGTTTTAATTAGTTGTAGCTGATTTAAGAATCTTTTAGTTTTTATCCGACTGCGGTGAAATCCAAAGGAGGGTTATGTGATTAATTTTATACTTAACCTTTGGCATATTACTAGAAGATTTATTTATTTCTTCTGTGTAGAAAAATGACATTCAGAATTTATTAGCCGTGGTTTTCAACATATTAAAGTTACTAAACTAAACAACTGGTCCATAGTAGGTTAGAAAATTGGTACAGCACAAATTTTTCAAAAGTCGACTTACTTTTAAGTAACGATTATTTTTTTATTAGATCAACTATTTACGTAAATGAGTCCTGACTCCTGAAACATTTTATAAAGGGAAAAATAAATTTTAAAACATACTCCTTTAATCCCATACAATTTTATTTCGTTATTTTATGACCGGGTCAAATTTGACTGAGCAACGTGAGTGACAAAATTTTTCGGATGTCCATTATCCGGATTAACTCGGGCAAAACAAACGCTCTTTATGGTTTTCCGTTGGCTGCTGATTCAAAACAATTATTTTAGGTTGAATGGTGAATGGGTTAAAGTCAAAATAAAATGATATACAATACAGAATATAAACATTTAAACATAATTATATATTATAGTTTGAGGGAGAATGCCTTTTATTGCTTAAAACATAATATCTTTTAAAAAAGTACCATAGGGTGAATAACATTTTTTGCCTATACCTTTTTAATTTTTAGAGTTCTATATCACATCTTGTCACTTTTGTCGATAGATTTAGGTAGCCCACTTGCGTATAACTTAGATAAGTATTGATGAATTCTGATTTTAAACAAATAAAGAGGGTTTTTTTTAATTGTCAAATGCATCATATACCGGTGGTCTTGGACAATATCCATTTTCCCCAGCATGGATATAGCAGATCCATCACAAGACAAGTAAACATCAAAATGTCCATGAGATAAATCTTGCATTGATCTAAATTCTGAACTGTTGTTTTTTACGGGGTTCCCTTCCGTATCAAATTTTTCATATAACTCTCCATTGTGATAGACTTCTAAATTACTGGAAATAAATTGCTGGTGATAACGACATTTAAAAAGTAGTACAATGTAAAGGCAAAACAAGATTTAGAATATCAAAAAAGAAACATAAAGATTCACAATGTTACATCTTACAAATAAAATAAGTTTATAAAAATAATAACAGCTAAATATATTATTAACAGGTTATGAAAGATCTAAATGAAATAGATATACTCACATACACACATATACATACACATACATGTATGAAATACTGACATATCAGCGAAGTATTTTATTTTTTATATATAATATGCGAACGATAAAAACAGTTAAGAAGTTAAGTTAAAATTGCTTGTTCGATATTTGATAACTCAACGATGATACAATTTTTAACCGACTTAAAAAAAGAAGGAGGTTCTAAATTCGTCGGTATCTTTTTTTTATGTATGTTCACCAATTACTAGAAGTTCCGTTTAGTTATTTTTCACATTTTAGTACCTGGAAGTCGTTTTTTTTTTGTTTTTATTTGTATCGTATAAAATCTTTTCAAATAACTATTTATACTACGCCTAGTCAAATTAGTCATAAAAATAGTGATCCAATAACAAAAACTCTGACAGAGCTGAATTTTGGTTTGGGTACTCTAGTAGAAGTATCAAAAGTCCCTATCGATCCCATGTGTGCTAAAAAAGTTATTCAAGGCAAAAGGTCATAATTTTCGGATTTTTCTCGAAAACGGTAAGTTATGTCAAAAATATAGTCCAGATAAAAATTGTAGATCATAAAATTATCTACAAAAATAGTTGTAATACATTTTTTCCTGACAATCACCATTCCCAACATATCGCGATTCTTAAAGTTGAAGGTGTTACATTCTACAAGGTAAATACTAAATACCACTTAATCACTTAATCACATTTAGCATAAAAAAATTACGGAGTTAAAAATTGTAAAACACCTTTTTAATTGTATTGAAAAGCTTTAATTCCAAGTTTCAAGTAATTCTGATCATAAACAATTTTTCCTCATATGAACTTTATCATCTCTTTTACAAGGGACGAATTTCAAAAAAACTTAATATACGTATTTCGTATTTCTCATTTTAAAGCTGAATATTTCTCGTTCACTTCACATTAAAAATGACAGATTTTCATACAAACTTTCATCCCTTATTTCACCCCATTAGGGATGTAATTTTCAAAAATCTTCCATATGGAAAAGTATGATAATATCTATACATATAATAAAATTGTAACTAAGTCGAATCTGTACATTAAATATTTTTCCATCATAAAAAGTATCTTGTTTTTCTTTATAAAGGGATGTTTACATCATAGAATGCATTAACTGCCAAAATTTCAAGTTTTTAACCCTTGTGGTTTAGGCTCTGCGTTGATGAATCAGTAAGGATAAGCAATAGTATGATAATATACGAGTATATAGATAATATATCTACAACATAAATTAAATTTAGAATAGCAAGTTTACACAAGCTCCCTGTAAAATTATGAAAGTTGATTTTAATAACAGCTGGTAATGTGTGTGGTACAAATGTGTAATATTGTATACTGGGGTTATTACCTGAGCGTAGAGACCTTTGCAGTCTAATAGCAAAGGGCCACGTGTCATGTGCGTTTTACGACGGACGTAAAAACCTATATCCGACCTTTTATCTTGAAAACTTATTTAAAATCAATATTTACATTAAATTATTTAAATTTTATATATTTATTCTTCTATTCCTATATTTTTATTTTGCTACTTCACGTAAAACATAAAATTTCCAATATATTATGTCATAAGTTCAAAATGATCTAGAAAATAAAACTATAAAGAAAAACAATATAATAAAATAATGCAACCTAAGTAAATAACCCATCTTATAAACTATGTTTGTAATGCATAGTATGTAAATAGTCAGGCCCACACTTTAATTCGATACTGAAATATGATAATATCTATACATATAATAAAACTAGCGGCTCACCCTCGCTTCGCTCGGGTTCGTCGCTAGGTACGTTTTAAATAGATATAAAAAGAAAAAATCTTTCTTTCTCACATTTTAATTATATGTTTTAATACTTACCTATTCCGGACTAAGAGAAATCCAAAAATTAAAATATCATAAAAATTGGAACGCGGTCGAACGGGATAAAAAGTATCCTATGTCCTTCTCCTGGCTCTAAACTACCTCCCTGCCAATTTTCAGCTAAATCGGTTCAGCCGTTCTTGAGTTATAAGCGAAGTAACTAACACGACTTTCTTTTATATATATAGATTGTAACTAAGTCGAATCTGTACATTAAATATTTTTTGGAAAATCTAATTGAAATAGACATTATAATCGATACAGAGTCCGAATCTATAGTTTTTAGAATTTTTGTCTGTCTATCTGTCTGTCTGTTACCGCATCACGAGAAAACCACTGGACAGATTTTGATGAAATTTGGTATGATGATAGCTGGCTAACCGGGTCAACATAATATAGGATACTTTTTACCGCGAAAAAATGTCTCATTTCTGAGAAACAATACAAAAACTGCATTGTAAGAGTATACTAATATACTAGCGGCTCACCCTCGCTTCGCTCGGGTTCACCTCTAGAAAAGTACAAACAGATCTATCCCACGGGAACCGTTCATTTTTCCGGGATAAAAATAAGTAACCTGTTGTTCGACCGACAATATAAGGTATCAGCATGCCTACATTACTCAATTAGGAGCATAAGTTGTTGTGTACTGAGCTGTATAAGTTACTATAGTTTTTTAACTATCCCACGGGAACTCTTTAATTTTCTGGAGTGAAAAGTACCAAATTTCATTTAAATAGGTTCAATAGTATCGGAGATTAGCCCGTACAAACAGGCAGAGTAAGAAAAAAATTGAAAAAAATCTGGATTTGTTCTATTTCTCTTCTTACGGGATGTAAGAAGAGAACTGACTCGTTTTTCTGCATTTTTTTCTACCATCTAGGTACAGACTATCAGGTTTTTAGGTTTAGAGACTTAAAACAACTTTTGGCATTATATATTTATTAGACTGATTAAACATACGTGTGACAGTGTGACAGTGTGACAGTGTGTGCAGAAGACATTTTTTTATTTTTATAAACTACGATGGCGAAGACAGCGACACTGACGGGAAGCGGAAATATATAGACATAGACAACGAGTAATTTATTTCAATGGACTACCTAATATCTTCCTTTTTTTTTTTAATAATAAAATTCCAGGACTTAAAGGTAAGTCATGAAACTTTGTTTATGAACGAAACGTAACATTACACTGACATTGACATTAGACATGACAACTGACATATTTGACAACTTACATTTGCATGCATTTACATGGAAACAGTTAACAAACTATTACACAAAAGAAATCAACATTAGGTACATACCTACTACATACATTACATATATGTTTTAATCATAACCATATCGTTGTGGTGATTTTATAATACGACCGTAGCTTGACATTTTTGGTTGACTGACTGTACATGTGATATTACCATTATTAACATTATTATTTACTGTATTATTTGTTACAGGTTTCAAAATATGCTGGCGGTTTCTACGGAATTCTCCTAGTGATGAATCTACAATAAAACTACGAGGTTCACTGCAAGCTTTTGAGATTGTTCCAGGAACCCAGACACTATGTGGCTTATGTTTAAAGTATACCTTATCACCCTTTTGAAGTTGTGACAAAGGTTTTGTATTTTTATTATAATAAACTGTACTGTAAGACTTAAGTTTTTCATTATTCCTTTTATATGATTCTAAATTGACTAACCTAGGTGACAAGTGCAAATCAGTGATAGGCAATTTATTTCTTAAATATCTAGACATACAAAGTTGTGCAGGTGAAGATCCAGTCTTTTTTGGTGTATTTCTATAAAGAAGTAAGGCAAGGTATGGATCTGTATTATTTGCTTTACATTTCTTTAACATATGTTTAATAGTATAGATAGCTCTTTCAACCATACCGTTAGATCTACTCAAATATGGACTAGTAGTAATATGTTTTATATCCCAGTCTTTGGCAAAAGATATGAATTCTTTACTTGTAAAGGGGGGACCATTATCAGATATTATAAATTCAGGTATGCCATGTCTAGCAAATATTGACTTTAAGTGAGTTATTACTATATTTGCATTTGAGCCTGAACTTAACAATGCCAATTCTACATATTTTGAAAAATAATCTATGACAATTAAGTATTTTTTGTGATCAAAATCAAACATATCAATACCGACTTTATTCCATGGCAAATACTTGTAGTCATGATGTTCAATTGGTTCTTTACTATTATTTCTACGATATGTCAAACAAATATGGCATTGGTTTATATATTTTTCCTATATCATTATTCATGTTAGGCCAATAGACAGTAGTCTTAGCTAACCTAATGGTACTATTTATTCCTTGATGTCCTTCATGAGACAAATTAATAATATAATCTCTCATAGACTCTGGTATAACAATCTTATCAGACATGAAAAGAATGTTATCTATGACATGTAGTTGGTCTTTTATTAAAAAATAAGGTTTAATAGACTGACCCACAGACTTTTTATGTTCTGGCCATCCATTTTGGCAATATTGTATGACTTTACTTAGGTTATGATCTGAATAAGTAGAATTCTTAATTTGTTCTAGCTTTTCCTGACTAACTGATAAATTAGATATTATAAAGTTAACATGTAAATCTATGTCGTTTTCGAGATCTAGTAATGTATTTTCAGACAATGGTGCACGAGACAAGGTATCTGCTATATAGAGATAACGACCTGGCTTATATATTACATTTAGATCATATGGCTGAATACGTATCATTATTCTTTGTAGTCTAGCAGGAATGTCATATAAAGCTTTCTTAAATAGTGATATTAGTGGTTTATGATCAGTTTCCACTGTGACTGTCTTACCATATATGTACTGATGGAACTTTGTGCAACCAAATAATATAGACATTAATTCTTTTTCAATTTGAGAGTAATTTTGTTGACATTTTGTTAGAGAGGCTGATGCATATGCTATTGGCTGTTTATTATGTGATATTACAGCACCTAGGGCATCTTTTGAAGCATCTACTGATAATGTTAATTCTTTACTTGGATCATAGTAAGTTAAAACTGGAGCACTACTTATTAGATTTTTAATTTTATTAAATTCTACTTCATGTTGTTCAGACCATGACCATTCAACATTTTTAGACAGAAGTGTCCTTAAAAGGCTATTTTCTTTAGACAAATTGGGAATAAAAGGACTAAGATAATTGACCATACCCATAAATCTTTGAAGATCATTAACACAATTGGGTTTGGGCATGTCACAAATTGCTTTTACTTTTGTTTGGTCAACTTGAACACCTTTTTGACTGAAAATGTGTCCTAAATACTTAACTTCAGTAGCGCAAATGACTGATTTTTCCTTGTTAAATTTAATATTAATTTCACGAGCTCTATTTAAGACTTTTTGTAAGGTTTCATCATGTTCTTAAAGACTTTTGCCATATATAAGAAAATCGTCCATCATTATTTTAACATTATTTATGTCACTAAACCGTTTGACCATTTCTCGATGAAAAATTTCTGGTGCGGCGTTTATGCCAAATGGTAGACGTGTATACCTATATCTTCCAAAAGGAGTTATGAAAGTACATAATTTTGAGGAAGACTCAGAGAGTTTGAGCATCCAGAAGCCTTTATTGGCATCTAGTGTAGTGAAAAATTTCGACCCGACAAGATCTGACTTTATTTCGTCTAGAGTAGGAAATTGGTAATGAGGTCTCATAATAGCTTTATTTAGTTTGCGAGGATCTATACAGAGTCTTAACTTACCGTTCTTTTTTGTAGTAATGACAAGTGAATTTACCCAGTCGGTAGGCTCTTCGACACGACAAATGATATTGCTTTTCTCTAGTTCGTCTAACTCTGCTTTTAATACTTTTCTTAGTTGAAATGGGACTCGACGACAAGCATCTATACTTGGAGTTGCATCCGGCTTAACTGTTAACTCACAAGTAAAATCCTTTAAGCAACCTATACCTTGAAATAAATCACTATTATCAGACATAATTTTTGGACTATTATTTATCTCTACTTTATGAATTCTCTTAATAAGTTGGAGAGTTTTACAAGTATCCCTGCCTATTATATTCTGTGCATTCATGTTGACAATATGAAATAAAACATTATATATTTTTCCATTATGACATAGAGGTAGGGTACATTGACCTACAGTTGGAATGGACTCGCCACTATAAGTAGATAATTTGTGTAGACTTTTGGTGAGTAAGTTAGGTGACATATTTAATTTACTCCATGTTTGATATGACAATATATTAGTATCAGCACCTGTGTCTAGAAGGAAATTAACACATACATTTTTTATTAATAAATTGGTTTGCCATGACTCTGATTCAATACTATTAATATGAATTGTGCCTACAAAAAGATTATTATTAGACTGATTAAGATCTAAATTGATATTTTGTACCTGTTTAGAGTGACATACAGCTGCAAAGTGATTAAATTTACCACACTTATTACACTTGACTCCTTTGGCTGGACATTTGAAACGATGTATCTGTCTGCATCGACTGCATTTTGGTTGTTCTGTAGTATTTGACCGTCTTGAACTGCTATGTTGTCTGGAACGGCTGGACTGTCTGGTGATGTTTGGCTGATGTTGGCGATGTCTTGACCTGTTTCTTTGTTTATTTGTCTGTATTTGGCCTACAAATGTTGTATCTTCTAAGGTTTTCGCTTGTATTTTTGTTATTTCAGCACATTTAGCAATGTTTATAGCTGCTTCGAACGTATGTGGCTTTTTTAGTAATATTTTTTCTTTAATGTACTGATTTTGAGGTGTAAGGTTCCAACTAAATATGTCTCTTAGGATTGAATCTTCTAATTCTTTGAATTCACATTGTTTGCTTATATTCTTTAGGTCAGTGACGTAATCATCAATGGATTCTTCTATTCCCTGACGTCGGTTAAACAATTTATGGCGTTCCATGGTGATGTTGACTTGAGGAGTAAAGTGGTGTGTAAATTTCTCAATAAGGGCATCAAATTTTACGGTATCAATACACACGTTGAACGAGTAGAAAATTTGTAGCGTTTCGGCGCCTATAAAATGTAACAAGATGGCGACCTTGCGGTTGTCTTGTTCGTGTTCCAAGTTGTTAGCTCGTAAATAAATTTTTAGCTGCGTTATCCAGTTTTTCCAGCTCAGAGGCATGTTGTCGCTTTTTAAATCCAATGGTTTTATAAAACCTGGGCCGATTAATGCATTGGGACTTGTTACCTGTGATGGCTGTAATGGCGACGAGTGCGATTTCTTTTCTTGATCCATTTCTTCTTATTGACTTTTGTATCTTCTTATTGACTTTTACTTCTGACACCATATCAGGTTTTTAGGTTTAGAGACTTAAAACAACTTTTGGCATTATATATTTATTAGACTGATTAAACATACGTGTGACAGTGTGACAGTGTGACAGTGTGTGCAGAAGACATTTTTTTATTTTTATAAACTACGATGGCGAAGACAGCGACACTGACGGGAAGCGGAAATATATAGACATAGACAACGAGTAATTTATTTCAATGGACTACCTAATACAGACATTCGACCTCTACAGTTTTATTTTATTCATATATGTATATTCAGATAGAATAAATAACGTATAATAAAACAGTAATATATAATAATGAAAATAGTTATAGCGAGTGTACCTTAGAAGATAGACATATACTATGTAGAGCTTTTCTATAGACCTTTTTAAGACTTACAATTTTCTTGTACAATGTTTGATGAGCCAACGTTAGCCATATAAATTTCTAAGGAAAATTCGATAGAACCAGTTATTGTGTTTTCCTGTGGCATTGAATAATTTGCCTGTCGTATTCTAAATGTTAACCCGAGCACTAAGTTTTAACACTATACAAAATTAAGTTAAAATCGGTTGATTACTTTTTTTCGTCAAACGCGCACATCGATTTGACTAAGTTTTATTATAGGTATAGATAAGAATAAATATTGCGAGCGTAACTTAGGAGATAGACATATACTATTCAGAATTTTTCTGTAGGAGTTTTCAAGACCTACAATTTTTTAGTATATTGTTTTGATGTAGGTAAGTCTTAAGGCTTAGCCAGCGGAAGGTTTCTAGGGAGGACTCGATAAAACCAGTTATTGTATTTTCCCGTGGGAAAGAAAGATTTTCTTTAAGTAAAAGGTATCTAGGCAGTGGTATCCCAGTGGTAACGCGCTCGCTTGAGAAACCGAGTGAAGCAAGTTCAAATCCCGGGTCTCGCACCTCTTATATGTGCGAATCATTTCTAACAAAATTGCCACTTGTCTTAACGGTGAAGGAAAACCTGCATGTCTGACAGAACCTAGCAAGTTTTCGAAAGACATGTGAAGTCCACCAACCCTCACTTGGCCAGCGTGGGGGACTATGGCCTGATCCACCTCGTACTAAAGGGAGGCCCGTGCCCAGCAGTGGTACGTTAAAAAGGGCTGAATACAACATACATACATACATACTACACACAAAAAGTACCCTAAATGTTGACTCGATTAATAAGTTATCATACAGGCAAACAGTCAAACAGACAATTTTTTTAATAACTATTGTTTTGGGGTTTATGTTGTGTATATAATACGTTACAAATAAACGAAAACATCTATCCCATGGGAAAAGTACATTTTTCCGGGATAAAAAGTAACCTATTTGTTATTCTGATGTATGAACTATATTATTGTAAAGTTTCATCAAAATCCAATCAGTAGTTTTTATGTACTAAGCTGTATAAGTTACTATAGTTTTTTGACGATCCCACGGAAACTCTTTAATTTTCCGGGATGAAAAGTAGCTCATTTGTTTTTGTCATGTATGAACTATATTATTGTAAAGTTTCATTAAAATCCAATCTGTAGTTTTTGTGTACTAAGCTGTATAAGTTGTTATAGTTTTTTAACTATCCCACGGGAACTATTTAATTTTCCGGGATGAAAAGTATCTAAGATGTTGCCCAGGGATATAAGGTACCACCATGCAAAATTTCATTTAAATCGGTCTAATAGATTCGGAGATTAGCCCGTACAAACAGGAAAACAGACAAACAGTTCGCTCGGGTTCGTCCATACCTACGAATATGTTGTATTATCTCTTTAACCATTTGTCCAAATTATATGCAGTAAAAGGGAAAAGTATTTTGTTTTAAACATTTGAGACGATTAATTTGCTTATTTTGATAAGAATTCATAATTGTTAATAATATGACCAATAAATATGACCTACCGATTTAAATTGTTTTTTTAATATAAATAACTACTTTTTGTGACTTAAATATAAAAGTTAGACATATGCTGTCGCTGACTTTTTTGTAGGCATTATTAAGCTCTACAACTTTTCTCTAGAACATAATCATATATCTCTCATAGTTAAGGCAGCGTTCGTAAGAAACGTTTTCGTTCGATCGTTTTTTCTCCGACTTACTTTGCAAATACGACTACCACGAAAAAGCCTTTTCATTTTTCGGGGTAATATATAGCCTATGACACTCAGAAAGAACGTGGCTTTCTATTGGTAAAAGAATTTTGAAAATCGGTTCAGTAGATCCAGAGATTACCCCCTACAACGTCACAAACTCACAAACTCACAAGATCACAAACTTTACCTCTTTATAATATTAGTATAGATAAAACCTAAGTATTTGGTTTTCGGTCATCTGAACGCGGGCGGAGCCGCGGGCAATGCTAGTCTACATATATATAGTATAAACTAACTCCTCCTCGGTTTACTGCCTCGGTGGTGTAGTGGCTAGCATGTACGGCTGCACACTCGGAGGTCCTGGGTTCGAATCCCGGGTCGGGCCAAATTTAGTTATTGAGTCTTTCTGTATAGTAAGTCTCAGTAACAGCCCAGAGCAATAACTTTACATACACACTCGTCTTACATTCTAAATAGTTTAAGGTTTTTTATTGGAATTTTTAATGAAAATAAATTTAACAAAGTAAAATATGTAATTACTTAAAATGTGTAAATACTAACGTTATCTTAACAATATCGTATAAGAATTGTTACTTGAATTTGAAGGAATCATTTAACCCCATTGACATCATTAAACTCTGTAGCAGTTATACATTTTTCAGAGTTGAGTGTCAGAGTATTAATGTTCAATTTCAAGTTTTCTAAGGCACGAATATATATATATATATATATATATATATATATATATATATATATATATATATATGTATATTATACACTTTTGAAAGTACCTACGTACTAACTAGAAAGAAATAAATCAAAGTTACGCTTTAATTGTAAGATAATAAATTATGTAAATTTATCTTCAATTGATATTTTACGAAATGCAACACAGACTTGACCGATTTTATTATAATATATGTATTTAGATTAAGAACAGATACTAGTTTTCAAGCATTGTTAACAATTTCAATTGTTCAACATGGTTCTGTATACCTAATGTTCAAAGCTATGAGATATATAAATACTTAAAATCAATTACGTTATTCACGTTTCGATAAATAAATATTAATAACATAAAAACTTTTAAAATAAATAAAAACCAACTTCCAGGCACTAAAATGTAAAAAATAACTAAACGGGGGTTTTCATTTAGAATAGATACCTAATCAGATATTTTCGAAGTCGGTGCCAGCAGATGCAAAGCAAATCTAACATATTTCGATACGTACGTAAAGTTAATATTTACCTATTCATTCTTATCTTAAAATATTGTCGGCAATTTATTTAAAGAAATAATTTATTGTTGATTTTTTTTAAAAACCGCTCAACCGATTTCGATAAAATTTATATGGGACCACCTGTGAAGTATATACCCTACCCTTTGAAACAAAAAAAATCCAAATCGGTTCAGGCGTCTTCGAGTAATCGGTTAACATATATAAAAAAAGATTCTGACGAATTGAGAACCTTATCCGGGTATATCTAAGAAAGTGTTAAATACTAATTAATTAAAATATCTAAAAGACTACGAAAAATATATAAAAGTAGATTAAATTAAATAATATTGAAATTACCTATAAAAGAAAAACGTCCAATAAATACAAAATAGTACCGATCGACACCGAGAGCCCTTTTGTAAGATAATTATCTATACAGATAAATAAAATTAAAATATATGTTTGTAATGTCGAAATAAAAATTTTTTACTTAATGCATATGAAATCTCTCATATACGGTACTTATCAGAAAAACACAAATTCAAAATGTGTGTGTGTTTCTCTGTCTATCGGTTTGTTCCGACTAATCTCCGAAACGGACTAGACTGATTTTGATGAGACTTTCACTGGCGAATAACTGATGTTATAAAGAGTAGCTATTATTATTATATTATTTAAGAAAAAGAATAAGGCTACCGCTCAAAAAATTTAAAACGTAGCTAGGAACGCACCCGAGCGAAGCGAGAGTAATTCGCAAGTAATTTTTAGGTCGTCTGGTATATTACTATAGACATAGGCATATTACTTGAAAAGTACAATATGTATATCCATGCATATATTATGCATGCATTAAAATTCTTTCTTCGGTTTTAATAATTAGTTACAATTACGACGTTTCTGTATATAACACATAGAAATATATAAATTATAAAATACAATGAAAAATAGATAATTAAATATATCAATAGCGGAATTCAAAGATCTTTAACTAACTCATTGTATTTTAAACAGCACGTTTATTCCAGTCTCATTGTAAGGTGAAATAAAATGAAGACATATAATTTATACATATATTGTGAAATTATTAAATTACTTACCTTTAACACGGCTACGAAGGAATCAGTTTTTCAGTATTGTTCAGCTGCGAATGGTGTGCAAGATGGAAGAAGTTAACGAAAGATCGAATTTATCTCTGAGTGAACTGTTTCGAGCATTCGAAAAGAGTTTGGGCTTCAAAAATGATATTAAATGGGTGAATGTCATTTTAATTGGTCTTTATCATATTGCAGCTGTATATTGGTGCTCCATTTACTCTTTCCCAGTAAAATGGCAAACGGTTGTTTTCGGTAAGCATTGAATTCTATAGGCTTAAAACTTAAAAAAATAAAATAAAAACCGACTTCCATTTAGAATAGATACTTAATCAAATATTTTCGAAGTCGGTGCCAGCCGATGCAAAGCAAATCTAATATATTTCGATAAGTAAAATCTTTTAGATATTCACCTATTAGATATTCATATCTTAAAATATTGTCGGCCGGCACCGACTTCGAAAATATCTGATTAGGTATCTATTCTAAATGAAAACCCCCGTTTAGTTATTTTTTATTTTACATTTTAGTGCCTGGAAGTCGGTCTTTATTTTTTTAAAGAGTTTTTATTTGTCCATTTTTAGTGTAGACGTAATATGCAGATAATTTTTTAGAAGAAACTTTTTTAATAACATGTTCGATTAAGCAATTTATTTAAAAAAATAATTTATTTGTTGATTTAAAAAAAACCGCTTGACCGATTTCTATAAAATTTATATGGGATCACCTGGAAAGTATATACCCTTTGAAACAAAAAAAAATCCAAATCGGTTCAGACATGCCGACGAATTGAGAACCTCCTCCTTTTTGAAAGTCGATTAAAACACACATAAGAGAGAGTTTGCTAAACTCAGATTGTAACTACATATTACCAGATCTCAGAAACTCTGTGTTTAGTTAACGGCGAAACTTAATATGTCTTTATTTATTAGGTACTTAAGTTTTTGAAATATAAGATATTTTGCTCTATGCCTACTTTACTTTATATTTGTTTAGGAATTACCGTATACATACATACAAATATTATCATCATCCCAGAAAAAATATCGGAGAGAATTATAGAATTCCAATTCGCATTGATACATGCTTGGTATTTATAATATTTTTTCATTGCAGCTACACTGATGTTTATACTAACCGGTTTAGGAATTACTGGTGGCGCTCACAGGTTATGGACCCATAAATCATATAAGGCGAAGCTGCCTCTTAAGATATTTCTACTTATCTGTTTCTCTGGTGCTGGACAGGTATGAATATTCAAAGGATTTAAAAAAATATACTTTTGATTTATAATTGTTTTCACCACTTTTTAACGTCCCAATGCTGGGCACGACTGTCCATACGGGAGGATGGGGGTGTTCTGTTTAAGAAACATATCGGCAAACTTTTTTTTTTAAATTAACCTTTTTATATAATATCGAGTTTTTTTAGGCACGAGCGCATTTCTTGAGTAGTTTACTTTTTGTTTTTTTTTTATTGGTTGATGTCTAAAGAACAACACACAAATAAATTACAATATAAAATAAAACATTTTTTTAAGCATGAGCATTTGTAATCAAAGATTATTGTCGCAAGTTATTAGTACTAACATCTTAAGTGCATCGCTATACGATACCGTGTTTATTTGAATGTCAATGAATTATATTTTCATTACTTGTAAGACCCATGCTATTCAAAAATTATTATTTTGAATTCTTTTTCTAGAGGAGTCAGCTTATTGATACTGTACTTAACAGGTTTTAATAAAATAAATTATTAAGGACACCTTTTTTATCAAATCACATTAATAAATTTATTAATGTTGACAAAACTATTCAAAAAGTATTTTGCATTTTACAAATACAAGATATGTCCTTAAAAAGGTATTTCAAATAAAATAAAAATGATTTTCGACTAAAAGAATTTAAATAAAAAAAAAAGTATTGTGTATTTTGTATTTTGCATTTCAAAGACTAGTATTTTAAAAATTATTCAGAACTCCTTAGAACAATGGGTCCGCGATCATCGCGTACATCACAAGTTCAGCGACACCGACGCAGACCCACACGATGCCAACCGAGGATTATTCTTCTCACACATCGGATGGCTGATGATGAAGAAAAATAACAAAGTTCTGACAAGTGGAAAACAAATCGACATGACTGACATTACAAACGATCCTTTGCTTCGTTTTTACAACAAGTAAGTTCAAATTTATTCATGGACCGGACCGGATTTACTCAGTAAATAATACGAATTTCGCCAAAATTAATATAAAATGCATTGAAACCTATACAGCCTTCTGCAAGCTGTGTTGTTATGTTACCTAGACTCTACATTTTGGTGCTGGAGGTACTCAAAGTATTACCACCTTTTTGTCGAAACGTTATTCACCTAAAAAATTTAAATAATTCACGAAAGGAAAATATTACTCATGTTAATTTTTTTGTATTTTCCAGATATTTTACATATCTTAAATTATTATTCTGCTACATACTGCCAGTTTATATCAACGTACAATTGTTTGGGGAGACCTGGCAGTGCGCGGTCGCGTGGCAGTGGTTCATACGATTTTTGGGTATGTTCCATAGTGAATTGACAGTTAACAGTCTTGCACATGCGTATGGATATAAACCATATAACAAGTAAGTTATTATTTATTTTATATAAACTATGACCACTATCGTACAAGAATTATCTTTTCCTGTGCCTTAATTGGTTAAAATCAATATTCTGAAAAGTCACACTATTATAATGATATCTTGAGTCTAACTACTATACGCCGAGTCGTAGTCTCGATATACGCCCTGGGCAATTGCACTTAGGGGATGCAATCTCGATCTTGCGAAATCCCGATCATCCGAGATCTTGCCTCATTTTTCGAGATCAATCTCGAAGCATAAAATGACGAAATCTCGGCCGAGATTGACGAGATCGAAGTCGGTGCCAGCCTACAATATTTTAAGATATAAATATCTAATAGATAAATATGTATTTTACGTATCGAAATATATAAGATTTGTTTTGCATCGGCTGGCACCGACTTCGAAAATATCTGGTTAGGTATCTATTCTAAATGAAAGCCCCCGTTTAGTTATTTTTTACATTTTGTTGTAAGTCGGTTATTATTTTATTTTTTTAAGATTTTTCAATAATTCATGTTGTATCTTACTCGCATCATAATCACAACTACTAAGCAGTTTCAATCATCTTTCAGTTATCTAATTAAACCAACACTTTTTGAAATCCACTCGAGACCTCGAAAATGCTGAGATCTCGCCGAGGTCAAATTTCTGATCCATCGAGACCTCGACTTAGCGATCTCGTCTCGAGATTGCATTCCCTAATTGCACTATAAGCATTTACGGTTGTTAAACCAGCTATTAGGTACTATTATTAAAGAGTGAAAGCTTGTAGTTTACAACGTAGTGGATAATATATCCATATAATGGAACATTATTGTTAAAAAAAGTACAAAATAGTTGCACATAAAATTAAATAGTTGCTATAAATATTGTTTATACATGATTGTCAATCTCATTGAGACTAGCCAACTGCGCAGGAGATATTATAGTGCAGCGCGTGTACGCGCAGACACAACGTGCACTCTCTATTCCTATCACTCTCATACTCCGGTGGGACGACCACTCGACACGACCGGTGAGAGTTAAGGCGCAGGACCGACGGCTTTACGTGCTCTCCGAGGCACTGGGGTGAAACACCGCCAACTTCCCAACTCCGGGCTGTTACTGAGACTTACTATACAGAAAGACTCAATAACTAAACTTGGCCCGACCCGGGACTCGAACCCAGGACCTCCGAGTGTGCAGCCGTACATGCTAGCCACTACACCACCGAGGCAGTTATATTTTTATACATACCCTATGTATATCATATACAGTATATACATATAACGTATGTAACACTATGTTTGATTTCATTACTTAATTCTGAAAAATTATAATTTTAGGAACATAGTGCCAAGAGAAAATCGTTTTGTCGCGACTTGTACTTTGGGAGAAGGCTGGCACAACTATCACCACGCATTCCCCTTCGATTATAAAGCAGCTGAACATTTCGATACGTTTAACTTATGTTCGAAATTTATTCTAGTTTGTGAAAAAATAGGATTGGCTTATGATTTACGGGAAGCTACGCCAGAAATGATCAATTCTATGGCCGAAAGATTAGGAGATGGAACTCCAGTACACTTTCCTATACCTGCTAAAACGAATAACGAATGATATTGGAAAGAATGAACATGTAATTACTAAAAGGTGAAATTACTCTATTGAGAAACTTGAAATTTTGTCTTTTGCTTCAATTATAGTAGTGATCGATAATTACGATTATATATTTTGATTTGATTTAAAAAAAATAGCTGTAAAAATTGATAAGAAATAATTATATTAATGATATATAAAAGAAGTGTCTAAAAGCCTCCCTTGCCTATAAAAGTGGAAAAGATAGAGAAGGAAAAAAACACCTTTGTCCCCTTTCAGGTCATTTAGCGAACAGCAATAAAATGTAGGTAGGTATATCAATTTTATTGGCAATGAGCAAATATTGAATATTCTAGATAATTTAATTTCTATTCAAGGTAAAATATTGAACTCTCTAATATTAAGATTCTATTATTATTTTGCTATTGTGAGTCTTAGCTTTCAGTTTCACCAGCTAAAAAAAAAACTTCTATATAAGGTTTAATTAGGGTAATTGTATTTAGTGTAAATTAAATGTAAGAACCATAAATTATTTCATATTTTATTGTAATTATTTCAAGAAAAATAAATATGTCTTTGATACCTAATATTTTATTTTTAACCTTTCCTATACGCAGTGCAGAACTGGAACAAAAAATATCATCAATATAAATAAAAACTTTTTAACAAAAAAATAAAAACCGACTTCAAACAAAAGCACTAAAAAGTAAAAAATAACTGATTGGTAGTTTTCATTTACTATACATACCTAATCAAATATTTTCGAAGTCGGTGTGCTTTGCTTTGTATGGGCTGGCACCGATTTCGATAATATTTGATTAGGTATGTATTTAATAGGTAGGCTTTAATTACTTAGCCAAAGCACACCGACTTCGAATATATATTGACGACACGTTTGGCTCAGTTTGTAGTGACCCTACTTTCTGTGCCAGCGGTCGCGGGTTCGAGTCCCGCTGGGGGCATTCATTTGTGTGATGAGCATGAATGTTTGTACTTCAGTCATGGGTGTTTATATTTATAATATGTATGTATTTAAAGCTATATATGTGTAGTGTATCAACTATCTGGTATCCATAACACAAGCCTCGTAGCTTACCATGGAACTAGATGGTGTTGTGTGTCAATGTCCCAACATATTTATTTATTTATTTATTTAAATATATTTGATTAGGTATGTATAGTAAATGAAAACTACCGATCAGTTATTTTTTACTTTTTAGTGCTTTTGTTTGAAGTCGGTTTTTATTTTTTTGTTAAAAAGTTATTATTTTTCCCTTTTTAGTGTAGACAGTAGTAGCAAAGTAAGAATTCTAACGTATTAGGCTTGTCAAATCAAACAAAACAAGCCCAAACTCAAAGTATATACTATTAGCTGTTGAAGAGTTCCACCTTCTGGCCTTACCATCAAATCAGGTCAACAATACTGAACCACTGTACTATCAATGGAAATAGAAACACTTGCAAAGTTTCAAGTCAATATGACAATTAGAAGTAGGTTAAATTCATCATTAGCTATTTTTCCACCCTTAGGGGTGATATTTTTTTTGAAATTTAAATGGGACCAATCTGGAAGTATACACTTTCAAACAACACAAAAATTGTTCAAATCGGTTAATAAATGACGAAGTTCTGAGGTAACAAACATAAAAAAAAACATACAGTCGAATTGAGAACCTCCTCCTTTTTGAAGTCGGTTGAAAAAGACATGGGTGCGTGTAACCTTTACGCGCAGTTGGAGTAAAACTTCATTAGCAAATATAGCAATTAAATTAAAACAAATCAATAATAATTAAATTAGGCATATTAGGTATTATTCCGAGAGCTGGTGACGAATTTTGGGAAGGTCCTTTTGGCAAGTTGAAATTGTGAAAAATAATTTCGTCAATTGGCGAGTCCAGTCCCGCGAGTCTGGTATAGCGTTAGCGGTTATTTCGCTACTGCGCAGTATATAAACATTTGCAAAAAAAATATATCCAAAAAAACATATTTTTGGCAACTTGATTTTTGTTTAATCTTTTAATTTAGTTTTCATATAATTCAAAAAAAAGAACCCCAGACGTTTTTGTCGGTAATAAAGTATTAGCAGACCTCTCCAAAGGTACTTTTTTAAAATTCCAAAAAATATACTTTTGGCAATCTGAAATTTTAATCACGTATTTATTGAGTAATTTTCAATAATACTTGCAAATCGCCAGACGAATTTACCGGTTTTAAACCATTCCTAGACGTAAATAAAGTTTACAAATGAGTACTACAAAAATATGCGTAGCCATAGATGCGAGAAAAATAGCTTATCGAGGTATGCCAGCAGCTGATGGGGGCCCAAGGTCCTCGCTCTGTGATTGGTTATCGAGAAACCGCGCGTTTCGAATATGGTTCGGGTTCTGCGTTCACAACAGAATATTTTAGAGTAGTTTCTTAGGGTTCCGTACCCAAAGGGTAAAACGGGACCCTATTACTAAGACTCCGCTGTCCGTCCTTCTGTCTGTCCGTCTGTGACCAGGCTGTATCTCATGAACCGTGATAGTTAAACAGTTGAAATTTTCACAGATGATGTATTTCTGTTGCCGCTATAACAACAAAGACAAAAAACAGAATAAAATAAATATTTAAGGGGGCTCCCCCTATACAACAAACGTGATTTTTTTGCTGTTTTTATAGATAATGGTACGAAACATGCGCGAGTCCGAGTCGCACTTGGCCAGTTTTTGTTTTTTTTCTTGAAAATGAGAATTAATTAAAAATGTATATATAGTTAATTGTGTATAACTAAAGCAATTTTTGCAAGCGGAACTTGATTTTCTTTTCAAAAATCATCTACATGCCATTCCGAATCAAATGACACCTTGTTCATATTTTTCTGAGGTGGTGCCTTGGTGGTGTAGTGGCTAGCTTGTACGGCTGCACACTCGGAGGTCCTGGGTTCGAGTCCCGGGTCGGGCCAAGTTTAGTTATTGAGTCTTTCTGTATATTAAGCCTCACTAACAGCCCGGAGTTGGGAAGTTGGCGGTGTTTCACCCCCGTGCCTCGGAGAGCACGTAGTGCCGTCGGTCCTGCGCCTTAACTCTCACTGGTCATGTCGAGTGGTCATCCCACCGGAGTATGAGAGTGACAGGAATAGAGAGTGCACGTTGTGTCTGCGCGTACACTTGTGCACTATAATATCTCCTGCGCAGTTGGCTCGTCTCAATGAGATTGGCCGCCGTAGCCGGAATTAGCTAGGAGAACATCATCATCATCATCATTTTTCTGAGACTGCTGAAAAAAGTTGACCTAAAAGCTTCGATCAACATTTTTGAGCGAAACCTAAAAGGCACTTGTTGGCTAGACTAATATTAAGATATTGTGTCGTGAAAGCTAACAATTGCTTTAGTCTTCAAATAAATATTTTTACTTTTAATTATAATTAACCCATCTCTTTCTTAGGACCAGCCTTATCTTATATCATATGGGGTCGGCTCTCCTCGTCATTTTTCAAAAAATGAATATATTCTTGGTCATCAAGAGGTCTACTTGACACTGTATACTCAATTCATTAGGTACATAATACATTACTTTCATAAAATAACTTTTACAAAAGTATATAGATCCGGAGGTTAATCGTATAAAGTTACGTGATAAGCAAAAGACGGCTTGACTCGACTATAAAGTACCTATAAAACGTTGCGTTCGCGCTTTCCTACAAACATTTCATAACAGCCGTCTGGGGACAAAACTTTTATTATCTACCCGCGCCGCGCCGCCGCGCTGTCCACAGTTACGCTTTTAAAACTTTTATTTCACTGTTAAGCAGTGTTTGCAAGCCTAGCGGCAACAAAACCAACAGTTTATTATTACTGTAGTTTAAATTATGGCCTCCCTCTGAAGATCCGGGTTTGAGCATAAGAATTTATTTTAAATAAGTTTTATTGCTAATTTAAATACAAAATCTTTAAGCCTTATATAAAAAATATTAGTAAACTTCTAAAATGTGATTTACCTACGGAGATACTTAAAGTACAAAACTAGGTATATATTTTATTTTAGTAATTTTATTTTTTCATTCATTGCATGGACATTTTAAACAAAAACGAACATTAATCGCACAATTTAACCGTTAACTCTACGAGACGTAGAGCGTAAGTATTGCGTCAGTGTAGTAATCTGTTTATACCCATATACCGGCAACCACACAAAGCAATCCATAGAACAGTCAGTTCT
The DNA here is from genome assembly GCA_947093115.1 of Brenthis daphne. NCBI lineage: Eukaryota > Metazoa > Arthropoda > Insecta > Lepidoptera > Nymphalidae > Brenthis > Brenthis daphne. Next base: position 38,319,192 of record OX352473.1, on the reverse strand, counting down.
AGATAGATAGTTCATAAAGAAACAGTTAAACTCCATCGTTGCTGTAACTCGCTCACACTTTCCTGTTTTAATTTACAGCTGAATAGGCTCAAACGCTAAGTCTATTTCTTATTACAATATATATATATATATATATATATATATATATATATATATATATATATATATATATATATATATACATATATATTATATAATTTAAAATGAATGAATAATACTTAGTACTATTTCCTACACCTAAAGGTTGCCTGGAAGAAATCGCTCTTTTAGCGATAAGGCCGCCTCTTGTACCTTCTCCTATATTTTGTATATTTTCTTTTCTCTTTTTTTGGGTGTACAATAAAGCGTTATTTATTTATTATTTATTTATTTATGAATGTTCGTATGTTTGTCCTCTATGCGTTCCTAAACTATTGATCCAATTGTGATGGTACTCTGGTGGATTTTTCTGTACTCTGTACACACCTGCGAAAGTTTTTGGCCCAAAAAAAAGAAAATTTCTTTGGACGTTTATCTTTTTAGCTTAGAGACGCACTCGAGCGAAACGAAGGTAAGCCACTAGTATGACATAAAAAAGCTAAAGAATCACAATTATATTCAAAATTTTGACTTTAAGTTTACCTTTGGAACTGTCTAAAACGTGCTTTATATTTAACCAATAGAAAAATTACATTGAAATTCCAGATATCTTGCACACATAAATCAACCTGAACTTTATCTCATCGCCTCAGCGACAAGGCCGTGAATCTTCAAAGTTTTTAACGATAGAAGTTCTTTCTTAAGCCGTTTAAAATTTCCGCTTGGATCTAGATCGTGATCAATCTACAGTTGGTGTAAGTCCACTTAGCCGATCCCGCCAGTAGTTTGCATAATACACCTTATCCTCTTGAATCTTCGCAGGCAAATTAGCTACTGTTTTATTCACTTCAAATGAGAATATAAAAACTTCAGCCCTATGAAAATATACTTTTAATGTTGAAACGAGTGTATAAAAGTTGAAACTTATCTTCGGCCACGCGTTTAATTATTACACATCTTATTACGTACTGGTTTAGACTCACCGACGTTACTTTTTATGAAAAAAGTTGCTAAAATTGCTTTTACAAAAAAAAGTTATTTATGAGATTTGATTCATATTGTAATTAAAAAGATATTTTTAATATGCATGGTAATGTGGAGTGTTGCTTCTCAGTATGTGTACGAAAATGTTATGTATGTCCGTAAAAATATACACGAGTTTTCCGAGAAGTGTGACATGCATAACATTAATACTAGGAGCAAACACAAACTTGTAATGCCTGTGACTCGTCTACACAGACTTTTTATGGACAATGTATACACTTGTACAACAGGATCCCAGAAAATGTTCAAAAGGCTTCTATCGCCAAATACAAAAAAATTGTTAAAGGACGTTTGTGTGCTAAAGGTATTATACAATAAATGATTTTATAGAAGATGGCACACCTTGGGAATGAAATGATCGCCTCCAGGCTATTTCAACTTGATAGAAATATTGTAAATTATAATTTTACTTAAAAAAAAAGATAGGTTAATTTTAGTCCCGCTGAGTTTTTTTCGCCAGTTCTTCTCAGGTCTGAGGCTTCGTCTTTCCGAACTGGTAGTAGACTCATGACGTTCAGTAAAAAATTGTAATAATTTAATGCTGAATAAAATATTTTGAATTTGAATTAGAAAGTTATCGATTGGGGTAATGATTTAAAATTGCCTGTTTTAACTCCATGCCGCGGGCTATCAGTTCGATTCTGAACACGGTGGCTATTTGTATTAAACATACAAATGTTTGTGACTTACCTAATTATAAAAAAGGTAAAACACAAATTGAACACATAAATAAAAAAATTAAAACTTATATTTATGCAATATATTACAACTAGACAGTATGTCTTCCTCTGGCCGAAGGTCTGTCGAAAACATACTCCCTGTGAAATTAGACTGGAACCCTTGTCGCTTCATGCAGAATCGAACTCCGTGGTCTCTCGATCCACTAAATGCTACATGTATAAAAAAATTCATAAGACTTCCTTGTACATGAAGGAATAATGAATACTAAACTAATGAACTATTTCCAAAAAGGATTAATTACATTGGGGCAGAAAAGTTATAACTTATATGTTACTTTATAGGGCCGATGGTTTGTTTTCAATAGGTAATTATTAAAAAAATGCCTCGGTGGTGTAGTGGTTAGCATGTACGGCTGCACACTCGAAAGTCCTAGGTTCGAGTCCCGGCCAAGTTTAGTTTTTGAGTCTCTCTGTATAGTAAGTCTCAGTAACAGCCCGGAGTTGGAAGTCGGCGGTGTTTCACCCCCGTGCCTCGGAGAGCACGAAAAGCTTAACTCTCACTGGTCGTGTCTCGCGTCGTCCCACCGGAGTATGAGAGTGACAAGAACAGAGAGTGCACGTTGTGTCTGCGCTCTCCCTCACACGCGCTGCACTATAATATCTCCTGCGCAGTTGGCTAGTCTCAATGAGATTGGCCGCCGTGGCCGGAGGCGGCTAGGAGAACATCATCATCATTAAAAAAAAATTAACCTTGGAAAAATGAATACACAAATAAATTTAAACGTATATCTTTATAATAATATAACTACACAGTATGTTTCCCCTTGGCCGAGGGTCTGTCGAACACCTGCTTGAGGCCGCCCCTGCCGGCGGCGAGGCGCGCCGCCGCGCCCTCGTTGCTCCACGCGGAGTCGAACTCCGTGGTATCTTGGTCCACTAAATGCGTGTACTTTGTTCTACCTGATCTGCCGAACTTCTTTACTTGCATCACCTATTTATAAAATTTTATTTATTAGTGGGTTGTATTTATTAATATGGCAGTGGTAGTGTAGTAGTAGGCAGGGCTGAATTACATTTATGAATAATTTTCTTGTTAAATGTTATATTATAATATTTTACATTATTGAAAGGGTAGACTGAGGTCCGGCCGCTGTATGAAGCCTGAATGGGCAAAATGTCAAAATTTAACAATTGCAGGGAACGACGTCATAACTGAATGTTATAGTAATTTTGAATAAAGACTTTATGGATCAGTAATTTTCTTTAGAAATTAGCACATATTGAGTTACAATATTATTCTTGCAGGTTATAAATATTAAAATACCATTTGATATTCCATATATTTATATATCGCATTATATATAGCATAATGCTATTTAAAACAATATAGTGTACGGTAAATTACCAATATAAGACTTAAAGCTCTATTACTATTAGCTCACAAACCTTTGGCAAAACAGTCTTATCGAAATGGTCATCTAGCGTGGGGCCAGAGAAGTCTTGTTTGAACACTTCGTCCTCCTTGTCCAAGTAGAATGCACCTCTGTAACAAGAAAATTATATTAATATTATAAAAGATCATATCCACAAAAATAGATTGAAAAAACTTCTTATCTTGTTTGTAAATTACATTACGATACGTGTGACTTAAGTTCATTATTGCACGGAGGGAGACTAAATGCCGTGCAATAATAGATCTACATACGAAAGGAATCTTGTATACAATTTTATATCTCGGGTGACCTAAAAACGCCATTTTCCTAATGTCTAAGATCCGAAATGAAATTTTGATCAATTGCCAAAAATATTCGACAAATCATAATTATTACCGCGTTGCATTTATCAATCAGCTCACATTCCGTGCTACATAGTAAATCACACATAAAAATTGTAATATTTATAGTAATTTTAAAACCGAAAAGGAACAGAAACTTAGCCTGTATTAGTAAAATTAATAAGTTTATTTGCGTCCTTTAAGCGTATTAAAAATCTTGTTTTTTTTAAATTTTTTTACTACTAATTTATGTAATTTTAGTTAACAAATCATGGTGTGTTCACGAGTCATGGTGTGGGTACACTATTTAACTCAAATAACTCATAATTGAATGCGTATATAAAATTTCGTATCTGAATTATTAACCTGTAGCGGTATAAATTATGTATAATGTAGACAACAGCCCAACAACGGCACCAATCCACACCATCTACACAGACGGATCCAAATCCAAGGAAGGAGTAGGTGCAGGTATATTCTGCCCCACTCTCAATATCAAAACCAACCACCATATGGGTATGTATAACACAGTGCTACAAGCAGAATGCGTTGGCATCACAATTGGAGCACAAGAACTACTAAATAAATCGATAAAAAATTCAATAATACACATAAAAACCGACAGCAAAACGGTTTTACAAGCACTAACTAAAAACACAACAAAATCAAAATACATATTAGAATGTCACAAAACGTTGGAACACCTTTCCCATACTAACATAGTAAAGGTTTCCTGGGTAAAGGGTCACACAAATAACAAAGGCAACTCAACTGCCGATAACCTAGCCAAACAGGCCTCTAGACTGATAGTTCAGGGGCCAACACCTCTATCTCCAATTCCACATTGTGAATACAAAACATGATTACGGGACTTTACCGATAACACAGTTAACACATTATGGAAGGCTAATACGGATTGCCGTCAATCAAAAGAAGCCTTCCCCACACTAAACAAACAATTAACAATGAAACTAACACGCCTAGATAGACCCAAACTAAAAACGGTGGTGGAACTGATAACAGGACACTGCCAACTCAATAAACATCTTTTTAACATAGGTCACACGGACAGCGCCCTCTGCAGAGCGTGCCTCCAAGAAGATGAAACACCAGCACACATCCTAACTGAATGCAGTGCACTGGATCAATTACGCGAAGAAAAACTCGGCCCCTATAGATCGATCCCAGAAATCTTCCAGGACACCGGCAGCCTGTAGACTACGGGGACGCTCTGGGATGGAAAGAATAACACACACAGCAGCACAAGCTCACGCACAACGGGCAAAGATGCCTAAGTGCGGATAAAGCCGCATCAGTAGAAGAAGAAGAAGAAGAAGTTATGTATATGCACTAATTACCTTTATTACTAGCGACTCGCCCTTGCTCCGCTCGGATTCGTCAATAGTTACGTTTTAAGGTTTAGTATAGATTTCTCATTCTCAGAGATAAGATATTTTCCCGCAGTAAAAAGTATCCTATATGTTGATCCGGATAACCAGCTATCATACCACATCAAAATCTGTGCTGTGGTTTTCTCGAGATGCGTTCCCAGACAGACAGGCAAACAGACAAAAATTATAGATTCGGCCTCTATATCGATAATAATGACTATTTAAATAAAATTTTCCAAAAAATATTTAATGTACAGATTCGACTCATTTAGAATCTTATTATATGTAGATTAATTGAAACGATATATAAATCGTATGTAATCTATATAATGTAAGAGTAGCCATGTGTTATCATCCGCTCGTTGAACTCGTCTCCTAACTCCAACTTAACAAACCGTGGAGGAGTCGCGTCGTCTTGAGCTGGAGTCAAGTTATCGTCATTGGAACTGAACCAACGCGTAAAATTTCAATTCTGTTGAATAAGAAGAAGTGGTTCTAATTGTCGTTGCAAGATTGCCACATACAAACATACCAAGTAAGAAACATTGCAAGCTAAATAAAAGCTTATAAAAATTATTAAAAAAAGCCTACTTTTAATTATAGGTATGAACATAACATACCTGTGATAATACTTCTGCAGGAACTTATATTTCCCTTTGACGGACTTGTTGGTGACGAGCTTGGGATTGAGGTGTCTTTCGGCGCGACGTTCTTCCTCCGTCATGTTCCTCATCCGCTCTATCGCCAATAACTCCTTTTCGACTCTGCAATAAAATATATATTTTTTAAATTTTGCTCTCTCTTTTTGTGCATATATAATTTCTCTGCTTCCAAAGACAAGTAAAGAAAGCTATAAGAGGCTCTTATTCAGAGTTAAAATTAAGGCCTAAGAATGTATTGAACAATCATTACATAATATTATAAATAAAATTTGAGTTTGTATTTGTTTGGACTAATCTAAAAAAACTACTGTACTGAGGCATTGTCTAGGAAGGCTATAACTAATTTTGTATTTAGATAAGGTTTTGCTTTTAAGTTTATCTATCCTATAGGTCTTTTCTGAAAAAAAAACGCAATTTTTATATTTTTTCTGAAAAACGCCGAGCGAAGGTTTACTACGAATTAACAAAGAACAAATATTCAAAACTATTTTTAGTATAAACCATGCCAATTATTACTTAAAAGTCATACTAAACATTTACAGTCCTTTAAAACGTAAAAGCCATTAAGCCATTGTTGCACTAACCCTGAGAGCCTAATTTATGGTCTTATGATATATACAAATTTTGATAATTATTTTTTTTTGGATACCAGATACTTGATACACTACATATATATAACTTTAAAGACATACATATTATAAATATATAAATTATAAACACCCATGATTGGAGTACAAACAGTCGTGCTCATCACACAAATGAATGTCCCCAGCGGAACTCGAACCCGCGACCGCTGGCACAGCAAGTATGTAGGCAAGTAGATACCCTAGAAACTATATTTATTCTTATAAATTAATGTTTAAATACTTACGCTTCTCGTTCCTCCTTGTCACGTTTGATACGTTTCATTTCACGTAATTTCCAAGCTTCGTATTCCAGTTCGTCATTTTCATCATCTGTGCACACGTCGTTTATATTCCCCTCCTTGTTCTCTGACTATACGGAAAAAAATATATAATTTTAATACCTTCATAATATTAATATAAAGACTAACTTTTAACACATATCAAATTAGATATAAGAATAAATAAACATTAAATAATTAAAAATTAAATATGTGTGTAACATTGATGCCACAATAAAACAGAAAAAAAAACACTTTTTTAAAAGATTTTATAAAAAAAAATCTAAAACCTAAATAGATTTCGTGTAATTTTTCAAACTTTCTGGGGTTATACTTATTTTTTTAGTTACTATTGTTATTTGTTACAGTAAATCAGTTCAATACTAGCGATATATTTTAATTGGTGAAGCTTTTACACGTTATTAACATTAATCTTTCCTTTCTATGTAACTTAGGAAATAAAAATGGTCATTTATGTCTGGGACTCGGTATATACCCAATACATATTTATAACAAAAATGTATATAATACACGTTATAAAAGTGATGTTTTAATATAAGATATATAAAACATTCGCGAACCAACAGTTTTTTAAATTAAAACTTTTCGTTTTTTAAATTAGAACTTTTTGTTCTAAATTTGCAATATTTATAATCATAGAAACTATAAAATTAAATAAATTATATCCAATATTTAATTAAACAAATTATTAAAATTATAAAAATTATTCAAAATTAAAATTAACAAATATTATACGGTACTTTGGTGCCATTTTGTATTTTTGAAAATCATTGTATAATTTTATGGTCATATGATATATAGAAATTTGGATTTTTTTTTTGGATACCAGACACTTGATACACTACACATATACATATAACTTTAAAGACATACATATTACAATGTAAACACCCATGACTGAAGTACAAACAGTCGTGCTCATCACACAAATGAATGTCCCGCGCGGAACTCGAACCCGCAACCGCTGGCACACCAAGTATGTAAGCAAGTAGGTAGGCAAGTAGATATCCTATATATAATGCCCTTTACGATGTCTAAAACTTTAGTCTCTCCCGTGACCAAGATCGATATAAATTATAAAGCATTCGAAACGTCAGGAATCAAAATTCAAAATTCATCCACTAAAAATCCGATAATACTATTATATTTTAAAATTCGCGAATAAAGTCACGTATTATGTTACTCGCGCATTCAAACAACCACTTTAATAATAATAAATGGGGTAAATATATAAATAGTCGGTATAGAAGACTAATTCTGTAGAAAAAAAATATATATTCCCCGCGATGACGTAATAAAGTACAACACATTTCGCAGCAGCGTCGAGTGCCGAGGAGTATATTTATCTCTTTCTATCATGTATATCATCTTTTCTTATGCACACGTCAGTGCTTAATTAATAAAATAACCAATATGGAATAGAAATTAGTAGCCCACAATGTTTACTTTTAACTTATTTTATAAATTCAATATTTTATTTTCTACATGTGTATTATATATTTAATATTATAAAAGTGTAAGTTTGTGAGTATGTGTGGATGCTTGTTACTATTTCACACCAGAACGGCTGAACGGATCTGGATGAAAGGCACAGAGATAGATTATAGTCTGGAATAACACAAATCCGAAAACGAGCGAAGCGGGAGTGAGCCGCTAGTATAATATACAAATAAATATTAAAATCACCTCTAACTAAAATAACAGTATTCTTAAATCATAACATTTATACAAACAAACCTGTGCATTCCTTTGTTCTGAACGAATAGTCTCTTCGACTAATTTTAAAGCTTCTCTTCTCCTTTCTTCTTTCTCTTTTCTCGCTTCAGATTCTTCTTTCTTCTGTTGTTTCACTTTACGTTCTCTTTCAGCTACTGTCATTCTATCAGATGCCCTCACAAATACGGGTTTCACCCTTGGTCCTAGAACATACAAAACGTTAGTTATTATATTAGTGTACATCCAAAAATCAGTTTATTATAATAAAACACATTTGACACTTGTTATAGCATTATCAATAATAAATAGTGGAACATAAACTTAATAACATAAAATTTTAAAAATGCGCTAACCATGCTAAAGTGTGAATGTGTTTGTTTGTTTGTTTATCCTTCTTTCACATCAAAACAGAATGACGGATTGACGTGATTTTTTGTGTGGAGATAGTTGGAGGGTTGGAGAGTGACATAGGCTTTTACCGCGGGAAATAATCTCATTCCCACGGAAAAGCACATTATAATGCAACCCAAAAAAATATTTGTGATCAGAATTACTCGAAACTTGGTATTAATGCTCAATACAATTAAATAAATAAGTGTTTTAGCATTTTTCGAAATTCATCCCATAAGGGGATAAAATCTACTTTTTTAATTTTTTTTAATAGTTTTAGCGCGAGCCAAGCCGCGGGTTCTGCTTTATTATTATTAATTTGATATATTTTTCTAAGAAGCTTTTGAGAACATAGAAACATTGTAATGTAAAAAATTGAACTACATGATATACAAGAAAATATAATAGGTAGAGAAATTGCAAGATTTTTTATAGCTAACAAAGAATTACCCGTATCTTCTTCACTGTCTGTGTATTCCGTGTCAGAAGATCCACTTTCCTCTTTATCTCCATCCAACATTTCTTCATCATCATCTCTACCTAATACTTCCTTTTCAGCTTCCCTATAAATATAATATATTATTACTACAAATATCCAAACTTCCCAATAATATATAAAATTTGTGAATGTACTCGTAACTCTGCCTGTTACGTTTTCACGCCTAATCCACCGCACGAATTTTCATGAATTTTGGCATAAAAATAGATGAGGATAGGCCTTGGAGAAGGACATAGAGTATTTTTTGTCACGAAAATAAAACTTGAAGGGGGTGAAATAGGGGTTAAAAATGTATATGGGAAACCAACCACCTAAAGTACACTCACAATAACTATTGTTACTTATCTATGTAAAACATACCTGATATAGATACGAGTGAAGTATTTTATAAATAAGCAATTACTGTTTATTAGCAAACTAGCAACTCACCCTTGCTTCTCTCAGGTTCGTCCCTAGGTTGATTCCCCATACAAATGTTCATCCCCATTTTCACCCCCTTAAAGGGATAATTTCAGGTGTAAAAAATGTCCTTCACAGGGTTTCAAACTATCTTCTTACCCAATTTCATCTTAATCGGTCCAGTAGTTTCTGAGTTTATTTGTTACGATGTTGGGTATTTTAAATATGACCTTAATTTAGAACCATTTTGTAAGTTATAAGTTTTTTTTTAAATCATAATAATTAAAAAGAACTACTACTGTTATTACTACAATATGAAAAAATTACCAAATCTAAATATAGTCTTAACAATACCACAGTTGATTTAAAAATATCATATCCTGACCTGCTCCCATATAGTTACAAAAGGGAATCCCTCTCATTATTTACATACATCTAAATATACAGTTCTTCAATTAATCTATTTAATATTTATATAGTTTTGTCACCTAGCTGCTAGTTTAGCTTTAACAGCCTGCCGACGTCTTTCAATTTCCTCCTCATCCAGTTCATCCTCACTCTCTGAACTGTGCCGAGCTTCATCTTCACTTGATTCTGATTCTTGTTCGGGTTCAGCATCAATTATCTCAGGTTTGTGTTCTGCACGACATGGGGGCGAATGTGCGGCGACCCTCAAACGACGTAGACGTGGATCATCTATCTATAAAATCATAATTCAATTAAATTTTCTTGTTCAATTCTTATGTTCAATGGCATCTAGGAGTGCCGTTTGGGCACCATTTACTTCGCCAGTATCGCGTAGAATGGAGAAGACACGTTATATATAGAATGGCCGGTATAAAATAGAACAAAAGACAATAAATTTTCTTTTTGAGTTCAACTTTCCAGTTGAGCTATATTACATAATTTTCAGTTTAAAACGTGACACGGGCAGTCCTTTGTGTACCAGAAATAGACTCTTTTAGACAGTTTCTAAATTCATACAGTTTTTTTGGGAGAAGACGAGAATCTCTCGAGCTAGAGAAGTTGGAAACAGAAGATGAAGATTGTAATGTTTGGGACTACTGGTACTACTAAGAATACTTGGCAGTACAAATATGTGTTAAGATAATATGTAAAATATATTATAATGCAATTATAGAGCTACTATATAATGGTGCAATTAATATTTATTTATTTATTTATAATATTCATTGATCCTAGTAAGACTATTAATAAATAATGCTAAGACAAGAAATTTCATTTTGTTTTGTTCATGTTTTATGTTATATGAGTAAAATTTATGAGAGTTTATAGATCTATTAATTATAAAGTACAATTAAATAATATATTAAATAAAAAAAGACATTACTCTTTTTTTATTATTCTTCATACAGATAAAGTAATGTTATCATGTGCTTCATAATGTCATGAAAGATTTTTGTACATATAAAGTTGTGGAATCACAGTGCGCAACTGCTTATGTTCGGCACAAGGGTGTGACCACTGTCGAGGTTAAAGCATTGTTTTTTGGTTAAGACTCAATATAAAATTAGCATTATTTCTTATTACAAAAGAACTAATATTAATTATGTGAAAATATTGTATTCAAAAGCATAGTCTTCACATTCTACAATACATATTTTAAACATCTCAGAGCTTAATGACTCACTTTACAGCCTCTTTTTATTTATTTGTTAATAGGTTCATCTAATATTATAAATGTGAAAGTTTGTGAGGATGTATGGATGCCTGGATGTATGGATGTTTGTTACTCTTTCACACAAAAACTACTGAATGGATTTTAATCAGACTTAACAATAATATAGCTGACACATCAGAATAAAACATAGGCTACTTTATCCCAGAAATATGGGTGGTTCCCATGGGATAATTAGTTTTTGTTTTTCTAGAGGCGAACATGAGTGAAGTGAGGGTGAGCCACTCCTATCATAATATTAGTTTTAAAACTGAAGTCATTAACTTAAACTTATAAATTTACTTCTGTATCAGATTCGCTGTGTAGTTCATCTTTCCGGGTGACAATTTGTGCTATTTGATGTTTTCGTTCAGGTCTCTGTTGCTCTATAAAATCTTCAGTGTCTGATTCTTCAGAAGATGACACACCTTGAGCATATTCTGGTTTTTTTCCTGATATATATCTTTGCACTTTAACCTTTTGCATAGAAATTTCACCTGAAAGAATAAGGATAATACAACTATTATTACCACAGCATTTTCAAATACACTATTGTACTTATGTTCAATAATAAATATTCAAAGAAAATTACTTTATACTTAACCTTTAAAACTAAATATTACAAGTATATGATTACGTTTTAACTTATTTAACTTTTATATCGTTATGAACCTATTTACCTTTTTCATTACGAACAGGAACTGCTCCAGCCGTACTCTGAATTCCAATTGGTTGAGCTGGTAGTTGATTCATTTTGAATTATAATATTGAGTTCGGAGTTTCAAAATATTTATTAAATTTTTCACACTATGTGTATCCTACGAGATGATGATAGTGTAGTCAAATAAAAATGTTAAAATGTAAAAAAAATATTATACTCAGCCAAAGGCAACTTTACATTTGTTATGATAACATTGTCTTTATAGCAACATCTGATCATGACAAATAAAATCCTTAATGATATATTTCAATTTTTACTATGTTTATAAATCCAAGACGCCCATCACCCAAGTCAATTGAATATAGCCACACGCACAGATACATAATTTAAATAGACTCTTATTTGTCATGTCAATTGTCATGATCCATGATATCGATATAGATTATAAGGAAACACAGCTTAAAATCACCTATAGGACTTAACTCTATAGGGAACAATCTTGCCATTTTCTCCCGCCACATGTCGCAATCATTATAGTCCTCAGTATATTGTAAAGTTCTACAGCATGGATGTTTTTATTTTATTTTATCTAAAATTTAATCAAAATGACAAACTGTGCAGTTCCAGGATGCAAATAAAATGCATATCATTTATTCCAAAAGACAAGAACTGAAGAAATTGTGGGCTAAAGCTATAAGATGACCAAAATTAGCGAAATCACAATCTTTATATTTAAGGCTGTAGGGGTATCATTTCAGAGAAAGTGATTTTAAACTCTGTTAAATCGTCTACAGGTGAATATATATTTTTTTAATTTTGTACTTTTTTATTTTTAACAACTATTAGAACTTTTACAGATACATTATAAACTACCATATTTGTTTAAATTGCAGGTTTTAATTTAAAGAAGAATGCGGTGCCGTTTGTTTTCCCTTAGTCCAAGTTTTTATTACCTTAATATGCAGTTGCCAGGGAAAAACGACTACGAAATAAAAATCTGAATCTCTATTTAAAAAAATCTGAATACAAAAATTAAATCAAAATATTTATATTGTTTCATTTTTCATTTTAAGGGCAAATACCACTTTCTGTGAATTAATTACTGTTTTATATAAACTTTCATCGACAATAAATTTTGAAAAATGCTAAAACACATTTATTTAATTCTATTGAATAGCATTAATACCAAATTTCTAAATAATTCTTTGTCCATATAAACAGTATTATCCCCTTTTACCCCTTTAAGGGATAAATATCGAAAAAAATCTAATTAATATATTTCTTATTTTTTATCTTAAAGCTAAACACCATTTTCTATGTATTTCACATTAAGAATGACAGAGTTCCATACAATCTTTAATCCCCTTATATAACCCTAGAGGATGAATTTCAAAAAATACTTTATTATCGGATGCCTACATCATAAAAGGAATACGTCCTCCAAACACGTTTCTCCGACCAGCAGTTTAGGCTGTGTTGACCCATCAGTGAGTCAAGACCACCACAGGATGCAGCTCTCCTTCTCAATTCTTCCTTCAGCTGGTCTAACTTCCAAGCACAGGATATTTTACATTTGTAAGATGCGAACACAATAGAAGCAAACAGCCAGGTACAAATGAGATGTCGTAATAAATTGCTTAACCTGTTAATTGAATGTATAATAGATCATACATGTAGCGTCCTCCTTTTAAGAAATCTTCTCCATTTGTGGGAAACTAGTATATTTTCTGCCCCGAAATTAGGGAATTTGACTTAGACGTCGTCGCGGAATTTGATAAATTGGTATTGTCAACGCTGCTTACCACTTATCAGCAGCACTTATAAATTTTATTTATTTATTTATATATCAACAGCATATTGTACAATAAACAGCACTTTATTAACAAGTATTTAAAAGTCAAATTGTCGGGTAAATTACCCGAAAAGCGGGTAATTTTAGGTGAATTTTGATGGCGGGTAATTTTGACGGATATTTGCATTGAGTGGAGTCAAAGCAGGTATTTTAGTTTAGCAGATTTTTTTTAATGTTTGATTTAATAATTTAACGCTGTTTAATTGAGAACTGATTACAATGAAATCTTTTTCGAACATTAGTATTTTCTTTTCCATCCATCATAATCCATATAAAACATGAATAAATTACTTAAAAATAACTATTTTCGATTATTCTGCTCATGCTTGGTGCCGGCGGAATAAAACGGGTATTTTGAGGTTTATTGATCGGTAAATCATCGACTTTTATCTGGCAGCCTTGCTTATCAGATAACGGTTACCACTTTCCGAGAAAGTGATTTGCAGTTTGCACAGAGTAGTTTGTGGAAGAAAGTCTCAGTTTATATTATAATAGTTCTACGATAATACTAGTCTATGGGAGAAAGGTAACTACTAGCAGATTGAATTTGAAGGTTCCCCAAAGGTTCGTTTAGAAGTTGTACGAGTACAAGTATTTATAATATTATTCAATAAAATTATGTGATATCATTTTGAATATTATCAAAAACGAACGAACTTTAGGTCATATACGCACGTCATAACATATCTTAACTAGCAATAAGCACAGCAAATCTTAAATGATAAGTTATCGAAAGCTTTGTTTAAAAACTTAATATTTGAACTAACAAGACGTTTTCGTTGTTAACTGTTAATAATAATAAAAGACGTAATAATTTGTATATCGCCATATTGTTAATAGGTTATTTAATTCTAGTTTTATTTTCAGATTCAGTTAATATTTAATATCATGGCGGCCCTTGAAGAAATTCGCAGCTTAGATGATTTAGTAGTTAAACACCTAGAAGGTGAAGAGTTAGAAGAGTTTAATAGAATTTATTACGGAAGAAAGAGTCACCATTCATTGGATCTTAAAAAATCAAATGTTATTAATGCCCACAATAATAACTTTGAAATTGCAGCCTATGATTTCCCAGCACAAAAAGAAGAAACCAGAAAATCACGCATAGTTAAAGTAGGCATAATCCAACATTCTATTGCATTGTCTACAGATAAACCTATTATACAACAGAGGCAAGCTATTTTTGAGAAAGTTAAAAAAATAATTATTACTGCAGCCAATGAAGATGTTAACATAATATGTTTACAAGAAGCATGGAGTATGCCTTTTGCTTTTTGCACAAGAGAAAAGCAACCGTGGTGTGAATTTGCTGAGTCTGCTTCTGATGGACCAAGTATAAACTTTTTAAAAGAGCTTGCTGCTGAATTTAACATGGTCATTATTTCACCAATTTTAGAAAGAGATGAATGTCATGGTGATACAATATGGAACACAGCAGTAGTTATAAATGAATTGGGAAAAGTCATTGGAAAACACAGAAAGAATCATATACCCAGGGTTGGAGATTTTAATGAATCAACTTATTATTTTGAGGGCAATACAGGCCATCCTGTATTTGTGACAAAATATGGTAAAATAGGTATAAACATTTGTTATGGTAGACATCATCCTCTCAACTGGTTAATGTTTGGGATAAATGGGGCCGAAATTGTTTTTAACCCATCTGCTACTGTATCAGGACTTAGTGAACATTTATGGGCTGTTGAAGCTCGAAATGCAGCTATTGCAAACAGCTATTTTACTTGTGCAATAAATAGAGTTGGGATTGAGAAATTCCCAAATGAATTTACATCTGGAGATGGCAAACCTGCTCATAATGAATTTGGGCACTTCTATGGATCTAGTTATGTCACTGCACCTGATGGTTGTAGAACCCCAGGTTTATCAAGAATTCATGATGGTCTACTCATAGCACAGCTGGATTTGAACCTTTGCCGTCAAATAAAAGATAAGTGGGGCTTTACAATGACTCAAAGATTAGATCTATATTCTAACAGCTTAAATAAAGCTGTCCAACCAAACTATGAGTGTCAGATAATTAAGTAATATTGTTTTAATAAAATGTTTACGCCATTCTAATAACTATGGATAATGTACTTTTATAAACTTCAAATATTTAACATATCAATTTTTATTCCTTAAGGACTTGTTGTTTTTTTATTTTATCTCTTTTAATGTTATAAAATAATTGTTTACATTTATATTTGTTAATAAATTTTATCTTTACTATTACAAAAGCTGATTTTATATTTTTATTTAAACTGGAATATTACCCTATACACATTAAATTTTTATAAAAATTATAAATGGAGTATGTATGATTGCATAAAATATAAAATAGAATATATTGCCTACATATACAGGTGCTTGCACAACATTCATGTCATCATAATATGGGGTATTTTTGAACTTTCAAATTGCAATAATGAAAGGTAATGAAATAAAAGAAGTGTTTAAAAACATTGTGTACCAATGAGAATAATACAGTAGTGAGCTATACATAAATATATGGTAGTTTTTATAAGGTACATTCAGAATTTCAATTAGTTGTTCCGGCAACTATTTGCAGAGAGCATGATTTTTCAAATTACATAGTATTTTAATAAAACCATGATCTCAATTTTAAAATTACACTATATATTAGATATGAATGTTTTATCATAATTTCATAAATTTGTAATTCATGTAAACATAATGCGAGTTCCAAAACTTGCCATATATTTTATATAAAAAATGAAGTCAGCACCAGATCTACAGCAGCAATAAATATGTGAAATACAAAATATTATTTTGGAGAAAAGGAAATTGACTGAATGTACCCTAGTGTGCCAATCATAAAATTGATTATAACTAAGCACTAACAATCTATGCAGTCTTTGCACGCATGGCAGCTCTTTTGCCAGTAACAGCCTGAAATCCTGATTTGATACTTGCAACAGAGCAACGGGAACCACAAGTTTCACATTGAAGGAAGAATAATCTGGTATCTTTCTGTAGTATAGTGTCAGGAGAACGACAAGTATGACATGTTACATATTCCTTTATATATCGACGCAAAACATTTTCTATTTGTTTTTGCTGGAAACGACCTTTGATAATGAGTTGACTGTTACCATCTACAGAACCACTTGTACCCAATTCAGCAAGTAAAAAGTCTAGTAAATGTTTAGGCTGGCGATGAAGTGTTTTACAAATCTCTGTAAAGTTTGCAAAAGATGTTTTCTTTGTACCAATTCTTACTACTTGAGGTGGCCTCATAATAAACTTTTGTTTTTTACCAGACACCATACTAGGATTTTTTTCTCTCATAATATCAAATACACGTTCTAGTAACTCATCATATGTGTAATCGCGATCACTACCAATCCAATCCCCATGCTGATCTTCCTCTTTATCTTGATCTTCCCCCTTAACATCATCTTCAATTGCAAATTCATCAATGTTTTTCTTCTTTTTCTTCTTCTTGGTCAAAGAGAAGTCTATGTCTAAATCTAAGTCGTCAATTACCTCCTCTTCCTGAGGTTCAGGTTCTTCTACAGGAGTATTTTCATTCTGGGGCACTTCAGGAAGAGCATTTTCCATCTCTTGCAAGTTGAAAAACCTCTTTTTAGTTTTCTTCTTCTTTTTACCGAAATTGTCCAAGTCGAGGTTGTCATCTTCGGGTATGTCTACGTCACCGGACTCAGCAGGCGCTTCCACACTCGTGGTTTCGCCTTGATCACCAGCAAGCGCAGCATCTATATCAAAACCAGTCTTCTTTTTCTTTTTTTTCTTTAAGGATGGATCAAAAATCATATCTTCTTCCATGATTTTATCTTTTAGTTAAAATAAGCTTTATGATTGAAAGTTGAAACTTGGTTAGAGTGCAAATCAGATAGAGAAATTTGGCATGTACAAACACAGAGTATTGAAAAGTCAGAAATACAAAGAGTATAGATATATACTCAGAAATATCTGCGCTGGGCACTGGGCGGCCGGTTACATATTTATTGTTGCCAGTAACATGTTAGCAAAAATCTATTAGGAACAATTCAGTTAATACGCAATATGTAACGCCAAGAATTATATTTGTAGTATAACAATTTACTTATTATTGTTATACAATATTCAATTTCCTCATTACCGCATCCGCATTCTGTAAACACCATAATCATTATTCAGCACTACAATATTTAAATAGCAACACCTTTATAATAAAACACTAGAATCCAGACAAATAACTTTTAAGGTAAAACTTTTACTACCTACTTTTAATTTAATCGTATGATGCAATAACATATTATTCTGATTAAACGAGTACGTACCACATAACTAAGTAAAAGTGATGCAATAATTATTTAGATTATTTATAATGTTTAGTAATAATACTGGACGCTTATTCATAATTTAGTGTATATGAAAACAGCTATGTTTTCATGTTTTCATATTTTATAATCATCACTAAATATATGTTCTATTTTTAAAAATAAGTAAAGCCTAATTATATTATTGTAATTCATTTACAGGAAATCTAAATCTTAAACATATTATTTTATTTAAATTTTAAATTACTTTAAATACATGTACTTTACAGTAATAACTAAGTGTACATATGTTTGTATATATAATTAAGTATATTTGTAATTTTCTTTTTTGTAAATAAACTTTAAATACTGATGTACATTTATATAACATTATCGAGAACAGTCCGGGATAAAAACTCTCCTATGTCCTTCCCAGGGTCTCAAACTATCTTCTTACCAAATTTCATCTAAATTGGTTCAGTAGTTTCGAAGTTTATTCGATACAAACCAATAAAAAATACATTTTTTCCTATAAGAATATTAAAATTTAGAATAGATAAGAACAATACAAAAAACTTTACTGTGTAATTCATTCAAGCCTTGTTAATCTGTGATATATTAAAATATTTTTATTATACTCTATATACTATTTTATCTGTAATGAAAAAAGTAAAAACATAACCTTAAATTTAAGAATTATTTGAAGCACTTAAATGTTTATAATTTTTTAATCTTAAGAAAAGTGCAAAGGCGCGGCAAAATGTTATTACGCGCTCATCGTACATTTCCTAATTTTAGGAAATCGGTATCACGAACATTCGCACAAGCCTTACAAGCAGAGGAAAATGAATATACAGATACTCCAGTATATCCCCCTATATTAGACATGAGTCTTCAAGGTAGAAAATTACGAGAACGAGAAGCATTGCATCAAAATATACAAAAAATAAATACAGTAGAAGAAAAACAGATTGCTTTAAATATGCCGAGATATTATGGCTGGCAATCTGTTGTGTTAAATGAAAATAAAATACCGTATAATGCAATGCCCTTAGTACAGTATTATACACGAACTCATTTCAAACAGATAGAAAAACTCCCTGATTTATATACTGGTTTATCTTCCATGTCTGATACTGTTGTGCAAGAAATAAAGACTTATATTGAAGATTCTATTGCAATAGAAAATGAAGGAGTAGAGTATGTACTTTTTCTATTATACATGTTGATCTTCTTCGTCTTGCACAGCTTTTTCCGCACTTAGGCAATATTGCCCGTTGTGTGTGAGTTTGTGTTATTCTTTCCACCTCAGGGCGTCCCAGTAGTCTAGCAGGCTGCCGATGTCTTGAAATATTTCCGCAAGTGATCTCCTGGGGCTTAGTTTTTCTGTACGTAGGTGTTCCAGTTCACTGCATTTAAGCAGAATATGGGCTGGTATTTCATCCCCTCGAAGGCACGTTCGGCACAGGGGGCTGTTTGTGATACCTACATTGAAAATAATTTTGTTTATTGAGATAGCAGTGCATATGTGTTGATTATAATAATTGTTATTCTATGTTTGTGTAAAATAAATTATTTATATTTAACTTATGTTACTCCAGGACATAGTCTCCCTGTGCACTAATGTACTCTACCTGTGTTCATCCAAATAATTTAAATTGCTACAAAATGAATAGATATGAAGTGTCTTTAGAATCTTAATATGATTTACATGCACAAAGTTTTATTTATGAATATGATCCTATTTTGACGGGAAATAAAGTAACCAGTTAAAATAATTTGTTTACTGGTTTTATACATGTTACAAGTCCCATCAAGTATTTATGTAAGAAACATAGTTGTGGTACTAAAGCTTTATGTTTAGCAGATTTAGAAAACGATGAATGTTATAACAAGTTAAAAGATATAATATTCAGTATAGTATAGTAGACCTTGTATAAAATTGTTTAAATAATATTATACATTTCAGGCGCAACATAGAAACATCCTTAGATAAATCCGAAGCAGAACAAATTGAAAATAATCATGCAAAAAATATTGTAAGACAAATAAACAGGATTATAACAAATAATTTAACTGACAAAGTTCCTCATATTTTGACATCACAGGTAATTTTATTTTAAACTTATTGATTATTACATCTGTAACATTGAGTTATAACTCAATAATGAATAATCTATAAAATATTATTAATATTAATCCAAACTAATATTAGGTATAAATGTGAAAATGGTTTGTTAGTTTGTCCTACTTTCACGTCGAAACGGAATGATGGATTGGTGTGAATTTTTTGTGGGGAGATAGTTGAAGGGCTGGAGAGTGACATAGGCTACTTTTTACCGCAGGTGATAATCTCATTCCAACGGGAAAACACGTTATAATACCACCCATAAAATAATTGTCGTCAGAATTACTTGAAACTTTGTATTAATGTTTTTCAATACAATCAAATACGTGTTTTAACATTTTTCAAAATTCATCCCATAAGGGAATTAAATAGGGCATGAAAGCTTATATGAAATCTACCTTTTTAGAGATTCTTTCGAGCAAAGCCGCGGGTTCTGCTAGTATTATTATAATATTAAAAAAAATATGTGTTAAAAATGTATTAGTAATTATTACTATAGTGAATTTTGACAAAGATGGTCTGGCTTTATTTTTGTTTAATTATTAAAATTAATTAGAATATGAAATAATATTGTCCTTTTTCCATTTTAGGTTGATTTTGATCCTCGTCATGAAGCCTTTTGGTTTATTGGTGGTGTTGATGTGCCATATAAAGTAACTAAATGGAGAAAGAAATATCCATGGTTAAAAGATAGGGTAAATGAACCAATTGACAGACCAGTTCAATATATAGGTAATCTCTTATTTGATAAATCCACACTAATGTTATAAATAGTAGTTTGTGAGGATGGATGGATGTTTGTTACTCTTTCAAGCCAGAACGGCTGAATGGATTTGGGTGAAATTTGGCATAGAGATAAATTATAGTCTGGAATAATATATAGGTTACCTTTATCCTGGAGAATTATATGGTTCCCGTGGGATAGATTTGTTTTTGTCTAGGGACGAACCCGAAGCGAAGCAAGTGTGAGTCGTTAGTTTCTTAGTAAATTCATAACTTTCTTATGATTTGATTATAGACTATTGTAATTTGTTAGTATAGATTTGCAATGATTATTTTGGTTCACAGGTTCACCATTACTAACTCTAAGAAACAATTTGCCTTTAAAGCCAGTGATACCATATAGTGAATCGGAAAATCCAGAATTTAAGGTTCCTAAATTTACATATATTCCTGAAAGTATTGGGTACTTCAGTGAGTTTAGACATGGTACAAATATTCCAGGTAAAGATTTTTTTATTTTTTAATAGCAATCTCTCAAGTAAATAATTAATAAAATATTTTGCATTACAAAATTTATATTTTTAAATTTAAAAAATGATATAATGCACGTAAGAAGTTATATTTTTTGGTGTAACAGGATAAAAATAGCTAAAGATTTCATCACATATGTCACAACTCTCTGTTTGTAAAAGGAATGCAGCTAACTTCATCATGTCGCTTTTTGGCTTTATCTATCGGTGTGCGCGCGCATCGTAAAGATTTTACTCTCATATTTTTGTCCAAATGTGCCAAAAGGAGTATAACTTCAAAAATATTATAGGTTTGAAAAAAAGATATTTCTAAATTCTATGTGTATAACATATTAATATTTATATTGTATATTAAATTTTACAGGATTTTGGCCTGGTGAGTATGATGAATATGGTCTACTCTCGTTTCATGGCCGAGGTCATATCCTAGATAGAAAAGAATCTTTTGGTGAAGAAGACAACTTAGAAGCACTGAATACTCAAGCTATTAAATCTAGTTTTGGGTGGTTGTTAGCGCAAGCTAATTATCAAGGATTCACTACTTACAATGATCTCACTTATCCTTTAGTAACTCAAACAGTTATAACTAATGGACATTTAATATCTTTTTATATTTATCAATTAAACACTATTGTTATGCATAATGATGTAGTTGACAGCAATCCAAAACACAATATATGTTTCGGAACAAAGCCGATGAAATTATATGATACCATTGAAAATGGAAAGGTGAAAGGGTTAAATGAAGATGTTTTGAAAATGCTAGTACAATTTTATTTAAATGCCCCAGAAGAGAGAGAACATGAAATGAAACCATACCTAGGCAAGGAAGAACAAGTAGTTGCAGATATAGATGATGATAATAAACGCTGTTGGTTGGAATCGACATATAAACATCTTGTTTCAAACCGCCCACAACATTTCTTGTTACCAGAACTCTATTTGTGGGAGAAAATATACAAGATACAATTCAAAACTCGATTCTTTGAAGCAAGGAGGAGACCATTTGAATGGGGAATCAATCCATTCAAGAGGCGCTTGGATGAACATTTACCTCCTTATATACCTAAAGTTTTAAGGCCATATCCAAGATCTAAAAAGAAGTTTGAAACAACTTACTATCCAAAAGTTTAACTAGGGTGTAGTAAATGTAAATTATAACTTTATTATCTATGTAGAATAAACTTTTAATAAATTAGTGTTATTTCAAATTGCCTCTTTAATTTTTTAAAAATCCTCACCTTTCCTACCTCAAACTCTGGGCTACTGCTGATAAAACCTTAACAGAAAAATTCGGTGATAAACTTAGCGCGTACCGGGACTCGAACCCGGGACCTCCGGATATGCAGCCGTATATGCTAGCCACTAGACCACCGAGGCGATAGTAATGTTAAACTAAGTAATCTTTGGTTTTAGCTAAATGGGACTGCGTCAATGGTCTAGTGGCTGGTATGTATAATGGGTCCCGTCGCGTCGGCCATGTTAAGTTATTGTATTTTTCCATCAAGAAATTCTCAGTAACAGCCTCTCGCGGATCTCCAAAGTCAGTCTGATTATGAGCCCACTAAAGTCTAAGAGTGAGGGAAATAGAACGAAAATTGAAATAGTCGCGTATGAGTTATGCCTGACTTGCTGAGTGTTGACATGCTTTTGCCTTTTTAACAGTCCTTTCCATGATGTAAGTTATAAAATGTTAAAGGAAAATTTTAAGTATCTAAATTAAAAAACGAGCAATATTTTGTTTATGGATTATTGTTTTTTGGTCATAGAAATTATGATTTATGTGTCATTTTATCGTCGCACATATCATAGATGACAAATATTCAAATAAGCAGTGTAGCCAACTTAGGGGTTTTCCCCCTAATTTTAATTTTCCCCTCCTAATTTTCCCCTAAATTTAGGATAAAAAAATTGCACCGGGGTTTTTAGGGGGTAAAAATGTTTAGGGTTTTTTTTCTTTAATAGCATGATCTAAACATAAATAACGTTATATAAAGTTTCACTTAAAGACTTCAAAAATGAAATATCATTTGCACAATTTATCCTTTTTTTTATTATTTTCTAAGTTATCTATGAAATTTATTATTATTTTTAAATGGTTATACGTATTTATTATAAAAATAACCATATAAATAAGTTTTTTACTCTACTTGTAATCATTTAAAATAAAAATAAAATAATATTACATTAAATCCTACATTTTTTAAATTGTCAGATAAGGGGATTTAGGGGTTTTTGAAATTACTCGGGGGATAAAATTTCAAGTGTTGGCAGCACTGTAAATAAGCCAAACTGACATTTGAGTTTGACACTGTCCGCTGTCGTTTATCACATTCTCTATGATCACATTGTTGTGAACAAAAATAACGTGGTAAATTCTTATAAGCTGAAATATTTGAATTATTTATTTTTGAAACAAAAATGAAGAATCTATCTTTATGGCAAGTTACTTCAAAGAAGCAATTCGATTTCCAAGAAAAGTATTGGATTTGTTATGGTCATCAAGAAGAATCTGATACCGGAGATTTTTTTGTGTGTTCAAATAGCCTTAACTTATGCAATGTTAATTCTTGTGGTGAAACTGTATGGACCAAAAATTTATCAGATATGATATCATCAGAAAATGCACCAGTAAATATAACATTTTTAGGATTGATCAATTGCGTGAGTGTTGGCCTTGCAAATGGTGAACTTATAACTTTAAGTAATTTCGGTGCTACTTGTGATTTGGCCGGTGTATGTGATAATGGATTATTGGTAAGTGTACCTTACTGAAATTGGAATTAATATGAATATTAAAAGTATCTCTTAACATTTGTGTACAAAATTTTAGGCTATGGAATGGAGTCCTGATCAGGAGCTATTAGTTTTAGTGACAAAAGATTTACAAGTAATTTTAATGTCTTGCACATATGATCCAATAAATGAACAAAGTTTGATAAGTGAAGAATTTGGAGAAAAACAGTTTGTAACTGTTGGCTGGGGGAAAAAAGAAACACAGTTTCATGGATCTGAAGGAAAACATGCAAGAACAAAAACTGATGTTGTTGCTGGTAATGGAATTTTTATTACTTAATTAAACTGAATATTTTTTATTTGTAAAAGTGTAAATAATTAATAATAAAGTATTTGTTATATATACTTTTTATGTTTTGTATGTAATTTATTTTATTATGTTATATTCTAGATGACAATATTGAGGACAGTAAGAGAATTCTAATATCTTGGAGGGGAGATGGCAATTTATTTGCAGTTGGTTTCACAATGGAAGGTATTAGAAGATTCAAAGTTTTCGACAGAGAAGGAAATTTGCAATATACTAGTGAAAAACAAACTGGTCTTGAAGCAAATTTGTCATGGAGGCCTAGTGGAAATGTTATTGCAACAACACAAAAGATAGCCGACAAACATATTGTCGCATTCTTTGAAAAAAATGGCCTTAAACATGGAAGTTTTGACATACCCATCAACTCAAATACTATTGTAGAAGATTTACTTTGGAGTTCTGATTCTGAAATACTAACTATAGTATGTAAGGATAAATCAGACAGTTCACAAAAGATTTTACTCTTCACAACCAGCAATTACCATTGGTATCTCAAACAAACTTTAGTATTTGAAAAAAGTATAAGTAAAGTGCTATGGGACAATGATTTTGAAGTTGTTAATAATAAAAAATTGCATGTTGTATTAGAAAATGGCCAGTATTACTCATACACATGGGTATGGAGTATAGATCATAGCAATGGTAAAAGTGAAGAGGATGATGCTGTTGTAGCTGTCATAGATGGAAAGAAAGTTTTAATATCAGCTTTTAGACATTCAGTTGTTCCACCACCTATGAGTAATGTGGAATTAGAATTGCACTCTGATGTGAACTCAGTGATTTTCTCTCCTGGAAATTCATTAAATTCTAATTTATTAGTAATATTGACTGTAAAAAGTTTAGTGTTTTTAGAGCAAACTATAAAAAATCCTTTACTATATACAATATCTAAAGAAGTAGCTTTGGACAAAAATGACTTTCCATTCCAATATTATAACTGGCATTGGTTAGATGAAGAGAGGTTCATATGTACAAAAGTTGGAAATGATTCATATGAAGTAGTTCAATTCAAAGTATGTGATAATAAACTTATTGAAGAGAACTCACAATCTGTACATTCAGCTGTATCAAGAGTTCAAAGTCATCCATTATTACCATCAGCTGCATTTTTACAACTCATTTCTGGTGAGATTTTGGAATACAATCAAGATTGCATTACACCTCAAGAAGTTTCATTCCCTGAAGCCTGCCAAAAGTTTTCTGTTTTATCAATACATAATGATATCTATTTTCTTGGTCTTTCCCATAAAGGTGGTTTTTATATAATGGATAGACTAATTATTAATAATGTAAGCTCATTTTTCATTCACACCAGCTTTTTACTCCTTACAACTTTAAAACATGAATTAGTTTGCACAGAAATATCTAAATCTGGCCTTGAAAGACTGGAAGCATATGATAAAATAGAAAATATTGATATATTTAAAAGAAACATAGAAAGAGGTGCAAAATTAGTTGTTGTAGTTCCAAAAGATACAAGGACTATTTTTCAAATGCCAAGAGGAAATTTAGAAACAATTCAACCAAGACCTTTGTCACTAAAAATTATTGGAGAATATCTTGATTCACGAAAATATTATGAAGCGTTTGATCTAATGAGAAAGCAAAGAATAAATCTGAATTTGATTTTTGATCATGATCCAGACCTTTTCATAAAAAGTATTGATGTGTTTTTAAAATCTATAAAGAACAATTCATGGCTTAACCTCTTCTTGACAGATTTAGAAAATATTGATGTCACTAAAACCATGTATTCCAGCAGCTATTCAAATAAAACATCAAACGTAACTGTTAATAACAAGATACATTTTATATGTGACAAAGTAAGGTCACATTTAATAGCTGCATCAAATAATGCCACCAGAGTGTTACCGTTACTGACGACATTTGTGAAGAAAAATACCATAAAAGATTTAGAGCAAGCTTTAGTAGTTATTAAAGACTTAAAATTACAAGAATCAGCCGGATCAAAACTTCCAGTTACTTCTGATGAAGCACTAAAATATCTATTATATATGGTGAATGTAGACCATTTGTTTGATGTTGCCTTGGGAATGTATGATTTCGATCTTGTATTATTAATTGCAAATAAATCACAAAAAGATCCAAAAGAATATGTTGCAATGCTCAATGAATTGAATGAAATGGACGAAAATTATAAAAGATTCACCATTAACAAGCATTTGAAAAGGTTTGACAGAGCAGTGCAATGTCTTGCTAAATGTGGTGAAAACAGATATGGAGAGTTACGCACATTTGTTAAATATCATAGTCTTTACAGAGACGCTCTAGCTCTGTTTTCTATTGAAGATGAAATTTATAAGCAAATATCTGACGATTTCGGTCTTTATTTGAAATTAAAGAAGCAATATGTTGAAGCTGGTATTGTTTATGAAATGGCTAAAAGTAATGATAAAGCTATTGAATGTTATAAGGATGCTTTAGAGTGGGAGTTGGCTTTAAAGTTAGCACATGAGATGCCTAAAAATGAATTTAAAACATTGTGCTGGTAAGAATTTATTATTATTTTAATTATTATATAAGTTAAAAATATGACTTCTAGTGCACTTCTTAGGTATGAAGTGAAGAGATCGCGAGTTCGATTTTCTCATGTGATGGACGGCTGTTTTCATGGGCGTACCCAGCTTTTGGTCCAGGGGGGGCAATACAGAAATTTGTTAAACCTGGTCCCAAACGTGGATCCAGGGAAGGGGGGGGGGGGGTCATGGGGGGTCATGCCCCCCCCCCAACCAAATATACTTTTTTAAGAAGTTTGAAGTTTAAGTAAGGAAGAAATAATACAAAATAATTTCTTTAAGTACCTAATTCGAAACAAATTTAGTTTTTATTCGTTATTAAGTTTTTCTTTACTTTAAATATGCGCTATACAAATAGTCCGATCGCGATGCTCTACACAAAAATTAAAACCTGTTATGTTTTTATGTTATGTTTGTAAGACGTTAGCAGGTATATAAGGAACAAAAATCCTCCGCTGTTCAGCTAACTCCGAGAAAAGGGGGAATCAAAACGTTGAAAAATAGTTTTTTTTTTCAATTTCTGGCTTGCTGTGACATCATATCGAAAAATATTCTTTACAAAAGTTGTAGGTCTAGTAAAAATCTACGACTTTTACAATAACCTCAAAATTATGTTTAAAATTTCCAAAAAAAACGTTTTTTTTTAATTCTGCAATTATTTTTTGATTTTCATGAAACTAGGGGAATATATTTTCGAAATAAATATAATATCCATTTTTTTTGAAATTGATATGTTTAGTCGTTTCTGAGAAATTTATATTTTATAGTCTCGAGAGGCTTAAAATCACCCCCCAACTTCAAGTGGATGTTTACATTTAAAAAAATTGTCGTTCAATTTTTAGATAGGGCTCATTTTTTTATCTTGCACTCTACTTTTTGAAGAAATAAAAACGTATGTTCGTCCTCTAAAAACACCCTTAAACATTAAAAAAACGCACAATTTCTGGCTGCTACTACGGCAAGTGCGCGGAGACTGACGGCAGCCACATACATGGGCCTACAAGCTACACACGCTCTGGCTGCGAGCAGCCAATAGGCTGCAGTGCAATCAGGCGCGTTCAGGAATTCGATTCTGCCTAGTGCGCGGGGGCCTTAATGTACATTCAACAGCTTCTAGGAGGGTATCGATGTTATTCTAGCTTTCTATAACACAGAACTTATTTTTTAAGGGATCTTGCAACAGCACTAAAGGAAGAGAAAAGACACAATGAAGCCTTAAGAATCTTAGAGCAATTATTGGATAATAATGAAGAAATCATTTTATTTGCAATCGAATGTGGCCAATACAAAACTGCTTTACGATTGTGTGCAAAATCTAATAGATTAGACCTAATAGGTAGGTGCGCCGTTTGAAATGAAAATGAACTTTACTAAAGTACTTGGTGATTTAAAATAACTTGATGATTAAAAATTAAAATATATTTCGTTCTTTCCCATTTATGCCAGCAATGCCAGATCTAAATTTTTTTTATTATTTATGTATACATATAAAAAATAATATTGTTTTTTAATTTCTTGTAGAAACAAAATTATCGCCAGCGCTATTAGAAGAATATGACAATCTTCAGGATTTATTAGAAACAAGTAAAAGTAACTTTACAAAGTATAGAAATAGACTACAAGTTGTAAGAGAAATGAAAAGCAAGAAACCTATGGACAGTTATGAAGCTTATGGAGGAAATAAGGACTGTGATTTATATTCTGATGCTGGAAGTACTATTGCTTCTTCGTCTGGATCAGGGTATTTATTGATACTTATGACTAAAATTGAAATGCTTGTCTGTTATTTGCAAATCCTACTAATAATATGAATGAGAGAGGATGAGTGTGTCTCTTTAAGCCAAATCTACTAAACGAATTTTGATGAAACTACAGTAATGTAGTGTATACTTAGGCAGTAGGGTATAATTTATATAAAATAAATATAATATGATAAAGTATCGAATACATAAATAAATTACGCTTGCGAAGTCGCGGTAAAACACTAGTAACTATATTATATATATATGGTTTATGGTTATATTATATGTACATGATACTAAACCCTAAACAATTGATTATAACTGTCTGATTATACATCTGCTAATTTATGGAACAGCTGAAAAAATTGTAACAAAATTTTACTGTTGGATTCACATTTTTTTTTAGATTTCATAACTTTTGTGGCATGGGGTGTACCATGTAGTGAGGGCAGAAGCAATGTGAAGGCACGAATGATCACTCCTCAGCCGTAGATGCATTTCGCACATTCTTTAGATACTTAAAAAATCAGAATTCTTTACTGTCTTAATATTATCTATATTTTTTTCTGAACATTATGCTTTTTTTCGGATTCTACATAAAATAATAGTAATTTACGTTGGTTTTAAATTGCATTTAAAAGAAAAAAAAATTAAAGATATCTTTTTTTCCAACATCAGGAGATCATATCGGTCTAGTAAAAACAGAAGGAAGCACGAGCGTAAAGTTGCATCTCTGAAAGAAGGGTCTCAGTATGAGGACACCGCGTTAGTACTAGCTCTACATAGTCTGGTGTCGTCAGCATTCGAACTGCGAATGCACGTGAAGGAAATCAACACAGCTTTGTGTTGTTTGAACATGAATGACAAAGCTTTAATTTTACAGGTAAAAGTTGCTAATAAAGTACAAAATGAATATCATTATTCTAACTTTATAAAATAACTAGCATTGCCCGCGCCTTCGCCCGCGTTCAGATGACCAAAAACAAAATTCTTAGGTTTTACGTATTATATACTCTTACATTGCAGTTTTTGTATTTTTTCTCAGAAATGAGATTTTTTCCGCGGTATAAAGTATCCTATATGTTGACCCGGATAACCAACTATCACGATACCAAGTTTCATCAAAATCCTTCCAGTGGTTTTTCTGTGATGCAGTAACAGACAGACAGACACACAAAAATTCTAAAAACTATGGATTCGGCCTCTGTATCAACAATAATATTTATTTCAATAAGATTTTCCAAAAAAATATTTAATGTACAGATTCAGCTTAGTTACAATTTTATTGTGTGTATAGATATAGTATAATAATTGCTTTATAAAGGTAATTCTAGTTACATTTCTATTTAATCTGAAACTTATTAGCCACCAAATCTGAAAATCGTCTCTATGGGTAGTGCCCTCTAAAAACGAGGTAGGGAAAACTGACTACCCTAGAGAGAGACGAAATTAAAGTCTGTGTTTCTGATGTGGACTGTACTAAAGTGGTTTAATAGGTACTACCCTATTTAAAAACTTTAATAGGATATCATCAAAAGCGACAAAAGCCACAAACCAATAAATATTTATTGGTTTCTATGTGGCTTTTGTATAAATAGAATAGTTAAACCTACAATTATATTTGATTTTTTAGACAAATCTGGAAAAAATACTTAAAGAAATGAAAGATAGCTTTAAACAGATATGGAATAATGAATTTGCTCTGGAAGCCGTCAATGCAGCGATAGTGGCAGAGAATGTTCCAGAAGGCAGCAG
This sequence comes from Brenthis daphne, assembly GCA_947093115.1. NCBI lineage: Eukaryota > Metazoa > Arthropoda > Insecta > Lepidoptera > Nymphalidae > Brenthis > Brenthis daphne. The sequence continues at coordinate 38,288,639 of OX352473.1, read as the reverse complement.
TGTGATACCTCAAGGCATTGCTACTTTAGGTGAGTAAGAATTAAAAATAATGAAATGAAAATATATATAAAATACAATTTGGACTTATTTGAAAGATTGATTTTGAAATTTTATTAAAAATAGTAAATAGAACAAATTATTTATTATTAATTTTCTTTAATTACAGAACCTCATTTAAGGATAGCACCAATTGTACAGGATCTCAACTGGAAATTGGAAGGATTAAATTGTTAGTTTTTTAATTTTTACATTATATTGTATATATAGATTTTTGTTTTTAAGAATAAATTTTATTGAGATTCAAAGTGACTCTTTTATTATAAAATTTATTTGGAAAAAAATCTTAATTAAAAAGTAGATTAAATTAAAAACATACAATTTTCTTTATAAATAAACACATTCATTTCTTAAAACACTTAGGTGAACAAAAGTAACACTCAAATCCTATAGCACAGCTGTTGTTGTTGTTGAAAACTACTACTCTATATAGATCTTTCAGCTGAAATTCTTTAATAATGAAATAATTGTCATTTAAAACTGGTTTACCGCACACACACATATTGGCATTATCTAAAAATTCCACTAAAGTCCATGGTATTATATTAGGAGCATAAAAGAATTTATTATTTAAAACCACTTTAGCAGTAATATGTAACAAACTATTAATGTAGAATTCCCATGGCTTAAAATGAACAGTTTTATTATCTTCATTTTCATACATAAAGTTATTTGACGAGAGATCTATGTATTCTAAGCGACATTGCATCAAGCCACATGGTAAAGACTGTAGCCGATTTTGTGATACAGTTAAATATCTGAGGAAGAAATTTTTATCATTTTAATAAAATGTGTAGATAATAGATATTCATATTCAGTATTTGGTTGTTTGAAATAAATTTTACAATGTTTTAAAATGTACAGTTATGATAAAAAAATAAATTATCATTTTTTATTTATATTACCTCAGTGTACTGATGCGACCTAAAGTAGCTGGCAATTTTTCTAAACTATTGTTATCTAGTTTAAGTGTTACTAAGTTTTGAAGCTTCCAAATACTTTTAGGCAATTCTTTTAATTTATTTCCACTAAGATCTAACAGTTTCAAATTTTTTGTAATCTGAAATAAAATTATCTTTATAAATTTTTATTTTATCAGCTTTGCATGATTGATTAATTTGGATTATACATAAAAAATCTAAAGTGTATTATATTTTTTATTAAGTCTATGTAATTAAGTAACAACTGTAGACATGTGCAATATTGTATGTATTTTTATTTTCTAGTTTCATTTAGACTTATTAGTCTTATACAAAATTACTATTTGATTCTCATAACTATACTATGAGCTATATGAGGTAAAACAAACCAAAAAATAAAAGAATGATATTTAATATCATTACAAACGAAATTATCAATTATTGATATTTTTCATATTTTTTATCAGATATTAAAGAATATATTGAGAGATGAATTAAAAAGAATACCTTTATTCCTAGTAGCCACCTCCAATCAACAAAATCCTTTATCCCTAAACAATTATTAGATAGATAAAGCTCACGAATACTAGGCAATCTACCTGTAAGAATAAGATGTATTCTATTGTAACAATTCATTTAGAATAAAATGATATAAATTAAAGTATTTTTTGTTTAAAAGAATATAGATTTTTTATTACTTACCAAATTCAGGGGGAATTTTTTCAATTTCGTTATTACTTAAATCAAGAATTACAAGGTGATTAAGTAATAAAATGTCTCGCCGAAAATTACATAGTTTAAGCCCTACTATGTATAAAGATTCCAGTGTTCGAGGCAAACCTTTAGCAGGAAACTCAGAACGATTACTGATTGTTAATTTAGTTGGAGCCACATCCTTAACGGTAATACCTATAGAAGCTAAATTTGACAGCTTCAAATCTTTAGTGTCTCCAGTAACACAAGATTTAAGTAATCTCATAAAACTTTTTAATTGTATAACTTCACTTTTTACACACAGGTCATGAGCAGGTTCTTCAAATCGTAATGTAACTTTACCTTCATTTAAACATTTAACAAACACTTGTTTCATACATTTCAATTTATATTTTGTACCATTTTTGTTTACAGTGGAAAAGTGTAAAATAAAATACTCTTTGTCATTCTTAGGCTCTTTTCCTAAAGCTAGGGTAGATTTTAAGTATTTGCCATTGGATCTTATATTTAAACTGCTATGTACTCTATTAATTACTTCAACTTGACATTGTAACTTCATATTTTAAATGTAAAAGTAAAACTAAAAAAAAGTATAAACTTAATAAATAGCACTACCATTAAAACCATTTGGCATTTACCGCCAAAATTTGTTGATAAACTGGGACATTTGACAGTAACGAAATTTTTTTAATTAAGTCATTTTATATGGCAACATAGAATTTTGGCATAGGTAAAATTCTTAACAGGTTCGGGTTCACCGTACAGCATCTCGAAAACCTGAAATTTTTTTGTTCTATGTAAGATATTGTCGTTGGATTTAACTATTTAAATTTAAGTAAAAAGATGGATATACTTTTATTTTTATATTTTCATGATCAATGATGCGCCTTTGGTTAGAATCCAGATCAGAAGTTTTTATTAAAGATAATGCTATTTCTGTCTACTGGCAGCCATCTCATTCTAACAATTCACAATTTATTATTTACCTAGAAATAATAAATTGAAATAAAAATAAAAACAAATTTATAGAGCGGCATTAATCAGTGAGTAGTTATATCATAAATTCATAATATACTTCATAGAAATGTAATAAGTGTGTGAAAAGGAATTAAATATATTGGAATGAGAAATATTTTTTTATTAACGTATAAATTTATTGTAATGAACTATATAATTAAGTATAAAAGTAATAACTGTTAATATAATTACTCCGAAAGTGATAGTGCTGAGGATTTTTAGGCTCATTTAATAATTTTATATATTTTTTCAGAATTTGTCAAAAAATGGCTGCCCTTGTTGTTCAATCCCGTTTTGCCGGCTTAAAAATAGAAGACGACGACCATCCTGGTAATGATAACCAGAAATCTAAAAAGAATAAAATGAATCCGGGTAAAAAAATTGATCCTCCAAAGAAACCTAAAACTGCGAATAATAAATCTCAGGTAATTGACCTGTTATTTTTCTTTGCCTTTTTTTTTGAGCGTTTTTAAGACTTTTAAATTCTTAAAATGGATGTACCTGCAACTAGTCCGGACTTATGAGTAAGAAAACTGTATTTTGCTTTATTTTGGCCTATATAGGATGTAAGACTATTCATTATATGTTTAGAGTGTAGCGACAAAGAAACGAAAGCATAAGCTGGTAGAAGCTACAACAGAGCAATGGGAGATGTGGAAGCAAAAAGATGAAGAAATTGTTGATGGCAATTTTGAAACCCAGTTGCAAGAGGTCTGTAAAAATTATGCTTTAATATGTAAAGCTATTAATTATACTATTATTATATTATGTTATACTAAGTATAATGATACATAATAAAAAATTAAATAGGTTTTTTCAACCAGATAATATTTATTAAGGTGAACCTCCTTTGAATTACTTAGATGAGTTCCCTACAGTTATCAAATATATCCAAATAAAATAATTGGTACCTACATATTTAAAATATTGTGCAATTTTGATTTATTTAAAGTAAATAATTTATTCAATACATTAATTTAAAATCAGTTTGCTTAACTTTTAGACATAATAAGATTTTTTTTTAAAGTTGTAGCATAAGCCAGTACATATTAAAATAAGACATGGATTTTAGGCAATTCTCTTATCCAAACTTGATTATGAGGAAAAAAAAGATGTCTACAAGGAGCTAAAAAAAGCAGCTGACTTGGAAAAAAAATTGGATGAGCAAGCACGACCAGGAAATAAAAAACAAAAGAAGAAAAACGTTATGAGTCTTGAACAGTTTAATGAAATGGTTACTAGCAATGAGGATCCAAATTGTAAATATAAACAGTATTTGCAATCATATAGTTGTATGATAAAAGTGTCATTTTTATTTAATGTATTATTTTTTATTTGTTCTTAATTCCAAAATTATATTTTCAATTATTATCTCAAATACAATTTATTGTATTTTTTTAGTTATTATCTTAGAGTATTTTAATACAAATGCTACAACTAAAGATGTGGTTAAAGTTTGCTTAATCTTTTTAGCTAATGCATGCTTTTCAGTAAACATTATTTTCATTACAGTTATGAATGTTACAACTATCAAAACTCAAGAAGAACAAAAACCAGTTGACAAAGACACAAAGTTCTTTGACAGAGTACAGGATGACACAAAGAATGAACTGTTAAAAGAAAAAATTATAGAAAGAGTTCGAAATCAGTCTGTTCCAGATGAAGTCTTAACTCGAATACAATTTGCTGAAGCTTTAGAGAAGAAGGATAAAGAAATAATAGATTTGAAAAAAGAAGTTACTACTTTAAAAGCGGAACTACTCACAGTGAAGTCTCGGAATAAAAAGCTGTGTAATATACTTGGACAGGGAGAGAGTAAGTTCGATTATTATAAAGTATACTAGCATTGCCCGGGGCTCCGTCCGCGTTCAGATGACCAAAAACCAAATTCTTAGGTTTTACATATTAGTATACTCTTGTATTGCAGTTTTTGTATTTTTTTTTTCTCAGAAATGAGATAATTTCCCGCGGTAAAAAGTATCCTATATGTTGACCCGGATAACCAGCTATCCCGGGGGAGAAGCCAACTCCTACCGGGCGCGTCCCCAGGTGGTGGATAGGGGAATGCCACCCGCTTAGGGCGGCGGGTGGTACCGGAGAAATCCGGCGCGGACCAAATGGCTTGGATGGGGCCGCTCGTCTAGGCCTCGAGCCGAAGACGTTGCGGCCACCGGTGGTGGGACCGCTTGGTCCCACAACCGGATGATGGGTGCCGGTTGCGGGACTGTGGTCGCAGGCCCGCATTCGGCGGAGGGGTAGGCCGCGGCGGGAGAGGAGTGCCGGTATTTCGGTGCGCCGTTCTCCCTACCTTCCGCGGCCTAGACGGGGCCGCCATCGTTTGATGGCGGACGCGGTGGGGCTGCAGGGGAAGAGGAGTGTCGGTGTTTCGTTGCCGCTCTCCCTGTCCTCTGCAGCCGATTGGAGGTGGCCCACTTCGGTGGGCGGTGGTTAGTTTTAATGGGGCTGCTCCGGGTACCTCTCTGGCGTAGCAGAGTTGACTGTGGAGCAGCCCCATTGGTTTGGTGGTCTGCCTAGCGCTTAGGCAGACCTGCCGCCGGGGCGCCGTAGTAGTTATGCGCAAGCGATCCTGCGGCGTCCCATTAAGGCGGAGGAAAGGGGAATGTCGGGTTTTAGTGGGTAGTACCGGCTCTTCTAGACGGTGAGCCCCACATCACCACCTGGGGGATCAGGTGGTATGCGTAAATGCATTTCCCGACATAAAAAAAAAAAAAACCAGCTATCACCATACCAAATTTCGTCAAAATCCCTCCAGTAATTTTTCTGTGATGTGGTAACAGACAGACAGACAAAAATTCTAAAAACTATAGATTCGACCTCTGTATCGATAATAATATTTATTTCAATAAGGTTTTCCAAAAAATATTTAATGTACAGATTCGGCTTAGTTACAATTTTATTTTATGTATAGATTATTGTCATATATGTTTAAACACTTAAGTTTAGTTTTCATTTGGTTAAATTGTATTTAATAAAGTACGCATTTTTACCAGACAAAAGTATAGATTGACAGCACAGAATAAAAACTCCGTAGTCATCAGGCTCTAATAATTATTAATTGTTTCTATCAAACAAGTCATAACAATTTGTATTCATGGTCTGTGGTAATATACATTTATCTATTAATTCCAGTGAAGGATAAAGCAGAAATTTTGGTAGAAGTAGAACGATTACGCGCCGTCCAGGCAGAACTGAATGCAGAGCTTGCTTCCCTGCATACTGATTTAGAGAAGGAACGTTCAAAGAATGCTGATCCCCGAGCTAAGGATAAGGTAAGGACTTGACGTAATACTGGCTTAAAAATTAAAATAACTACTTTGCAAGAAACAATATTATAACTCAATAAGGAGATAAATTATTTATAAGTCCACATTTAAAATTACCGAGTGTGAGCAAGACTGAGTTACAATGTTTTACCTTGCTGGTGTGTATATCTCATGGAGGTCAGACAAGACTTAATAAAAATTCATTATTATTTAATTTGTTTCATATGAATATATTAAAGATAATCAGTTGAACAAAAAATTATTCATATCCTCTAGTGATAACCCTACAAAAAGAAGGCATAAATTTTGTTCTCTCCTTAGAAGCTTTGTTTCTTTGGAGATACTCATGTTATACTTGTTTAGTCGCAAGTTCGATTTTCTCGCAGGGTGAATATTAGAGTGAAGATTTTTGAGACTAGAAAATTAAATCCATACTAATATTACAAATGTGACAGTATTTTGTTTGTTTGTCCTTCTTTCACATCAAGACAAAGTAACAGATTGGCGTGATTTTTTGTGTGGAGATAGTTGGAGGGCTGGAGAATGACATCCTATTCTTAGGGGAAAACGTGTTATAATATAACTCACAATTCATCCTATATATAAATAGTCTATCTATTCGTACTAAACGTTAAAATATATGACGGATGTAGTCCTAGTCGCTAGTGTAAAATATTTCTTGTATGTTCAGGTTTAATTTTATCTTTCATAGAACATGCTTATGAGAGGATAAAGTAACAAGTTATTATAATATTTCAGAAAAATACTAATAGAAAGAAAAATATACGATTCGATGTGTCGTCTGAAGCGATTGCGTCCAAAGAGATTAGTTCAGAACCAATATAGCTAAAGAAATACTCTAGAAAACGTGTATATCATAAAAGGAAATAAAAATTATAAACTATGTTTTCATTTATTTTTTTATTTTTTGTAAATAGTTGATATTTTAATTTTCAGAAGAAAAGAGGAAATGGAGATAAGGATAAATAGCTAAGATAAAAAGCTATGTAAAAGTCTAGATGTCTGTTGGTACTACTATATTAGGGCTCTAAGAAAATGAGTTTAAATGGTCAATTTCACATTGAAAAATGATTGTGTGTTTGTATTCTATTAATGGAAATGTTAAAATGGCTACAAAGTGGTTCTTCAAATGCAAAATTATTGTTTTACATTCTTTTATGTAAATGAGTTATTAAGAGTACTATTTTTATTTTGGATTTTGAATTTTGCATATATTAATTCACTTTGCAGTAACTCAATGTTGTGTACATATATAGTTATGGTAGAGGTGAATGATTATGAATGATTCTAAGTGTATAGATTCATTCTGACTTTTGATAATTTGATTATTATTCAATATTTCTCTTATTCTTTGTAAGTTTTTATTTACTCAAAAATACTCGTGAGATTCTATTAATGATTTTATAATTTAATTATATGAATCATTCGTCGTTACGCACCTCATATAAGAGAAACTTTTTTATGATGGATTATATTTTGTAACAAACCTCAACTGGAAAGCCATCAAAGTAGACTAAGATTTTAATTTCACAAAAGATATTTTAATTATGATAGATATATTTAAATAAGAAAATTATTTTACTTTAGTTTTCAACATTCCGAATTTATTTTAAATTTTTAATTGGAATTTCTTGAGATCTCTTTACTTGCTCTGTGATTTTGTAACGTATTTTTAATATATGTTTATCTGTAATTGAAAATGTCACAATTTTAGTTGTATATTAAAAATTAAAATCTGAAATAAATGAAAATCTTGCTTTTCATTGATTTTACTATGTTCTATTCTTCTTCATAATTCCTGATTGCGTAAAAATAACAAGTTTTTTTTTAATAATTTGAATACTATTATAAATGTAAGTCTATATGTGTGTGTGCGCGTGTATATGTTTGTTAACTTTGCTTTCTTGCTCATTTATGGTGAAACAGCTGGACAGATTTGAAAGAAATTTATCATTGTGGTGCACAGATACACTATGAGTATGACCTTTTTTTTTTGTTGGGAAATGCTAAATGCATTTATAGGATATAGATATATATGCGTATACCAAGCGTATACATACAGATATGTATGATATGTGGGACTCATCGGGTGGAATTCCAGTACTAGATAGACTATGACCTGGAGTTACCGTAGGTTACTGTTTGACACCGAGGGCTAGCTAGCTCGGCTAGTAATTAATATATATCATGTTAGAATTCGACTCTTATATTTAATATAATTTATTGAAAAAATTGGGTTGTAAAGAAAACAATGGAAACAATGCACAATTTTATTGCCATCTCTAATTAAATACACAATTGTAATTATAATTAATACGCCAGTGTGATAACTTTACAAAGTAACTAAAAGAAATTCAGTGTGTAATTAAGTATGCAACTAATGTTAGTCTTAACAAATCTGAAATTAAAATTGTGTATCAATTGATAGATGAATGTTCCCTGACGAGTCTTAGAACCGAAACGTCAGTTAACTCATTTACAAAATTACACCTAAATATATAGTTAGGTATAAGATAAATAAAATACTACATCCATTATGCAACCACTTGAAAAAAGGACACAAACAACTGTTAATAATAAATATCGGTATTTGTTCCAATAATAGGAGGCATCTAACAAATTCATTATTTTTATACATATAAAGCTCGTTTGAATCGGTTAATTTTATGTTGAACTTTTACAAAATCAAATATGAGATTAAATTGTGTTTATTATTCCATTATATTAATGACTAGGCTTCAATTTCAGTGCAATATTATAAGTTGAAATGATAAAAAATAATTTATGTGTATAAAAATATGAACTTTCATTTGTTAGTATAATCTTAAAAATTACTTATTATACAAGTGTCATATTGGCAGTAACCGCGATTATGGCAACGTGAATTTGATTTCTAAAATATTTTTGGTCCAAATTTTATAGTATATTCTACATTTTCACGTCGGTTTGTATAAAGAATACATACACCACCTATAATACTGTTACAGAATCGTTATTAATATATCTATTAGTTGTTAAAACTAAGCGAAGATAATGTTAAAAATAACTTAAATAATATGGCAGTAAGTGGTAATTGTAGAGCATTGTTTTATGTACTTATCCAGCGAGATTCGTACGTCTCCACAAAGTTCCTATTCGGTATTCGAGTACTTGACGTGCTTATCTGGTGAGCGATTATGAAAGACATTCAAATCATTCGGTCATTGTAATCTGATATTATAATATAATCTATGTTAAAGAATATTATAATTTTTTATAATCTATTAAATTATTATAATCGTTACATTGAATTGAATAAAACCTCATTCAAATTATTCAATTATAATAACGAATCATTCGTAATCGCTTACCTCTAGGGATTATGCCTATTCGATGGGCTTTTTGTATTATTGCAAAACGATACAAAACAATTACCTTTCATAGTCACCCATACTTTCACTTTACATTCAAACATTTAAAGTCTCTTGCACAAAATGCGCACGTTGTTCTCGTCAAAAAATGCTTCAAAGTCAAGAAAATATCCGTATGCATCGGATATAAAGCCTCTTCACACAATCAAATGTGTCTTATGACTTCATTTGGAACTGTACATATTTCATATCACTTTTGCAAAAATAGTATTTTAATTCATAATATTGCCAAAGTGGTTTTCTTGGTTAGAACGTCAATAATGATTTCCAACAGAATATGGCTACAGTTTTGGGATTATAAATTGTTTTCCATTTGCTTTCCCTCGATGGTCTTAAAAAATATCCATACGTTTTGGTAAACTAACAGTAATTTGTTAGTTTAACTCGCTGGTAACGGAGAGTATATCTGATGTAAAAACCAGAATATACATACATGTAGCGTTATCATTAGCGTCATAGAGTTTTCGTTCATATTATTATATGATCCTTTCAGCAGGTCTACATCGATATTTCACCTCGCTCGTCATCTATTGTTTGTAGTTACATGTATAAGAATTTTTTATCTTTTTTCAATAAATTCCATTCGATCGTAAAGCCTGTTATTCAGCAGGCTGGCACGTCAAGGCATTTAATAGTGCTAATAGGTTTAGATGCCAAGTCGCATTCGGTATCATCTACAACGTTATTGGATACTTTGTTAACGCAGTGAACACTGCGGTGTTTTTTTGCTTCTTCACCCTGCAAACAAAGACAATATAGTTTTCTTATAAGAATAACAGTTTACGGAAAAAGTAGGGAAAGAAATAGAAAAAAACTATATCCTTTAAGCTATCTTATACCTAGCGGGCTATTTAGAACTCATAGAAAGCAGTACAGAGTCCTTTTATTATTGCAAGTTTTTACTACATTTTAGGTAAATAATGCAGGAGGTTCGTGCTAGCTTTAGGGCTTAATATGGTAATGGGGCTATATTATAGGCAAATAATACATATTTAATAGATATATACCGGCATGTGGCAGGGCTCGCAGGGCTGCCACGCGCCCACCCACCAGTGCGTGCAGGCGGGCTGCCGGCACTGCTGCATCAGCGCCTCGTGGCGCGGCTGCTCCATGTGGTAGCACTGCGACAGCTCTACTTGACCTGTGAACATTCGTGTTTTGATTTAATTCGTTTGAAAGATATAAATTAATCCCTCCACGGCCGCGGATACGCCGGCGTGTCAGTTAACAATATAGATTTCTTAATTATTTATTTAATAGCATATATTAGACAGATTACTAAATATAAAGAATTTTAGTATTTATTTATATTTAATAATCTTAGTATCATTCGTACATGAACGAATTGTGGCGAATTCGTTCATGTATTAGTAGTATAAGTAATAATAATTTTAGTATCACTATCCTTATGACAACTTACGGAAATGCTCATCAACGCATATGTAGTGGCGGTGCATGCGGCCGACGCCGCACGCGGCGGAGCACGGCGACCAGGCGGACAGGCGGTAGGCGACGCGCGCGCGCCGCGGCTGGTCCACCGTGTACTGGTACGTCACGCCGGGGTTGCGGTGGCGGCCGCGGAATATGCGTTGCTGGAACACATTCTTTTATTCATTGACTGGCATTGCCCGCGACTCCGCCCGCGTTGAAATGACCAAAAACCAAATTCTTAGGTTTTACATATTAGTATATTCTTACATTGCAGTTTTTGAATTTTTTCTCAGAACTGAGACATTTTCCCGCGGTAAAAACTATCCTATATGTTGACCCGGATAACTAGCTATCACCATACTAAATTTCATCAAAATCTCTCCAGTGGTTTTTCTGTGATGCGGTAACAGACAGACAGACAAAAATTCTAAAAACTATACATTCGGCCTCTGTATCGATAATAACGTCTATTTCAATAAGATTTTCCAAAAAATATTTAATGTACAAATTCGGCTTAGTTACAATTTTATTATATGTAAAGACTGACTGGTTTTAAAGATCGGGACATTTAATTTTATACAGATAAATAAAATTGAAGTGTTTGTTTGTGATATCAAAATAACAGCGTTTTACTATATGTGATGGAATTATATGGTTAAAGTTTACTTTTTCTATCTTTATGTATATTTTCTCTTCATACTTAAGTGCCTCATCTTTTTGTTCTACCAGGTAATTTGTATCCTTTGTTATTCGTTACCAAGCTCTTTATCCGGAAGTGAAAGTCTTATTACTATTTGTTCAGTTGTTTCAAAATTAGGTTAGGTTTCGACAAATAGAAAAAAAAATTAAACTGATTTGAGATTCGATCTCGTTTAAATAATCATATAAGCATGATTTTTTAGAAATAACAGACAAACACTTAAATTATATGTAGGTATTAAGAAAGATTTATGTCTAGATTTTTATATTTGCATATTTATGCTATTATAAATTATTAATATTACCTACTATTCTCAGTAAAACGTTGTTTCTCGATATTTAGTTTTAATAAAAAAGTTATTTGTATAATGATTATTTAATTAGATAACTTCATATTTATATTATGATTAATTTTTGAGTTAGGTATAATCATAATAGGCATGTTATGTATAAATAACATAATATATGCAATTTGAATAGTTTCTTACATAAACTTTGATATCTTCAGCGAGAGGGCCACTAATACGGACTTTCTCCCAATCACGATCTCTCTCGTAAATCGCTTGCGTACCAGCTACAAAGTATTCTGTCAGTGTGGCATTTCTGTAAATAATTTATATTTTATAAGAGAAATTTAATAACTTAAAAAATTTAATAACTCAAAAAGTATGACGTGAATATTCTAATACAAATCTTATGCTGTGTATGACTTACCTTGCTCCATTTAAATATATTTTCCTAGATTTTGCACTTCCAATGGATATGTAGTTTCCAGGGCTAACTTTTTCTTGAATTTTTACATTTCTTGAACCGGCGGGAATAACAGCAACCTAAAATAATATATTTTTGAAATTACAAGACCATACCATACCATATACCATAATACCTATATATTGTGTAATGATCAGTTTAAGACATTAGCAATTTATGTATTAAAGTATATAACATGTTTCGGTTATAATAATGAAACTCACCTCACTAAATCCAGATTGTCTAGTAGTATCTTTATTATAAATGCCCTGCACAGTTTTACAGGCCGATCCATTTCCCCCACAAACTCCACACTCGTCTTCTTCGACGTCGGAATTCACAATCCAGTCACAGCCAACCTTGTAACACACACCTGTAAACACCAAGGGTTAATGTTATATCCCCCCCAACGTGCGTTCACCTTGTCGTGGTGGGGGGGCTCAGTAGTGCCCGGCAATCCAACCGGGCGCGAAGCCAAGAAACGTACAGGGAGGTGGCCCACTTCGGTGGGCGGTGGGAGGCGGCCCTCTTCAGAGGGCGGTGTGCCATACGGGTTGCTCCTGGTACTTCTCTGATAGCAGAGTGGACCTTGGAGCAACCCCGTGGTTGTGGTGGTCTGCTTCGGCAGACCTGCCGTCGGGGCGTCGTAGTTGAATGCGTAAGCGATCCTGCGACGCCCCATTAAGACGGGGGAAGGCTTTGTTGGGTTTTAGTGGGTAGTACTGGCTTTGCCGGTGAGTCCCACACCTCGTGCGTAAATGCATTTCCCAACGTTAAAAAAAAAAGGGTTAATGTTATATATTTGTTGTAATAATTATTGTTGTGTGTGTTAATCTCCCACTTTCAGATTTTCATTTGCAAATTATTTTTCAACGTGCTTACCACTTATTAATAAATGGTCTAAAAGAACCTAACTAATACTTTCTTAGATTTACGCGAATATTTGACATTTTAAATAGAACTATCTTTTCGGATTTTTTCGCGGATACGGGAGAGTCTCTCCCGTGACCATGATTGCTGTAAAGCATTCGAAACGTCGGGAACCAAAAATCCAAATAAATCCGCGAAAAAATCCGAAAAGATAGTTTTATTTAAAACCTAACTAATCGAAAGACGTGTGAAGACCGCCATTCGGTATTTACCTTACGTAGAAAAATATAGCTTGGGCACTGAACAACTTATACTGATTAAGTGGTTCCTGCATAATTTTAGCACAGATTAACAATTCATTCTTTAAGTTGTAATAGAGAGTTTGTGGCCTGGAGACTCTAGGCTACCTACTTTATACTTTAATACGTGTAGTGGTTTAATGAGCATCAAAAATTTACTTAGGAATGCAACAACGGGTCACTGGTACATTATAAGTTCTCAATATATCAATATAAGTTCTAAAGACTACGGTTCTCACTTAATAGAATATAATCTATCTTATACTGACCGGCGATACACATGTCCCTCGTGCTCTGTCGACAAGGGGTTCCGTCGGATACGAATACTCCGATCACTTCTATATCCTTCCCGTCGCGAGGTACACATTGTAGGTCGCATGGTTTATCTGAAAAAAATGCAACAGGTTAAATGTTAATTAATTGGAAGCAATCTGAATCCCAAATAGGTTATATATTAAAGATAAAATATTAGTATAATTAGAATATTTTTAAAGAAGCGACGTTCGAACCCTGGGTCGAAAATGTAATTATTAATCAAATCTGTATGCTTATAATTATTCATGTTGCATACAAGAAAATATAGTTATGATCATTGTATTTTGATTTTTGAGCTGTTTATACTAGATTTAAATGAGTCATAACTTTTAGTTAACCGATTTTAAATAAGAAGAAGGTGTTTAAATCGCATGTCTTTTCTCATATAAATTATTTCATATTTATTTTATCAGTTTGAAAAAATAAATAACAACATTAAAATGAATATAGTGGGAACATTACGCCTAGAATAGAAACTTTCACAAAATTAATCGAAAACCTGATTTTACGAATGTATAGAAGAAACAACATATTGCAAAGTTTGTTTTGTTTCTTAGAATAATGAAACATCAAGTCACGTACGAACATACTAACCTAAAAACAATATAGTAAGAATGTTCTAGAATTACCTTGATCAATGTAGGGTATCCATTCTGAGATAGTTTCATTGTGGTAAGTCATATTGTTAAACTTAGCACATTGAACTTCCCTAAACGTCGGCTCGTTGATAGGGCACGGATCCGTGTTGCACACTTTGTATCTGTAAATAAAACCATTTTATTGCTATCTAGTATAATTGTAGCCTATAGTAATAGTGGACTGCATTTACTACTGTAGTAGACTCTATCAGTAGAGTTATTGACTTGTTTTTTTTAAATTTAAATAAGTATAAAAAAACAACGCGGATCAGATAGGTACTTTCGATTAAAAGTCTCCGTAATTTAAAAATGTTTACTATTTAATTTTTTACCTCGCCTAGTGGCCCTCTTAATGGATATACGTTAGATAATATATGGGAATTCCTTGTATGAATCATACACGTATCCCTACTCACCGACTTCTATCGCCAATACAGTAATTGCCGTTGTTCAGAGGCTCAGGGTTGTTACACTCTCGCGACTGCGTGGAGACGCCGGCGCCACACGTTCGCGAGCACTCGCTCCACTCGCTCCACGGGCCCCAGCCGCCGTCGCGAGGGACGGGCGAAGGGGTGCGCGCCACGCAGGTTTGGTTTTGACACCACTGGTTAATTTAAAATTTATCACATTATTGCTATTTGTAAAATAAAAAAAAAATTAGCGCGAATTTAATATCGTCTTAAAGATTTTTCGCTGGTATTGAACGTTTAATAAAATTATTCATACTTAAAAACAAAATCATTTAAATAGCATATAAATTTTAAATCCACAATAACATGTACTAATACATAGTATCTGGGCGATCGAGCTTCGCTCGGAGCTTTTGGTCAGAAGTACAATTTTCTTTTTAATTAGGCTTAAAAAGAAACAAAAACTAAAAACTCGAATAAATATAAAAAAAAAACAAAAGTAAAAACTTTATATCCGACCGGGAATCGAACCCGGACAACTATTATTGTCAATTTTGCGCCTTGGCCGCTTGACCAGATTAGTGAGCATATTTTGCGTGGAATAATGCGAAGGAAAACCGCCTGAAAACTCGAAAATACGCGGTTTCCAAGACATAAAACTAATCTAGATGGATTTTTCGCCCCCGAAAACTCCCACATACCAAATTTCAGCGAAATCATTAGAGCTGTCTCCGAGATCGCCGGTATCAATAAATAATATACAAGAATTGCTCGTTTAAAGGTATTAGATTTATTAGAGAAAGTCACCTTTTGTTATCATGTGAGCATCACCAACTTTACATATTTTAAAAAATAATTTATCAGACGGAACCATTTTTTTAGTCGTTATTTTAAAGATAGCTAAAAAGTTACTTCTATTAATATATGAAAATAGTATTTACCATATTTTCCCCACAAGTAGTTCCGGGCGCAGCGGGTCGCAGCATGGTTTTGCATGTGTTATTAACCAAGCACCATAAATGTTCGCAGAGTTCTGTCGGTTTCGCACAAACGACCGCTTCCGCACCAAACTGCAGATGACATTGAGACGCCGCATCAAACGTAACACCTAGGAAACAATATTTAAAATACATATTTTATTTACTTTCCGAAAATAGAAAAATTATAGAAAAGTGCTTTAAAAGAACTATGAGTCAGTTAAAACAGTACTTAATTGAAACAGAATTAAGAAGACAAGATCTTACCAGCGGGTACTTCAGGATACACATATGGTTCCTCTTGCGATGGCCTGTCACTCAAACATTCCCCTAAGCCGGCACTGTTCAACAAATGAATAAAACAATTATAATTGTGACCCTAGCATTTTAATTAGAATGCCGCTATATCACTGCTTGACTGATTTACCTTATTATTGCGAAGCTTTGACTGGGTGTCCGAATAAGTTTAGGCTGAACTAGTTTAGCGACATCCGGTGTTATACCATAATTACGGTATTTATTCATAAGCCTGCAGGGCTACTTTCGATTTTATCAGATTTTAATTAATTAAGTATTGATGGCAATAACAGAATGTGGATTCAGCTCATTTGTCTATTTAGAGGGGACCGCTAGGCCGAAAGACATAAAACATCAATCGAACCGCTACTACTTCTAGACTAGTTGTTTATTAGACTTTCAAGTAAAGAGAAAACACGAATGAAAACAAGTTGTAATTATTTATAAGTGATAATGATGTTGGCAATGCTGCAAATTATAAGTAAATGTATACAAAAAAAAAACTTCGTTGGAAAATAAATTTATTAGCCGTGTTGACAAACGATAAGAGCTGTATATGCAGATGTCGTGTTTTATCTTCTTTTTATCCCAGACAGTCAATTATAAATATATTTTTAATTAATGTTGTATAAATTGGCATACCTTATTACCTATAGAGCTTCAAGAAGTTAATTAATGATAATATTTCTTTCCGAAAATTTCTTTTAAATTATAACAGCTTGTTCCTCTCAGAACGATGGTATTGTTCTGCCAATTTTCGTTAAATTGTGATTCTCAACGTAAGATACAAAATAATAATTCTTTTTGAATAATGTAATTGGGTCGATTCCATCGAGACAAGATGTGATGCCTTCACGATCTCCCTGAACGTTTATCTGAATGCTTATTGTAACTCAGAACAATTATGGATAATAACTTTAGATTCATGTTACGCTTTCAATGCACGCTAAAATAGAATTTTATGTCCTTTAATATCCTAGGCTAATATAAATGAGTTAGTTATATTAGGTAGTACGTGTCCTGCGAACTCGTTACTCAGCAAATTTCCTTTTCGGCAAAAATTAGCTAAAAATATTTATTACCATAGCTTATTATATTACCTGATGTGAAACCCATATTGCTATTTTAATGAAAAGCAATTTCGCTTATCTATTAACATTTTCAATTATAATATAGTAATACAAATAATAACTAGAGTGATTGCTCTCTATGACTTACTCCAAGAAATTAGTGACATCTCGTTTGCTGCAACGTGACCAGGCGACTTGAACGGTATCTGCTTCAAAGATTGGTGTCATGATATGCAATGTAGAGCCTTCACGTCTGTGACAGCCGATCTTCTCAGTATCGTGATATAAGCCGAAGCTGAAAACAAATGGCTTATGCTAATCAGTGCTTTTATGGAGAGATCAGAACCTCAATATTCTCTATTGGAAGTGGAAAAAAAAATAAGTTCCAGTTGATCACTAAATAGTTGATTACATTTTCTTACTATATGGATAAATCTTAATACATAGACTTTCCATTTCTGGAATAATTAAAAATTTCTAGTAATATCGTAAAATCTTATTGAAAGCTTTTGAAATGATAAATTTATGAAAATCTTATTTTATCCATCAATTCCATACGAGCCTTGTCTATTCTACCTGAGATTGGCGAAATAATTGTGTTATACTGGTACCTTGTCTTATTTTCAGTTCAAGTGTTAATGTGAAGAGTACATAATTACAAAGACGTGAAATAAAATATATAGTACTGTGTAGCAATACTAATACTGAAATATGTAAATAAATATTTCTTTATGGTCACTATAATAATAGGAAATATTCTATAAGAAAATATATATTTGTTAAGGAAGTAAAGTTTTGGTTTATATATATATGACAGTGGAAAGTAGAGCAAGTGTTGTTGCATGTTCTTATCTCATTGATAAGAAAACACCTAGGATGTAGGTTGTGATTTAAGACGACTTCTGTGCATAACAGCTGTAATGTATCTAAATTAATATATCAGAAAATTTCACTTGATTTTAGTTTACTATCAGCAATATACTAATTCTATTAAAAATAATATTTTTTTTAAATCATAGATTAAAATTCATACATACTTATAAAGGCATTAAAAATATTTTAAAAATAAAAAATAGAATAATAATATCTAAAAATAAACAATTTATCAAATTATTTGGCTTGTTGCAAAAAAGGCCTGACAAAAAGTTAATAAACTTAATGGTTGTAGGTACTATCTGCGTATGCCGAGCCGTTTATAACCAGCGGTACCTATCGTTGAGGTTCAGTAATAAGTCTGTCAATAAATCAAATTGAGCACGATTAAAAATTGTTTTTATTACTCTTAACTTGAGTAAATTTTATGCAAATAAAAATAACATTTTTCAATATTTACGCCTATTAGCTGTTTATCACTATATAATTTTATTAATGTTTGTTTGAAAGCAGACACAGTTGGTACCCATTTAACACCTCAGTCTCTCCCGTGACCATGGATGCTGTAAAGCATTCGAGACGTCGGGAACCAAAAATCAAAATAAATCCGCGAAATAATCCGAAAAGATAGTTTTATTTAAAAATGTCTAACATTCGCGTAAATCTAAGAAAGTATTACTTGGTCCCACTTATTTTTTAATAAAACAGTTAAAGCAATATTGTAATAAGCATTATTATTTGTCTTTAGGTAAAGATAATACTTTCCTTCTGTATTTTTATCTAAATTTCTCAAATTATCTCTAGAATTATGACTCTTTTTTCTATTGTTACCTTATCTGTGGCTTTGAAAATGTTTTCTTTTTTTGAATTGCAGAAACACTATATAGGTGCTTTTATATACAAAAAAATCTTGATATATTTAATACATATTATTATTTAACACTGTCATTTATGTATTTACTTATTTTACTTGCACCGTTATTGACAAAATACATATAAAATCCACAAATCCCATGCATATTATAAATACGAAAGTTTGGATGGATGGATGTTTGTTACTCAATCACGCCAGAACGGCTGAACGAATCTGGATGAAATTTAACACAAAAATAGATTATAGTCTGGAAAGCATTTAGGTTACTTTTTATCCCGGAAAAATGTACGGTTCCCGTGGGATAGATTTGTTTGTTTTTGACAGAGCAAAGGATCGACTATCTATTTCATACTAACCGTTAAAACGTACCTAGGGACGAAACCGAGCGAAGCAAGGGTGAGTCGCTAGTAAAACTATAAATTGTGGCATTTGGTATTAACCCATTCATTATTCTTTCTGATAAGGAATTGAAAAATATAATGTACTTGTGTGGGTCGATAGTGTGGCGTCAATGCACCGAGTGCATTGTACTCGACGAATGATGCATTCATATGTCTACGAGAAAGAAGGTCATTGGCTGTGCTGTGTTTGCGCTTACATAACTCGTGTTTATTTAAGATTGTAGGACTAATGCAAACTGTAACAAGTAACAAAACTGGTTTTATTATAAATAAAGGTTCACAGCATTGTGTAGTTCTCCTTATTCATCAGTTAAAATTTTGGGAAATTTATCAGTTTTTTTTCATTCTATTCAGATTAGAATAATTTTATATTGAAAATATTGATTTTATTAGAGATTTCCTTCAATAATTGTTTACTTCCAACCTGCCGAAGCCAGCGAGTAAACAAACGTGATGTAATGTGAAGTCGCTACCAACAGCATAGCGGCGCAAAACAAACACTATTTGAGTTTTCATAAGCTTCTTTCTCAGAAAGCAACGTCCTTGCGATAATCTCAGCTTAGAGATATGACTCAGTCGTTACTGAAGCGGTCGGCAACTGTTGAATTATTCTTAACACTGGATTATTTTTGAAGTGTTTCATAGGAAAGAAATATTACTATTGGTTGTTATGCTTTTAAACTATTACCGAGTAGTGATGCATAAACACATGTACGCAAGGAAAGCATGTAAGATTCTTGTTTAAAATGAAAGCAGACGGTAATTGAGATTGTCGTGGATTACGATACTGTTGCAATGTTTTAATGATCCGTTTTACGAGAGACCCCACGACGTAATTGTGACCTCACTATTACAATGTATGCATTATGCACATGCAAATATCGCCCATTGTTAAAGTAAAATGCGACCGAAGTGGTAATATTTTAAGAAATGCGACAACGTTTGTTGGAACATTCTGCTACTTCCAGGTATTTTATAGTTATTTACAAAAGTATATGTCATTAAACCGGAAGCTTGACTTACGTAAATATAATTAATTAAATATTTCACATATGCAAAGTAGTAAGAGAAGTAATTTTTAGAAATTTAGGCAGCGTTAATTAGAAGTTCAAACAAAATATACACATAGACTTTTGAAAATGTCGTATCTTAATTGCTTAGTTAATCAGGAAACTACTTATTATGAATGCAACCTCATGTAATAAATATGTGTATGCTATCAAGAGCTATTACTAAACTAAGATTAAATCTCGTGTCTCTAAAATGTTAACGCAGATAATAAAAGATTTATGTTCCGTTAAAACGTGATGCAAGTTCTAAATAGTAGGTTCTACTAATGCATTTAAATTAAACTTAATGGATAACATTTAAATAGTGTTAGCTTAATCTCGCTACGATTGGCTTAACCGAGTGTTTCATTTATTATTTATACGAATACCATTTCGGATTGTTTCTATCCAAATTGAAAGCGAAATAATTTTAAGATTAACGAGATAGGTTTTGGTTGTTAGCCTAGTCTAATTTATATTTAGATTTCGTGAATATAAATTTCAAGAAACATAGGTTATATAATTACTGTTATTTTTAGATATTAGTATGTATTTATAGTTTTTGCAGTCATTTTAATTATTTTTTACAACCTTATTTAATTATCATGGCATTTCCGTACTTTCAACTGCTTGTAACTCGTTCGTTCATTAAATTAAACAAAGCACAAACAGATCTATCCCCAGGGAACTGTTAATTTTTTCGGGATAAAAAGTAATCTGTCGTTTGAGTGGCAATATAAGGTATCAGCATGCCAAATTTTTACTAAATTAGGTGCATAAGTTATAAGGTACTACCATGCAAAATTTCATTTAAATCGGTCCAACAGTTTCCGAGATTAACCCGTACAAACAGATAAACAGATAGAGAAACAAAAAAATTGAAAAAATCTGGATTTGTTCTATTTCCTTTCTTATATCCCCCTAACTCGGGTTTGAGCATTTTTTTCTATGTACAGACATTCGACCGCTACAGTTTTATTATATATATATATATATATAATAGAAAAAATAGACTTTTCTATTATTTAAAAAATTATTTAAATCTGTTATTAAAATACTTTTCAAATGTTAATATTTTTATTTTTTACTATTATCGCTTATTATGTTGCATCCAGACACGTGCAGGTGTATTTTATTCATGAATGACAATAGAGCTCAATGGCGCTAATGATATCTTCGTTCAAATGCAAATGTATACATATATGAATACATTTATAGTGTTAATGTGTTGAGGATTAAAATTACCATATTATACGTATATTGTATCTTACTTGATGAATTTAGTTTGCTTTCGATTTGAATTTTTATAACATTTGAATTTATACTATTAATATTTAATATTTATAGAATATTTGGTTTAAAAAGTTACATATAGGTAATATTTTTGGTAAACAACACATGAAGTGAATTGTCAAAATATCAATAATGCAATACAAATGTGTATTATGATTTTATTCTCTCCGTTTTCGATTCATTTGTTATTATCGCT
This sequence comes from Brenthis daphne, assembly GCA_947093115.1. NCBI lineage: Eukaryota > Metazoa > Arthropoda > Insecta > Lepidoptera > Nymphalidae > Brenthis > Brenthis daphne. The sequence goes on along the minus strand of OX352473.1, from coordinate 38,266,774 downwards.
CTGCTCTCTTCGTAGAAACAATGATATATAGAAGTAAATAAAATAGTGTTAACTGGAATAAAAATTAGTATCCATTTATAGAGAAATACATACTTGTGTCCCAGTTCGTGTGTGATGGTGTGCGCTAGCATGATGCCGTTGTCCTCGTTGACTGAGCAGCTGCGGTCCGCCTTGCACATGCCCGCCACGTGCGCCACGCCCAGCGTACTGCAACAGTATTGCATACGTGATATCTATATCTTGACTGGTCTAATCAATTTGTAACATTCGTTACGTCTTGCAAATGTCAATAATATTAAATTATGGGAAGGACATAGGGTAATTTTTATTCCGGCAATCATCCCTTAAAGGGGTGAAAATGGGCTTGAAAGTTTGTGTTGAGAAGCAAGCTAGAGATGAACTCGAGTGAAACGAGGGTGAATCGCTAGTACCAAATATAGCTGATAAAATATTCTTAGAATTATCCATTACAGGATAACAGGTGTAGTAAACTGTAATAGCGTACAAATTATGTTGGTAGTTGCGAAGCAGCTACAGCGTGTAAATAATTAATTACCTAAAGACCGGCTCACACTTTCACATCAATAAACAGAAGTAAAAAATATGTCGTGACGTTTAAGCATTTATAGACAGACACGATCAGGCGTGATGTCAACATAACAATAGAACTAGTTTACGATAAGTCGTTAGTAACTAGATATGTTACTGTCCTCAGACGAGCCTCTTGTCATTGTATCACTCTATATTTATTACTTACATTAATAATGGCTTCAAAAATATATTTATTTATAAATAGTGTTATTTTTCAAATAAAAAGTATTGAATCTAACAAATAATTTTAATATTTAAATGTTTATATGTTTTAATAGTATATATTATATTTAGTCAATGTGTACGAGTTCTAAGACAGTTTAGTAGTAGTGTGGCTGGCGCAGACGCGGCCGGGAATAGGCGGCTAATAATAATATGCACGCGCGCTGACTCACACGGAAGCCAACGAAAAGCTCTATAAATTCCTTTTAATAAATTTTGTACTTTAGCACCAATGTCTGAGGATTGTGTAGGTACTTTCTATTATTTCGTTGTTGTAAATTATTTTAATACAAAGTCAAAACATATATTAATAAATTGAAAAGTAATTAGAACGATTAAAAATATTTAATGGATTATTTATTATAAATAAAAAAAAATGATTTAAACAAATAAATAATGACATCGCGTTGTGCCTATTACGACACAAGTACGCGTTGATGTCTATTCTATTGAACAGGTGTGATTTTTAAAGACAAATTGGAAAACCACAAAAATTGCACATAATTATCATTTTGTCAATACTGATAATAATTTATGTTGCTCACCTTCATATTTAGACGCCAATAATTTGCAATACCATATATGAATAATCAAATACAATTTTCGAGATGCAATCATAATAATTACATTTTAATGATTTAAGTTTTTGATGAAAAGCTTCCTTTTGTGTTTTGTACATTATGTAAGTTAACACAAATTTGTTCAGCTCGCAGGTGGTCGCTGTGTGAATTAGCTTAATAGCGTTTCGAAATATAAATGAGTTATACGCGGTGGCTTTCAGTGTTAAGTTTTAATTGAGCGCGAACTCAACGTGACGCCGCGTAGGGAGAGTGCAGGCTCGTTCATACCTACAACATGAGCTATATTGATTTGTATGTTATATAAATATTTGATAAATGTTGATAACCAATGAGTGTACGTGATGATATCATCATCTCTTACCTATTATGAAATACTATTTTAAAATAAATAAATCTTGACTTGCGGGTGTAAGCTATATCGATATATATTAGTTAAGGTACTAGTATTCATCCTAAATGGATTCAAATAATTACAACGTTAAACGTGGTTCGAATATTAGAAGTTATATACTAGAAAGACTTTTTAATATAAAATTAAATTTGTAATAACTTACAGCTGTTGCCATTTTCACAATATAATAATTATTTGTTGAAAAAAACCTTCCAATTTAAGAATGACCAAGTGATTCATTTGAGTGCAATGTTATTTATAATATAGTGTATAGATTTTAAATAAAATTAAATACATTAAACTATAAACATTATTAGAAAGCTATTTATTATGATATAGGGATTTCCTTAATAATATCCAATAAAAATGCTGGACGTACTTCAATGCATTGAAGCAATTATTTTTGTTTCCAAAATCAGATAACACACTCGTGAACAATATATTACCTTTGAAACTGCGAACGGGCAAGTGAGCGCACGCATCGTGTGCAATTTTCTTAGGATAAAATCATTCGTATTGTGTCGCTCAGGCGATTAAAAGAATACGTACATTCACTTTATTCGATCGTTATTGTAAAAACGAATCCTTTATGTTCAAATATACATGGTTTTTTCATGTCTTTCCTGATTTTTTTTAAATTTAATATAGCATTCTTCATAGGTACCTATAGTATTAGAGTTATCCAGGAATACACTAGTTCCGATTATTACGTAGATATAAAATAATTTTAGCTATATGTTATTCTGTTATATACGTGTTATTTATAAGTAAATGAACAACTAATTTAACATTTATCTAATTTTATAAGGTCATATAGGTTTATGTAAAGAGCTTCATCGAGAATTTAACTCAGAGGTGAGATAAGTGGGCGACACGCAGACTGCGCGGCGTCACCACTCGCAGCATACAGTTCGTAACAACTCTATATTATTGCTTTTATGTATGTAAATATAACATTAAGTTTAATCTTTTTTTAATTATATGTTTTTATATGAAGTCCGCCAACCCGCACTTGGCCAGCGTGGTGGACTATGGCCTAATCCCCCTCGTATTGAAGGGAGGCCCGTGCCCAGCAGTGGGACGTTAAAAAAAAAAGGGCTGAATACAATACATACAATACATATAATATTATCCAATATGTTTATTAAAATATTTTAGCCAAAAAACATAATTTGTTCAACAATAATATTACCATTCATGTAAAAAGCAAAATGTAGGTAAACATATTTTTTTATGTCATTGATGCATAATGCATTGAATGAAACATTGGGATTCTGACAGCCGCCCAGGGGTTCGACACCGTTACAAACAGACTCATTGTCTTTTGATTGCCGTTTTCTGAGAACACTCGACTACTCGTTTGTACCGTTTACAGAGTACATTGGGCTTCCTTATTGCATTCATTACACTCGTTTTTCGGTAAGTTACGTGACCAGTATAGAAATCGTAGCGTGAAAAGAGACTATTTTATATTATATAACATAAAAACTATTTTTTTACTATTAATAATGTTATTAAAAATAAAATATTATGCACCATGTGTTATAAATTCATAATTAATCATGAGTGTCAGATATGTCTGCTTCCTATCAGCCACCACCTTTACAGGTTTGTGGATATTCATATATACAACACCCTATAAATAATTCAATGGCGCTAACATTATCGTCTGCAGCTTATCTGGCTGAAGTGTTTTATAGGAAATTAGGTGGCAGACTGGCGGCGTTGTGCAATGTATAAAACTTAACATGAACGAAACGAAAACCACTCGTATTATGTAATACTATGCTTGCTTATAGGCTTTTGTTAAAATTATGAATGCCCATTTTGTATATAGTCGACATCCTTGGCCTTAATGTCGGCACTTTGAAGTGACCGCTGACCGCGACCGGAGCTGTTAGCTATTTACAAACACCCGCAAAAAATATAATACTATACATTAATGGAAGCCTTGCGTACTTGAATGAATATTTTGGCAGCCAAAAAACAGACTGTATAAATTAATGATAAAATATACTTAATTGCGTATAAAATATTTCGATGGGATTCTTTGTAACCTTGATTAATTTGTGGAAGCTCTGTGCAAATGGCGAGACGGTTTAATGAATAAAAAATTTAATTATAGTATTCTTTTTCCTCTATTTTTTTTACAGCTACTATTATCTTATGCATAAAAATATAAATATATCGCGTGCCATTTAAACAATATTACATGGAAAAATATAAGTATTAAAACGTATAAAGAAGAACCTATGGACATATGTTTTGATAACAGGTGCTATGGATATCAACACAAATGATAGTAATGCTTGTGTTTATTAAATTATAATAATAATTGTAAATGAACGAATAATTTGATATATTATGTATAAGGTACATAATGAATTAGGTTGGGTTATAAGTTTAATTTTAATTTTTAACTATCAGTAGTACCAATCGAAATGAATATTACTTGTTACACATATTCGTGAACGTTTTTCGTTCAAGAAAATCAATCAATATATTTGATAAAGATGTAGTAAAATAAAAAGTAGAAAAAAAGGGTATGTATTGGGATGATAACACCATTTTTTAGATTACTGCCTGTACGTTTCTGCCGCGTTTGAATGATTTTAAGTATTTTTTATACAAATATTGAAAATTTACAATTTTTTAAATTAAATATTACAAGGAATTTATTTTACGAGTAAGTAAGCATTATTCCATGAAAATATATATATATATATATATATATATATATATATATATATATATATATATAGAAAAAGCCAAATAAATCCATTCTTTTCGGTATACACATTCTAACTTATTGATATCAAAGTAATGTATGTCCCTGTATATAATAGCATGTATCTATGTAAAGTGCCTATGACCATTACTTGCTATGTTAAGGTATATTACCTAGTAGAAGATCGCTCGTTATATGAGTTTTCTATTTTTATATTAGTTACTCACAGCACCACTCTATTTACTCACTAACAGACACCCGCGTCTGCCTTTGACCTTGTCTCGAGAGATTGTATAAAAATATTGCAAATATCAATTAGGAAGGTTTGGCTACCTCTCAATAGTATGTCGAAAGGGTATAATTAAATTAACAAATAATTTAATTTATTAATGTATTAACATTTCTTTCATATGTTTATAGAAAATAGTAGCGCCTTTTACAATGATTTTATTCAATTTGTTAGTTTCGTTAACATTTAAATAAAGTGAACGTCCACCCACTTATCGTATTTGCTAAGATTAATGCATCCCACCTAAACATCGGTGTAGTTTGACATTAATCGCGTCGTGGGCTGACTGATAGAGCCGTAACCAGCACACTATACGTTTAGTTTATAGAATTACCTATAAAATTATCCTATACGTGTCGTAGGCGGGATAATTCTTTACGATATCAATTTTCTAAATGTTGCAACACGTGTCCCACTGTTTGGAATTTCTAATTTGTTTACTTTAAAAAGTTTTTTTTGGAGTTTCGGAACCTTTAAAAAATTAATTAAATATAAAAAAAAAATGATTTCATACCTACAAGGCGTGTCGTGTTGACTGCAGATATCTTGCCTGGTGACTAAAATAGCCACATCATGGTGATGAGGATCATCATCATCATTAGGATTTAGCTGATGCTGCCAGCGACAGAATGATGCGAGAGTGTAATCTGCGTTCGTAGTCACCTGCAGATCGGGCGCCGCCTGTATTTCTTCTACGAGAATAATCTTCACAACTACTACTTTTATATAATTTCCTATTGATGGATCCATATATAAGGAGGATACCTAAAAAGAACCAAATAAACAAATTTTATGATTTGTAAACGATATCACAATGTGCTAAATATAAAGCAGGTACTATCAAAATTTAGGTGTAGAGTAATTTATCTAATAGCAAGTGTTGTCCATGCGCCAAATACACATAATACTTACAAAGATATTATTTATTATTATTATCTGCTTTTTATCAAAACAAAAATAGATAAAGATCGATATCTTCTATAAATATATAGTTTCGATGCTTACCATGTTCATAATTGTGAGAAGATAAGTCTCCAAGTTGCCTTGATTGTGGAAATCGGTCATAGACTTATCGGCGACAAGTAGTACTTCAACGTGTCGTGGTTTACTCACAGAACGTATCGAGCGCCTAAAAGATTCGTTATTGCGCCTGTTTGCATATTTCCTTTGAGAACGATTATTTTTCTGAAAACATAATATTATGTATTACTTTGTACAACAGTATGGATAAAAAAGAATATTTTTTTAGAAGATTAATTGGATATTACCTTGGTATATCTAGATTTATTTTGCGATTCAACATCATGATTATTTTTAAAATTTCTGGATTTCCACTGATATGCAGGTTCTTTCGTAGCACAGTTCTTTGATCGTTTTCTTCTTCTTCTTGTCCTGATACGTCTCGGCCTCTGTTCGTATCTTGATTTTTGTGCCGTTTTATTTTTATGTGAAAATTGTTCCAAGGAATTACTGTTCTCTAATGAGTTCTTTGATGCTGAGGATAATGCTAATCTTCTTTGTTCCATTCGTAACTTCGACTGATGCCTTCTATATGCAACAGGATCTTGCCTCAGAGCTTCCAATCTCTTTCTTCTCTTTTCTATATACGCACGTCTGCGTTGATCCATAGTCTCTTTTTGACTTCTTACATTTCGTTTGGAATCGTTTTCTAAATTATTTTTGTCGTTATAGTTTTGATTCATATTTATATATGAATTCGTTCTACTGTTTACTTCTCTCTTTTGTCTATGGAATGCCTGAACTTTGTCAACAGCAGATCTCTTAAAAATTACATGTGGTCGTCCAGAAGAGTCATCGGTGGGTATATTGTTTGAAGGCTCTATCCAATATTCTCCTTGCTCCGTTCTTAAAAGACCTGCCTATAAAATATTCTCAATCAGTATTCTTCGGACATTTAGCCGAATTAATAGTTTTATTGACCCTGGCTACATTATACTCATATATTTTAAAATTTACTAGTGTGAGAATTTTGCTATAATAATATTGATCGATCGATTTTGTTGAAATCCTACATTGATGTATTATTACTAAAAACGTTTTATTATAAAGTCGTTTAGTGATTCACTTTTTATAATGTAGTATTAGCAAAATCAAAAGTTTCTAAATACCGAATCGTCTGTTGAATGTCAGACCGGTTTAGAAGGCAGTGGGTCAACAAATCTCGTGTCTGTTTGCTGGTAACGTTAGATAAATTGATTGATAAAGAGGCCGACGCAGTTTTGCGCAAAATTTAATAGAAACTATTCTATTGGTATCAGATGGGATGATATTTTATGCCGGTTTTGTGATCTTGGTAGATTGATTAATGATTTATTCATGATAAGCAGCAAATAGAAAATAAACTAGATCATGTACAAAGATTACAATCGCTCGTTAGATATAGTAGGTAGGTATACATATGTACCTATATTATGAAAATTATTAAGGTATGACATGTAAAAATGTATCGGTCACAGGTTTCCATCTTTATATGATTCACTTATATATTATTTTTAATTAAATGTTTATAAAATTCTTATATTTAGATAATTATGGAAGTAAAGACAAAGTTAGTCACTGATGTGTTCTTTTGTAACTCGGTTGGATATGCTTAATTCTTTTTTTTTAAATTGTAAATACATACATAATTCAAATAAATCAAATTATCAACATATTAATTGCACCATTTTATGTATACTGTTGTATTGAGATAATTTGAAGCCTCCACGACCGCGGACACGCCGGCGTTACAGTTAACAATAGATTTCTTATAAATTTAATTATTTTTTTAGAAATTTATCTGGAGGTGTTAACTGTGTAGATATTCATATGACAAGTGGTAACGAGCACTTTGCAAGTTACGAGTACGTATCTTAATCAGTCGTAATCACATAAATTGCATAAGGAGTAGAATGAAAATATTATTGAGTAACCAGTATTAGGAATAGCGTAATCATTTGTAAGCAAAACTATATGCTGGTACAATCTACCGCTCTCATCTACGTTGTTATTAAGTTGAGCGACCGGCCACTCGACCAGCCTGTATGTCGCCGGCCTTGTGGCTGGAAGGCCGCGAAAGTCGATCATTGCAAAGCAACTTATTCATTATTCATTTTTTTATTTTTGTTAGAAATCCCACATCTATGAAGTCAATATATGCGTATACATATTACATACATACCGAAACGTACTAAAGAGGCTCTAAATTTTTTAGGTATTATTAGACAGAGTGGTTTAATTTGAGTTTTATTTAAATCTATACATATAATAAAATTCTGAGTCAAATCTATACAATGAATATTTTTTGGAAAATCTTATTGAAATAGTCATTATTATCGACACAGAGGCCGAATTTATAGTTTTTAGAATTTTCGTCTGTCTGTCTGGGAACGCATCACGAGTAAACCACCGGACAGATTTTGATGAAATTTGGTATGATGATAGCTGGTTATTCGTGTCAACATAGGATATATTTACTGCGGGAAAACATCCATCTCTGAGAAATCTATACTAACCGTTAAAACGTATATAGGGATGAACCCGAGTAGAGCGAGGGTGAGCCACTAGTTATTGTTATAAAGTTATTAAAATTATAGTTTAAAAGAATTAATTTTTTAACTAAATTATATTTATTCTAGCAAATTACATTTATTTTTGACAAAACACATGTTTTTACATAAAATATGCGTAGATACACGTGAGCCCATAAACATAATATAACTGGCCATTTAGAAACACAGATATGAAATAAAATTTAAAGAGGTATATACGCTAAAAGCTTTTAAATATTAAAAAATTTATAATAAACTTTATGAGATATCTACAATTTTGCGTACAATATTTTTTATAGGCGCTTTTGTTTGTAAGGTGCGGAAAGAAAATTCATCATTTTATCATTTGTATGAGCACAGTAGCACTAATATCTATTTCATATACGAGTACTTCGAATTCATTGTTTATATTAGAAGTTAGTGTTGATATTAAACAAAACTACTTGAGCGTCGTTGTCGGTTAAGTGATAGTGAAGTGTCGTGGATCATATGTCCTATTTTCTACTTTAAAATATTTAAATATAATATCGCATGAAAACAAGTAAAAAGATACTAATCTTTAATAATGTAAATGAACCAAAGTAAAAAATATTTTCGTTTATCTATTATGCCTTATGAATTTAAATAATGGTATATAATATATATAATTATAATAAAAAGTAATTCATGTTAATTCACTTTTGTTTTAAATATAATTTCGTAGCAAAGTCGCTATCATGCGGTAGATCATATAAACAGGTTCCGAACACCTCATATATTATCATAAAAAACATTAAAGCCACAGATAATGGCTGTTTGTACCTTTTTCGTCGAATAATTTTAGATTCATTTTATTAAATTACGTTTAAAACGATTAATTGCTATTTTATCTTGGTAACAAAATATTTTAAGTTATGTATATATTTTTTTAATCTTATTTTCGTAATTATTCAATGTTTTAGTAGGTAATGCCTATACACTGAGAACATGTTAATTAGTCCGCGAAGTAAAAAAAATGATTTTTAAGATCAGATATACGAAAGTGAATGTGCAACTTTGTTAAAACCTTCCATGGTTAATCGTATAAGATAAAAGTCGTGATGAGTCGTCGTTTCATTTCTATGAAAGAAGATAGTTTGATACAAAATAATTTATTCGAATTTACTGTTATCTATATTGCATGCTTACAAATACTATATATAATATTGTGGGTTGATTAAGAAAGACAGGTAATTATGGACCAATTAAGTTTAATTTATAAGTTAAATTGAATGCAAAATTATGAGTCGCGAAACATATGAATGCTTTAAATAATATTAAATCGGAGTCTACCAAGTTCGTTAAAATTTAAATTATCTTTAAACTACTTACTTTATTTTATTTAATAGTAAACTAAAATTAATACATTATAACAAATGTTTATTTAATATTTATGAGTATAATACAAATATATCATCCACTTAGATTGTTTAATAAAGCATTTTAAGAGCTTTAATACATAGTTAGGTGTAGGTAAAAGGAACTGTCTATAATTAAGTCTATATCATTTATATATAACCGCTTTAGAATATTATTATGATTTACAACCCACATGCTCATAATTTTTGATCATAAAGCAACAAAAAATCTTATCATGATTAGTTTAACGCACGACTGAAAGGTATCAAAAAACAAAGAAGATGTCGGTATGTATAATGCGGTATGTAATATAAAAATGTTGCCATACAAAGCTGAGTTGCGGCGGATAAAGAAAAATAGGCTTCGTTAGCTTGTCGAGCGATAAAACAATCTTTAACTATTTTTGTTTTCGATTTGTATCAATGCTAAAGAGCTTTTTCAAATATTAATTGCTAGATATGTAGAAATATAGCAACTAATGCTAATTAAAAAAAAACTAAAAAGACAGCAAACGTTTCAAATTTGTTATTAATTATGTTATATTAAGGAAGTTTCCGTATTTCATTTAACAAAACATTGAATCCATATTTCCGTGATCAGATAACGCGTTATGCGGAATATACAACGAAATATGCTATAACTATATAACTGCTTTATATCTACGCATTATGAAACTCATTAGGAAACAAAAAAGCTTTGCAAAAAATATTAAAAGCATGTTTAAATTCAACATGAGCATCTTAAAGGTAATTTCGGCTTTGAAACAAAAGGTTTAATTTTAATTGAATCCATAAAGAAGCGGGACTTATCATAATAAACGGATGCACTAATTGAAATATCATAGCTGCAATGTCGAGTTCAACTTCTTATTTTATTTATTGTATATAAAAACTGATAAATTCAAAATAACTTAGCGAAGTAGTAGATATAAACGGATATTTTTTTATTTTATTATCAAAATGCAATCAACAAGGACCGCACGCACGGAGCACTGTAGGGCCGGTTTAGAAACGTTGGTATTTTTGTAGCAATTGGCATCTTTACAAGATTAATGGAAAGGTATACCGATTCTTCGATTACTCAGAACGACTCTACAATAAAATAAAGGCCACAATTTATTTGAAAGTGTAAATTATCTATAGTGATTAATTTTCAACGACTTCGACGTGTACAGTTTTAATTTAATAAACATATTTTCTATAGTGTATATCTAGATATTAAACGATGTATCACGTACATATAAATGATCTGATTTAAAAATAAAGTAAATTATTATCATAATAATATGAGAAGTATATTACATGAACTTAAAAAAAATACTTACAAGTCCATCGCAAGCAGATATAGCAATTTTAGAGTTTGGTTGCCCCCTAATAGAGCCCGTGTAATGGCACGAGGTGGCCGACTCCTGCGGCCGGTCGCGCGTGCGCCCGCGCACGCCGTGCCTCTCCACCACCATCGACGGTGGAATAAATGTCACTGACGGCCTGTGAAATTAAAATTTTATTCATATTTCTGCTGAATAACACTTTTATATATAAAAGCATATACAATTATTATAATCTAATATATTTTATATTATTGCGATTATTGCTTAGAAAGAATTGTCTTCGTTACCGAAAAAGTTAAGTTTAAGTTAAAGTTCTATTAATGAAAACTTTAACTTAAACTTAACTTTATAATAAAACATTTTCAAATTACCTAGGAATTTTACATATCATCACCGACCCTTGAAAAGAAGTTTCTTATAGGATTGTACAGGATAGCAGTCCGGGAAGTTCCAAGTTGAGAGCATGCAAGTGTAAAATTCTATCATGCGCTACACAATGGGAACATGTACCGTAAATACGACGAGAAAATACCATAGTGACAACACAATAAAGGAGTATTTATTATAAACTGTAAGTTCGTTAGCCGCTCAGCCGGACCTCAGTGTAATATTCAAACTTTAACTATACAATGTAAAAATATATAATTTTTTATATTATATTTTGTATCACATCATCTAAATAGTATGCCGTTTCTAGACAAAAAAATATGATTACTGATATAAAATATAGGCTATATTGCTTTTGGTTACTATAAAAAAGAAAGTATTAATTTAGGTTTATATAAATATTTCCTCTGTCTAAAATTAGTACCGATCTACACATATAATAAAATTGTAAGTAAACCGAATCTGTACATTACATATTTTTTGGAAAATCTTATTGAAATAGACATTATTATCGATACAGAGGCCGAATCTATGGTTTTCAGAATTTTTGTCTGTCTGTCTGTGACCGCATCACAAAACACCACTGAAGGGATTTTGATGAAATTTAGTATGATGATAGCTGGTTATCCGGGTCAACATATAGGATACTTTTTATTGCGGAAAAATATCTCATCTCTGAGAAATCTACACTCAACGTTAAAATATAACTAAGTAGGGGTGAGCCACTTGTTAATTTAATAATATCTAATAATATTAATTGTGCGTCAAAAATTTAATTGAATTAGTTCACATAAACTGATTTTCATCAACTACAAAACCTATATCGAGATATTCAGTAATGCGTCAATAACTTCATATTATGTTGATGTTATTATACTTATGTAGTTATTGAAAATAAAGCTTTCAGAAAGATAATAGCAGAGTTTGGCTGACGCAAGGCAAAGCACCACAGTAATTATTTTACATGTTCTAAAATCATAAATTTGTTATTGTTGGATATAAACATAATTTGTGTGATATTTATGTGTAATATTTAAACGTAATAAAGAGATAGAAAGTAAGACTGTCGCATGTTTATCGAGACTTAAAACTTGCAAGACATTTACATATTCTATGTAAGAAAGTAAGGTGAAGGAAAACATCGTGAGGAAACCTGCATGTCTGAGAGAACCTAGCAAGTTTTCGAAAGACATGTGAAGTCCGCCAACCCACACTTGGCCAGCGTGGTGGACTATGATCCCCTCCTATTGAAGGGAGGCCCGTGCCCAGCAGTGGGACGTCATAAAGGGCTGAATACAACATGTAAGAAAGTAATTGCGATTATAATTATAAAAAAAATTAACATATTAATTATTTTGAAAATTAATTAATCATGACTTTGGAATAATGGACAGATATATGCATAGCAAAAACTTTCACAAATGCATGTGAGCTAAGTAAAAAACTCAACGAATAATTTAGAGAGAGAATTTTATTATCTTGTTCAGTTACTTAGAATTGCTTAGTTTTACGAGCAAAATCAATATTTTAACATGAGTAAACGTATAAAATACTCAATTAGTATTTATATATAATTGAATTTCAAAGTTAGAAAGTTCTACGTGTTTCAAATTAAAAGTTTCGACCGATTTTTGAGTGAAGCATGCATATAATATTTGCTTAATAGCTGCTATATAGAATTTTATTACTGAAATAAAAGACCGTTTCATTAATTGCTGCTTTAACAATTCTATAATATCCAATATTCGAGGTTTCTAATACGATAATTATTTGACAACAAAATTTAGCGGAACAAATTTAAAAATAGTAGAATGTCTATCATAACTTCATTATGAATTATAACAATTTTCAAGTGTTTGTTATTTGTTTAGTCTCACGTCCATTTAGGTAGGTATAAAAAGTGTTGTAAAGTTAATAAGTAAATTATCCAAAAAATATGTAATGAATACAAAATATCACGGAATACTCTATAAGTGGTATATTACAGTGAGTTATTTTATAATACGCTTTAATTATCTACAACCGTCTCTTTATTTCAGTAAGGTGTGTAATTATTGCCATATTTGGTAGAATATCAACTTTCACTCCTTTAATATAATTTTCTTATAACTTACATAAAAGCAGAAAATTTAGGAGCTTTTGTATCATAAGTACATGCCAATCAAGCCACGAGAACGATGAAACATCGAATGTCCTTTGATATATAAATATCAAAAAAATAAAGATCGAGTTTATTTTTCACATAAAGTGTCATAAGTAATTGTACAATTATAACTAAATTACACTAAAAGTAGTTTAATTTATGAAATGACTATGATACAGCTATTATATTACCGGATATTTTACGCAGATAGCAATCTATTTAAATATTGATAAAGTTAACAGTTAAGACATTAAAATGCATGTCGCATATTAGGTTTGTTTTGTATTACTCGTCGAACACATAGCCTTGGGGACGGAAGGTGAGCTGTCGATCGGCAAGCAAACAGCTCGAGTGGCGACTGAGCACACAGATAAGACTCATTACGGCAATTAGTAGAAGCAAATATGGCCGCCCCAAATACACGTCTGCGGAGGGCGACAGCTGCAAAGTGGTCACAAGATATCCGCTCTACCACTCCGAGCGCTCCAGCTGAGCTCGATACCACAGCTCGTTTTGGATCCTTTCATCATTGTTCTATAAATTAGTGCCTTTTATTAAAAACATTCGAATTTAAAATTAATGTTTATGGCAGACGTCCAGATCAACCACGTCCTACAATTGCGTTGTGAGAACATAGGACGGCTTCACTGTGGTTGAGTAAAACGAAATTATTATTTTTATGTTCTAATATTATTTTGAATCTGATGTGTAAAATGTTCCACTTTTGAGCTAACTTAAGTTATTTTACCGGTGTTATGTTTTATTTAATAGAGAATAAATATTTTAATAGGGTTCTAAATTATAGACAAACGGGTTTTCAAACTCAATTGATGTTAATGTATGGAATTTAACCAATGCAACTATGTAAATAATACTATGTTAAACCTTTAAAATATAATATGTATTATTTATAATATAACAATATTTTGATAATTTAATTACACGAGAAGAACTATTTATAAAATAAGAAATATAGAATAATAATTTTTGGAAAATTAAAGTCTACTTACTTTAACTATCTACTATACAATAAAATTCTGAGTCGAATCTGTACATTAAATATTTTTTTGAAAATCTTATTAAAATAGTCATTATTATCGATACAGAGGCTTAATCTATAGTTTTCAGAATTTTTGTCTGTCTGTCTGGGAACGCATCACAAGAAAACCACTAATAAAAATGTAAAGAGAAATGAGTCGCTAGTTATAATATAAATGTTTTTAAAAAGTGAACAAATGTTTATTATTTTTTTTTTTAGATTTTTTTTTTTTTAGTTTTTATAAAATAGTTTAAATATTGTACGGAGGCGGGCGTTGATATCTGCAACGCAGTTTATACTTTTGCAGTATCATCGTAGCCATTGTTGTTTACTGTATACTTATAGGAATTTGATACTAAATAAATAAAATTTCATTTCAATTTCATTTCAATGTTATTTAATTTTTTCTATGATATGCAGTAAAATATATGTATTATCAATTATCCAGATACAAGTATTCATTTCCTTTTAATATTCGTTCAAGAATCAGTATATTTTATTGAGCTTCAGTGTCAAATACGTTGTTATGGTCCTTCATTATATTGAGTATGCTATAGTAGTGTGAAATAAATCCCTCAGGCGCTGCAGTTACGACACCCTGCTGCGTGAATCCTTTATTTTATTAGTCTTTTACGAGGCCTTTGCACTTAGACCTTGTCATACACTTAAATTGAAAGTAAAGTCTCTCACAGCCATAATTCATTTTAAAATAGCATGTCATCTATTATCAATGAGCACTCTACATTAAAGGTGGTAGAGAGCTCTTTCCATAATAATTTAAAGTATCAGTAAAAATATCAGTCATTCTCTCTTTGATTAACTCAACCAAAAATATAGTTTGACTAAATTATCTATATAAATACTAAATATATAAATACTAAATTATTATTGTTACTTGTATCAAACAGTATTTAGTGATTTAGTGTATCAGAAACCAGACCAAGGCCGCTGAAATTATAAATATGTCAATTTGTTGAAGTTATATTATGTCGTTGAGAAATGATACACAGATTGACTACGTATCAAATGTTTTATGTAGTAACAGTAAGTAGGTCTAGTACCGTTTTATACAGCAATTAGAAATAATCAAATATGTAGCTATTATTTGTTAATAAAATTTTAGTATTCGAATAAAAGTTGATATAGTGGTTATTATTGTTATGTGACTTATTTTAAGTATGCCGGCTTGGCACCACTCGGCTGTCGGCAAATTATCCGCCTGACGCAGGCGCGTAGAGCCCGGCCGGTGTTGCCAATGAGTAAATTTATTATCGATGGCGCCAATTTATCCACCATTAGCTTACAACGATTAATGCATTTCAGAATTCTCGCTTTGAAACTCTTAACCGCATTCCATATAAAGAGCAATCTGACAAAAAATCAATTTAATATTTATGGTTTCACGCCTCCCTCTTCTTCCAAGTATTCTCAGCATTTACACTATACCTACTTAAACTTTTATACGTACCTATAGATTGACATTGTGTAATATTGGATATTTTTAAGCTCTATATATTTAATGTTTTAATGGCTAATATTTAATAATATAAGCCTAGTAAGGAAAAATCGGAAATGCATTGCATATAATTTTTTTTATTTAGATATTAAAAAACTGTATACTTCGTTCATTGTTCTTTGATATCTTATATAATATATGTAGATTGGACATACATATTTTTAAAGACTTTCTGATGTATATTTGGAAAATTAAGGGCAGAATATTACATTATTAAAAAAAAAAAAAGTTACATATCAAACATAATTGTATATTGCCCGTAGTATCATTACAATACACGGTTATGTACTGCATATATTATAAGCGTAAAAAATAAGGAAATAAGCTTTTAAATTAAAGTAATTACTGCATACAATGGACGAATAATCATAATGGCTCATTGCACAATTTTGTGGCACTCGCTTATTGTATATCCATAATTGTAGTATAAATATGTATGAATTGATGATCTTCGAACACCATAAGAGGCCATTCATACTATCAAGTTTTTGTTGCTTCGCCATTAAAATGCATGAGCATTGCATCTGGGTTTCCTCCTCATATGTAGATATTTAACGAGGTCGCACATTATAGGTACTACATGTATCAAGTTTGAAAACGTTTCTTGAGCGAATTTTAATTTCTGTTGTCGCGTTTTTTACGATCCACTGAATTGCTAGGAAATAGCAAACGTTTTTACTTATTGTTTTCTTTTAATATTTTTATATGTAGGTCAATTTGCCAACAGGTGAAGGCAGAGGCCTTAATCAATACTGTGTTATGATATAGAAAGTGCGTAATCGCCGCATTTTTGTATGAAATGCGTAAAAAACTGCACTGGCAGCTTCTCAGTAGCGTTGCGTGTCGGTCACACGAGTGCGAGTGATAGCCGTCTTTCCCAGAAATGATTGCATGAAAACGCGACGCTTCCGCGGTGCCTTCGCTTTGATCCTCATTGCACTGCAGTTACTCAATGATTTAGCCTTAATATAAACTGTGCCATGAAACGTTATCTAAACTGGCTCCTCAGACGAACTAATTTATTTTTGTGCTAAGTGATACTAATTATGACCAAGATACGTAGTAATAAAAATAGGTGGCACGTTTTATATTACCATAATTTTACATATAAGTGCATACAGTTTTGAAAACGCATACGATACAGTAAATCTTATATAGAAGTTTACGTAGATTCCTTTTCTTGATTGTTATTTAAATTATGTAATAATTTTACATACTTACATATATACGAGTACTTATATAATCTTCATATATAGTTTGTTAGAAAATTATGAAACACTTAAATCTTGATTTTTCATAAAAAATGTACGTAAATAAATAAAAAAAAATTAAGAACACGCGATGCATGGAAAGGTCGTATGGTCGATAGATTGAACAGATATCAATGAGGTGTGCTCAGTATATTTAATATGTAGGTTTCCTTATATCGGAAAACTCTCGTGACCCAAAAAGGGACATAATATGGATAGAAAATAAATAAGAATCTCTTATAAGGGCATGAAATCAAAGGAATGAAGCGTTTATATGTATTCAATGTAACACTTAAAGTTGAAATCGAGGTTGTAGTTCTAATTTTTTAAACTAATACAATCAAAGAGATATTTTTCTATAATAGTTTCTTTGGGTTTATAGGTTATAATAAAAAGTTTTATTTGAAAAACATGTTTTATAAAAAAAAAATTAAATACCCTATTTGTATCAACTAGCTACAGATATTAAATAAGTAAAGGATAGACTCTATCCTTTACTTTATATTTTTAAATTTATTTACTCTCTGTCTATCTCTATAGGATAGAGTGTAAATAAATCTAAAAATATTTACAGTTAAGCTTACATTATATACATTGATTATTTGGTCTGTATAAATATTCATTTTGATGAATAGCAAATGAGTTGACGCGTAGCATATTAATTGAAAAGGCACTTAATATCATCACCTCTACGTAGTCTAAAGTTTGGGCCGTCTCTTGTGTTTATTAATTTTATGTTGGCCCGCTATTCTAATCTAAGGCCAGATTGTGTTGATTTTATCTTTTCATTTATTGCATTATTCGCAACAAGAATGCTGTTCGGGACTGGATTAGGAATTCATTATATCTAACTATAGATAACAAGCCTAAGCAATGTTGGTGAAAATTGTGAGTAGAGGTTTAACACTCACACTCACTTCACATGTTTTTTTTTATAAATACTATTTAATATATTTTTAGGAATTTAGAACTTTTGTGTTTAACTAATGAGTTATACGATTGTTGAACAATTGTGATCTAAATCGAATATAAAGGTTAGTTTTATATAATGTTGTAACTAAACAAAAATATTTTATATTTTCGCGAAAAAAAAATAGATTGCTAGTAAATACAAGCAGCAAATTTAACTTTTTTATGAAAAAAAAACGAAAATAAAAATAAATAAAAAATCTCTTTGGTAAGTAGTGCATGTATTAGGCGCATAGCCAAAAGCTTGTACGAAATTAATATATACTTGTATCCAGAATAAATAAAGACGGATGTGCTTCGAGTTTGCATTTCGTTTTTATTTCATTGTATAAACAGATATTTAAAAAACAATATGTATATTTTGTATAGTGTATTGAATCAAAATAAATCTGACAGTGGAATCTACATTTTTTTCTTTGCTTGCTGATTAAAATTGGCTATAAAGATTTTCTTTCCAAACTAAATATTTTGAAATCGTGTATTTTTAACATAAAAAAAGTCTTACAAACGTCGGTTGATATTAAGGTATGATATTTCTAGGCGTATACATAAACATATCAGTATATTTCAGTATATTTTATCGACCATTTTATCAATTGTTTAGCTAATTTTGTTATACACCAAAACAAATCTAAGTTGAACATTCTAATTGGGGTTTCATCATTATTTTCGTATCACTTGTTATTTGTATAACCTTTGTCATATCTATAGATTAGCGGCTCACCCTCGCTTAGCTCGGGTTCGTCCCTAGGTACGTTTTAAATAGATATAAATAAATATTTATTAGCCAGTGTTATCCGTATAAATTATATTTTTTTCGTGAATTTTTCTGATGTATTAACAGTTATTCTGCTATTCGGGGCGGAGACAAATCCAACAAATTAAACATCATAAATACCGGTCCAGACGGTCTCGAGTTATAAGTGTTGTAACAAACCGACGTTGTTTTATGTATATATTGTGCACTAAAATAACTACTATTCTGAAAAAAGGCGAATAAAATTTTATTTTTTCATAAAGACATTGTTATATAATACTTTCTTAGATTTACGCGAATGTTTGACATTATTAAATAAAACTATCTTTTCGGATTATTTCGCGGATTTATTTTGATTTTTGGTTCCCGACGTTTCGAATGCTTTCAATATATAATAATTTCTATAGTCCGCGAAATAATCCGAAAAGATAGTTTTATTTAATAATGACGTTGTTATATATTTGGTTTGTTTAAATTGGCCTACATATTCGACTACATATATATGTATATTCTACATAATATATTATTATGAGAAAGAATAATAATGTTAAATTTTATCCCTCAAACTGGAGACAGAGACGGATTTATGAAGATTTATGTGTATTACTTGGAAATCGCCTGTTCAGAGTGTTTATGGTGGTACGGTCGTCTCAAGGTCAAGATGTACAGATTTTTATTTGTAATGACTGGACTGTTTGTCTTTTTATGTTTTTTTTTGAAGTTACACTAAAATGTATACTCATAAGTGTTATATAATATCAACACTTGGCTACAAGTTTAGTGACAAGATAAAAATGACTGTGTAACAAACATAAATTAAAATAGCAATTACTCTAATTCTTCTAGTAAATACGTAATACTTATTTACATGCTGATTATATTTTATTGCAATAACTATTTTTGAGGTCATTGAATTACATGACTCATTGGAAAAATTAAATTTGCATAAGTTTATAAATACAGAGCTGCTGTATATAAATTAATGTTAAGTTATCATTCAAGTGTTAATTTGAGAATTTTGTTCGTCTCATTAGCGTATGTAGCGTTAGAGCTAGGAAGTGATTTAGTTTACTTATTGAAACAAATTGGTATCCATTTATTACTTTGCATCCGGCATGTCACTTCTATCAAGAGAAATATGATACCTTGAATTGAAAAAATATACTCTAATAATGTATTGGGATGTGAACAACGATGTTGCACTCTTTTATGAATTAGAGCATATCATTATTGTAGAGACCTTCAAATTCAACCAATATCAATTACTTAAGTATAGGTATTAAGTAAATTCATTTTTATTTTTTATGTGATGTGATAAAATAATAAGTTATTTTATTATTTGCCCATTACAGAATTAAATTTTCCACTTTCGCTTTTGATTCATCGTCTCATTGTTACGCTCGCTCTGTAATAGCATCACGTATTTTATGACATTAATCATGATTTATTATATCAATTTAGATCTATTCTTATGATGAATTCATTTCGAAGGTAAGTGGGTGTGTGCTTAGAAAAACTATGACTTTGATTAACATTACTTTATCCATTATATTAACAAGGGAACAGGAAAAAAAATTAACAATTTAAACGTGTATAATTCAATGAGATGTGTTACGACACGGCAAAGTCACATAATGTTATAAAATCATTAGCTCGGAACAAATATAAGTAAATGTGACTCGTAGTGATAGCGGCGACAAGTTCAAATACTCGAGAAGGTCGAACTGTGATAGGTGCAAAATAAACTGTGTCGAAAGAGTACTGAGTCTGAGTCTGAGTGATTCAGTTCACAGTCGGCAACAGAGGCCGCGCGGGACGCTCGTTTCATGTGTTTTATTTTTCCTTTACATTTCAATGAATTGTTACATTTTAGAAATAATTGATATAGAAATATATAAAGTTACTAGTTATATTTTAGTTTTGATCTAACTTTATAACACTACATAGTACATACGTATGCACCTGGAATTAGTAGGTTTAGAACTAATATGAAAAATATAATATTTAAGAATTGGTCTGAGATATCAAGTAGATTAGTTCAAAAAACTGTTGTTTTTAAAAAGAAATCTAATAGAAAATTTTACATGTAATCTTCATAGGAAAAGCGTGATACACATGTTATTTATATCTCGATATTGCTTGATGCTTCACGCATGTGTGTTGCACTAAATAGTTCACCAATTTTCACGGAAAATTCAAAATATTTTAAAGATTTCAAGTTTTTTACATTTCCTGCTGTAAATATTTTTTCCTGTACATAAATACTAACCTCTCCTTTCCAAACAAATTCAAAGTTAAATAGACTAATTTTAATACATTTAAATCTATACATATAATAAATTTGTAACTAAGTCGAATCTGTACATTAAATATTTTTTGGGAAATCTAATTGAAATAGACATTATTATCGATACAGAGTCTGAATCTATAGTTTTTAGAATTTTTGTCTGTCTGTCTGTCTGTCTGTCTGTCTGTCTGTTACCGCATCACAGAAAAACCACTGGAGGGATTTTGATGAAATTTGGTATGGTGATACCTGGTTATCCGGGTCAACATATAGGATACTTTTTACAGTGGGAAAATATCTCAATTCTGAGAAAAAATACAAGAGCTGCATTGTAAGAGTATACTAATATGTAAAACCTAAGAATTTGGTTTTTGGTTATCTTAACACGGGCGGAGCCGCGGGCAATGCTAGTTTTGACATAAAACTGTCATCAAGTCGTATTAAATTAGCATAGACTCATTTATTGCCAACTATACGGTTAGATAATACCTCAAGATACATTTAGTTTTTGAGATAGCGAGCATACGTCACTTTGATATCATCACGGTCACTGCTCTTTTTAGTTTTACTGCATAAAATTTATGTACATATATTATATATACGAATTTGACGCTGATCAATGCAAGAGAATATGCTGAATGGCTTGATTTACCAGTTACCACATAGTATAAATATAACAACAGCGCATATTTTCATATAATTTCGTATATTTTAAAAAACGCTCACAATATTTTTAAAGTGTTAATATTATGTATAAGCTCGTCCATCTTTGCATATGCCTAATATTATATAGTAAAAATATAGTAAACATATATCCCTTTCAGGCATACGACTATAATAAAAAATAAACATTTTGTGAGCAGGCATTAAAAATTATAATGATAAGAAATCAAAATTTACCTCAGGTCCAGCCTAAGGTCTCGCCCGTCAACAGTGAGGTTGTAATGTACTGTGTAGGGTAGTTCATGCTCCGTTGCGTGTAGATCACGACGCGCGCGCGCATGTCCATGTGCATGCGCATGTTCGAGCGCGTGCGAGACAAGCTCGCCCTCCCGCGTCACCTTCACTGGTGTCGAGATTTGCACTTGCGACGTGTCCAGGTGCCGATGCGAATAGATACCTGTAGAGATATATGAGTATTGAAGTACATAATTAATATTTTATAGGCTCTATTTTATTATGGGAGATGTGAAGAAATGAAGAAATAGAAATTACATAAATAAAAGATTTAGATTTAAACGGTTGTGTTTTTGAACTGTACCCAAACGTACATAAATCCATTTTGTTTAATTATAAAATAGTAAAAAATTACAATAAAAAA
The DNA here is from genome assembly GCA_947093115.1 of Brenthis daphne. NCBI lineage: Eukaryota > Metazoa > Arthropoda > Insecta > Lepidoptera > Nymphalidae > Brenthis > Brenthis daphne. The sequence continues at coordinate 38,244,045 of OX352473.1, read as the reverse complement.
AACATAATTAATTAATTATACAATACAAGTATACGACTACATATCTATACATATAATAAGATTGTAACTAAGTCGAATCTGTACATTAAATATGTCTTGAAAAATCTTATTGAAATAGTAATTATTATTGAAATAGAGGCCGAATCTATAGTTTTCATAACTTTTGTGTCTGTTTGTCCATCTGGGAATGCATCACAAGTAAACCACTGGACGGATTTTGATGAAATTTGGTATGATGATAGCTAGTTGACCGGGTCCGGGTCCGGTAGGATCTCTAAGAAATCTATACAAACTGTTAAAACGCACCTGGGGACGAACCCGAGCGAAGCGAGAGTGAGTTGCTAGTAACATAACATAAAAACTGGTCAAATGACTCACACTAAAGATTTCTACTACTTTTCCATAAAGGTCTTATTTAATTAATTAATTACATATTGCGGTGTGCGAGTATAACCTGAGCATTAATTTACTGCTTAAGTTTAATCTTCTTTGAGTTTTAATAATTACTATGATATAAAATATATTTAAAGGTTTTGTTAATATTAAATTTATAATCGGCAAAAATATTATTACTATAATAGAGAATCGATGTCACCAGTACTTTTTAGATGACTATGCTTTCCTAGTAAAACGGAAACTATCAAAATATAACAGCTTTGACCTGTACGAATAACCACTTGCGTCTACATTTGGCGCGTGTTTGTCACTGATGATGCAAGTTATCGTACCATACCGGTAATACGATGCTCTAGGCGGTTTTGCTAATCGTTTCGGTTATACAATCAAAATTTATAATATTAATCAATTCAGTCAATCAATTATATTGATGTTCTCCTAAGTGTATTCGTTTACAACCATATTTCAAATAAACTCGTACGTAATCGTTGACATGCATACTTGGAAGATGAAAAGAGCACTTTAGTAGAGTAAACACGTCTCTAGCTTCGTTTGATGTATCGAAAGCTGATGTAAAACTTAAAGAGACTAGGATGCTTTTCAATTTAAAAATCCTATAAAATTGATCTAAGATAATACGCCATGTGTTATTTAAATGATTTTTTTTAATATTTTACTTTATCTAATCTATACATATAATAAAATTGTAACTCAGCCGAATCAGTACATTAAATATTTTTTTGGAAGATCTTATTAAAATAGACATTATTATCGATACAGAGGCCGAATCTATAGTTTTTAGAATTTTTGTCTGTCTGTCTGTTACCGCATCACAGAAAAACCACTAGAGGGATTTTGATGAAATTTGGTATGGTGATACCTGGTTATCCGGGTCAACATATAGGATACTTTTTACAGCGGGAAAATATCTCATTTCTGAGAAAAAATACAAGAACTGCATTGTAAGAGTATACTAATATGTAAAACCTAAGAATTTGGTTTTTGGCATCTAAACGCGGGCGAAGCCGCGGGCAATGCTAGTAATTTCATAAACCACATGATGCACTGAATCTTGTAATGGTAATTACTTTTAAAACAAAATTTTTAATTAGTAGCAGTTATTCTGCTGTAATTGCATCTTCGACATTATCAAATTATTAGATAATACTTTCTTAGATTTACGCGAATATTTGACATTTTCAATAAAACTATCTTTTCGGATTAAGATTATTAGATTATATGAAATTATAGTTTTAAAAGTATCTACAATCGATATTTACTCATCGATATTATGCTGATGAATGAGGGTTAATAAAACAATGAATGTCAACTTATAGTATGACGAACATATTCCGGGTCATTGTCGCGCCCTATTCAGTAAATATTGCTTATTCCATTTTAACAACATTTAAAATAACAAAAAAATAAAATAAACACTTTATTAACAATAATTTTTTTACTATATATTTTAACAACAATAAAGATTTTTTTTGTTATATTTTTATTAAAAAAAGTTGACAAAATATTTTTTCTGTAGGTATATGTAAATTTATTGATTAATAAAAACATAAGCGTATGGTATATAACTTTGAGAACCATAGCATTAGACTTGTGTAACTTTGTAAGAAAGCACCTTTACAATGTAAGAAATCTAAATAATACTTCTAATATTCAACAATAGTTTTTACTTTTTTCATTTTATCAGCTTAACTATGTAACCAACCTATATATAATAAAACTGTAGAGGTCGAATGTTTGTAGGTACATAGAAGAAAAATGCTAAAACTCGAGTGAGGAGGATGTAAGAAGAGAAATAGACCAAATTCGGTTTTTTTTTCAAATTATTTGTTTCTCTGTTTGTCTGTTTGATTCTGGGCTAATCTCCGAAACTGTTTGACCGATTTAAAAGAAATTTTGCATGGTTGTACCTTGATGATGTTCTCCTGACCGATTCCGGCCACGGCGGCCAATCTCATTGAGACGAGCCAACTGCGCAGGAGATATTATAGTGCACAAGTGTACACGCAGACAATATTCTCTCTCTCGCACTCTCTATTCCTGTCACTCCCATATTCCGATGGGACGACTACTCGACACGACCGGTGAGAGTTAAGCGCAGGACCGACGGCTTTAAGTGGTCTCCGAGCCACGGGGGTAAAACACCGCCAACTTCCCAACTCCGGGCTGTTACTGAAGCTTACTATACAGAAAGACTCAATAACTAAACTTGGCCCGACCCGGGACTCGAACTCAGGACCTCCGGGTGTACAGCCGTACATGCTAGCCACTACACCACCGAGGCAGTGGTACTTTATATCCCCGTTCAACATTTAAGATACTTTTTATCCCGGAAAATTAAAGAGTTCCCGTGGGATAGTTAAAAAGCTATAGTAACTTATACAGCTTAGAACACAAAAACTACTGATTGAATTTTAATGAAACTTTACGATATATATATATATATATAGTTCATACATCAGAATAACAAATAGGCTACATTTTATGCCGAAAGAATGTACGGTTCCCGTGGGATAGATTTGTTTTTGTTTGTCTAGAGGCGAACCCGAGCGAAACTAGGGCGAGCCGCCAACATACATAGTATATTATAAATTATAAAAATTATATAATCTAATTATAAAGTGTTTGAAATTGATATCAGGCGCCAGACTCGGCGGACACTGAGTTGTATATTTATTAATTTGATGCATATACTGGCGAACCTAGACTTTACCGGTGATCGTATGAGCAATTTCCTAAGAACTAGGAACGCCTGTTCAGCACCGCGTAACGCTGGTCACTCGATACTCGTATACTAGTGAGGCCACACAAGTTTCTATTGCAATACACATTTTTCCCATTTCTCATAACTTCAGTGTTTGTTGTTATGAACACTGTTTTTCTCACAGAAAATATAAATGTTACCAAATCTATATATGTATGCTAATACCTATAATGTTGCTTTAATTTTTCATTATTACCATACCTTGCCAAGAATTCGGCTTTAATTTCAATTTAGTATGTAATTTTATGTTACACGTTAACAAATTAAAATATTTGGCTCGACCTATTGTTTCAGATAAAAATACAAGAGAACAAAAAAGGTTATCAGTTAGTCATTATACACTTTTTAGTTCGTACAAGTAATAAAAACTTACAATATGAGTACATTTAGATAATGTTATAAGATAAGAATAAATGTTGGAAGACAAGACGAAAATAGCGCCAAATAAACTATTCACAACGATAGGGATTATTTTCAATGTAATAGGTGTCGATAAAACGGGTTGATGTTTTTGTGGTTGTTGCGTGGGTCGAGAGTGAGACGAATGCTTACAAGCTTGTTCTTTGACTAGGGGCTTGGCAGCAATTATTGTCTATTACCCGGCGACCCGCCCCCCAGTGGACGACATGCCCGAGTCGACGCGCCGGCACGCCGACCTCATCATTGTGCGTGGGAGGACATTTATAAAGAAAATATAGATAAACATCACAACATAAATTTCTCCGAACAAAGATTTCGTGTAATAATGAATTAATTATTAATGTTTGCTATGTCTTTGTTAACTACTGCCTCCGGTATAGACTTCGTCGGTAGTTCGTTTCAATATCTTTGTAGAGACGTAAAATAAGAATTAATATAATTAAAAGCGAAAAATTATTTTTTTTGTTATTAAAAAAGTAAAATAAAAAGAATAATTCAAACCATAATAATGACTTAAACGCTGCTTTACTAAATAAAATTATGTAAAAAATGTCTCGGGTATTACTTTACAAGGATTAAGTTTATCAACATGTTTTTAACTCTAGAAACCAGTTTTTGTGGTGTTTGTATTGATTGTTTTCTATAAATATATTATGATTATTTATTTCCTTCTTATAATCTGTATAATAATTTAAGTTGGATTGATAATGTATATACATAGGTAATGAATGATACGGAAATTATAAAGATATTGAAAGGTTTAATGATAATGAAAAAAAAGTACATTGATTAGTTTTTGGAGATAACGAATACCTAATTCTGAGAAATTATTATCCTATTTGATATTATATTTGAGCAGTCCTTAAATTTATGTGTGTATAACTACTACAATAAGAATTTAAAGGAAGTATATTACGAAAAGATTTCACTATCTTCGCATGTAACATATTCACATATTATGTAGATACTCATATCTATAGAAATATATAATTTATATACAAATTCTATGGAGTCACCAATAGAACGATTATCACAGAAATAACATAGTAAGTAATAGACTCACTCTCGCTCCGCTCGGATTCGTTTTTAGTACGTTTTAAGGGTTAGTATAGATTTCTCAGAGATGAGATATTTTACCACAATAAAAAATATTCTATAATATGTTAATCCTGATAACGAGCTATCATCACACCAAATTTTATCAAAATTCAGTAGTTTTCTCGTGATAAGTTCTCAGACAGACAGACAGACAGACAAAAATTCTAAAAACTATAGGCTTAGCCTCTGTATTGTTAATAATGACTACTTTAATAAGATTTTCCAAAAAATATTTAATGTACAGATTTGGCTCAGTTACAATTTTATTATATGTATAGATAACGTTTATTCGATGCTTATTTATCCTTTATGTAAGAAATTATAATTTATTAATCTGATTTCAAGACATTAGGAAATCTGTTGCTACGATTGCTTTTTTTCCAATTTGAGCTAAATGAGCTTGTTTAATATCAATTCTTCGCTAGAATTGCATTTATTATTAACCAGCGACTCACCCTCGCTTCGCTCGGGTAAGTCCCTAGATGCGTTTTAACGGTTAATAAGAAATACAAATCTTTGAATTTCTCGGCGTTTCTGTACTATGATATGCATGTATTATACATATAAACCTTCCTCTTGTATCACTCTATCTATTAAAAATCCGTTGCGTAGTTTTAAAGATTTAAGCATACACAGGGATATAGGGACAGAGAAAGCGACTTTGTTTTATACTATGTAGTGATGAAACAAAACACACTTAATTTATTGAGTACCTTTTTTTTTGTTAAAATAATAATTTTAACACAGGAAATATGTACTAGACGACAAAGCCTAAATTTACATAAAAAGTGATACATAAAGCGAGTTACATCATTCTAAATAGTAGTTAATCGTAGTAAGTAAACTAAGATATTACGAGTATATATTACGTATGCAGTAGACAGGAACAAATGACTTTGAATGTTTCTTACGAGCACTATAGGAAGCATATTATGTATAATATGTTTATTTACATACAAACATATATAAGTGTAAATTTAATACGACATATCTTACGATTGCTTTGTCCTGTACATTTAGTTAAATTATTATTGTAGTAAATATTTCTTTAATATAATAAGGTAAATATTACAATATTATTTTTTTACTCAATAGGCACGCTCCATTTATTTTTGAAGGGAAGCTCATCGAAACTGAAGCAAATTGACTTAATGTATTATGATATAAAGCGTTATTATCGCTTATCTTAGTATGACAAGTGACAGGTTCGCGTCACACGCCGCGTCACTGACCAAGATTCGCACCTTTTCTCCATACAAGATAAGATTTGCTCTGCAAATATTGATATTGTCAGATAAAAGACACAGATCGTTATACTTTACACTTTCCAGTGATAAATTTGGCTATTATCACGCACTTTTGTGATAAAAATATAAATTTTACTTGTATTTGTTTAACCTTCAGGTCGTTATCGCGTCGAAAAATCAAATAACTAGCTAACAAACTCGTTAATCTTTAAACTGTTCCAAAATGGGTTAATTGGGGCGAGATTATTAATAATTTTGTTAGGTGAGTTCAACGACCAAGTCAGATAGGTACGTAGGCTTGTATAATAGATTTGTTTTCTAAATCATGCCAACGATTGCTGCTTTATAGTGCTGTTTCATTGCGCTCATGCTTCATTTGTGTATGCTTTGGGCTTGGCCTGCATTTTGCTATCCATACACTATTTTTGACACGTTATTGGATTCGAGAATAAACTGGGTATGTTACTGTGTTGCGTAAAGCGCTTACATCATTTCTACACGATTAGGGAGTATCATTGTACAGATTTACTTGTAAGATAAAATGGGGATACAAAATATTTACCAAATCTTAATTTAATGTTAAAAGTATTTTCAAACTAAATTGATATAAATTTGAGAAGGGAGAAATAGTGGTAATGCGAAACTACGGTAACACGATACACGAATCCTTAAAGATTTGCCCGCTCTCATATTGAACGACCTTCATACTACGAGTATTACTACGTGTGAGTCCTCCATCTGTGTTACATGTTACAGTAAAGTAGCTGTACTGTTTTAAAAGAACCTTCTTTTATTATAACTCCTAATTATTTAACACTAAATTTAGCAGCTTCGTTTGTCCCTTCAAATTCGTTAAACTGTAAAATAATTCGTTAAACCCAGTAAATAAGATACAGCCATTCGAAATAAATGTTGAATGTTCGTTTTAATATTAGTTTGATCCATGAATATCTAGTTAAGTAAAAGTAAGTTACTTTGAAATTAATATTTTTTTAAAATCATCATGTTTTTTATTTAATTCAAAATTAATTCAAATTGAAATTTAATTATTAATCATGTAGCTTTTATTTAAAAAATACCTGTAAGGTTCGTGTGAAAAAGTCCTAAATCTACAAACACAGAGGAGATAATCCTTCAAAGGCAATCTCAGGCTGTCCCTTTACGCGAATCTAATTATCAACATCTCAAATTTGTGACAACCGCAAAAAATGAAACACGATTAGGTTTACGAGTTTATAAATTTAACATTAATTTTATCCCCATCCGTCAGTTTAATTTGTTTGTTGTTTTTTTTGAGTTTATTTTCGTAAGAGTCAATCAAAAAATATAAGAACTAATGGAATGGGTTAGCCAAGAACCATAGAAGGTTAAGAGGATATAAAAATAATGAAACCGTTGTTGTTAAAATATTACTTTAGTGAAATATTACTAGAATGCTACCATATATGAAAACTTTTTAACAAAAAAATAAAAACCGACTTCAAAAAAAGCACTAAAAAGTAAAAAATAATTGATTGGTAATTTTCATTTACTATACATACGTAATCAAATATTTTCGAAGTCGGTGTGCTTTGCCTTGTATCGACTGGCACCGACTTCGAAATTTTCAAAGTTTCAAGTCAATATTACAATTAGAAATAGGTTAAATTCATCATTAGCTACTTTTTCCACCCTTACGGGTGGTATTTTTTTTGAAATTCAAATAGGACTAATCTAGAACTATACACTTTCCAACAAAACAAAATTTGTTCAAATCGGTTCATAAATGACGGAGTACTGAGGTAACAAACATAAAAAACAAACACACGGCGAATTGAGAACCTCCTCCTTTTCTACAATAAAGTACGATCCACATAAACAAGAAAAAAATATCTAAAAGATTCTAAAATATAATAGACATTGGTGATATTTAAGAATATTAAATAAAATGGAATGTTACATACCAGTATGTACAAAGGTTCTTATGCTATCCTGGATACTCTCTTCTACGTCACTGGCTAGCTCCCCTCTAGGTGCCACTGGGAGATATTTTGCGCTGCATCGTGAGACCACTATTTGGAACAATAGTAGTTTGAATATTGAACACCGCACATCCATTTTTCTAAGTAGTCGGCAGCCACTAGCACGCATGTTTTGTACCAATGCTGCCTTAATTCTTTGTAACTCCCTACGGATTTGGCATGCTATCGACTGAACGTTCTTGTAATCACGAATTCGGCTCTCTTATAGGCACCAGTTTAAAAACAATTTGTGTTTATAATTGGATATTGATATTACGGGTCTTTGGTTTTCACGCAATCTCATTATAATGTACCTGCAAAGAAGATAAAAAATCATTAATAATATCTCAACAAAATTCAATCTGATATGAGTCGTCTAAAAATATCAAAAGTTCAAGAGCAAAGAGATTACATCTATTTGTATAGTTAGGATTCAATTATTGCATTACAAATCATAAAACAATGAATGTTACCTATAACATTGCGGATATTAATTTAACTAATAAAAACTTGAACACTATGGTAAATTATCACTTTTTATTTTTAATTTACACTATTTATAATAACTACAAAACAATAAAAACTTTTCAATGACTATATCAACTTATTGACACATTATCTTAAGAGTTAAGTCTTTATTAATTATTTATTAAAGTTTTGCTATCACTGAGCTCTGAGCCCCGAATATAACGTGGCGAGACTGCGACGATTTACTCGCCCGTTGAGTCAAGGTGCTATCTCTAAAGTGGTACCATGTGTTATATAATTTTTCGTTATTAGGTAGATAATTTTATCTCTCACTTCATCCACTGATGTAAACGTAAAACATAATCTGTACAATGACAAACGACTCTCATACGTTTAAAATTACACTAGTTAAAGTTTCAATAATAATACAATAATAACAAGAATGGTTCAGACAAAAGGCCGATAAATAACGCGCATCAAAGTGACATTAATTACATCAACATTAAAAAAATTCGGGTGCTTTTTTATTTCTTTAGATGGTAAAGATTTCGATAGTTGATTACCAAAATGGGATTGATTGACAGACGAGCATGTTTTGCCATAAACAAACATTTACAGAAGTTGTAATTTATGGGTAAAGGTCACAGATTTTTTACGCGTGTTTTAAAGGCATACTAGGTGTATTACGAAAAATTAAAAACCGAATTGCAAAATGTGTAGTATCATCATCGACATCAATAAATAATCACACAAAAGATAATAATATTTACATCAATAATGTCTAATACTGAAAGGTATTGACGTCGAATGCTTTCTATGAATAATATTTACTCTAAGGATTTCAAGGTAGAGTCCACGTGCCGGCGATAAGACAGGCGCCAGGCAACGTGGCTCCTTTGTAATATCATTTGTTTTGTTTGTTTTTCTTTGGGGCCGAGGAGCGCACACACGTCGCCACGATAGTTTTTTAGATTTAAAATTTTGTTGGAACAGTTTATGGATGACTTTATAATTACTTACATAGTTTACAAGCCATCATGGTGATAATTCTAGATTATCCCTTAATTACTCAAACGAGATGAGGCATGAAAGATTACGAACTTGTAATTTATTTAACCCAAATGTTATGATATAAGTCCCATACGGATATATAAATTTTGTTTTGTTTTAATTTTATTCTACTTATGCTAAAATTTTACAGGATTTACAACTACTTATACATTTTATAAAAAATACAATCTTATCTTATAATCGAGACCACAATAAATCTGGGTATTCTGTGAAAATCAAAGCTATTATGTCATGATAATAACCTTGTACAACACATTTATGTAAGAATAGACAAATTAATAAGAACTGTGAATTTATAGTCAATATTTTCTATATTATTTGAGTATGTACGTAAGTACTTAAACTAATAAGTACTTTTATGTTGTCAGCGAACACATCCATAAATATATCATTTTTAGTATATAAATATTTATTTTCAACGCACTTGTGTAAATGTTAACTTCGATAAGGCAAGTCGATGTATGATGTTAAAATTCAATATCTTCATGACGTTCATATGCATGACTCTATTGTACATTAGTTTGAGGTAAAATATTTTATATTTGTAAGTTGGCATTACTCTACGCTGGCATCGTGAGATCCATGACCCTCTACAGTGCTCGTGTATGAATCTTTATTGTTCTCAACCCAAGAGTTTGCTGCAAAACTTGACTTGAATGTAGGACCTGGGGTACAATACGGCTGGTGTAGTAATGGTGCAAGCTGCGCCCTCTCAATGAAACCGGGTTTCCGGATATGCTTGTTTTGTTAAATATCTGCATCAGATTATACGTCGAGCTACGTCGCCTGTACTACGCGAATGTTGCGTCACACTTCTAACATTGCGCATCGGTTATGTCAGAGTGCACCATCTGGTAGCAATAGCGCCAACTCTTAGTAGCAAAATCATAGCGACCTGCAGAGACCTCTTTTAGTCAAGTGTGTTGAACGTAATGCACAAAACTGCAGATTCTGCCAGGTAATAGACTCGGCAAGGCCGTGTTCGTAATGAAGATGACCAGAACAGTCTACATGTGGGAAGGTCGAGGGATTCTATCACAATCCATCTTCTGGTGAGAGTTCCGGTTTTATAGCTCTGTCTCCTGATATTTTTTTAATATTATATTTTAAATAAATTGCCTTTTAAAATTATAGAAAATGTACATAATATGAATGTGAACTACAAGTAACGAGCCCTTTTATTTGGTACGTCACATGATGCATTTTACAATGATTTATTTTAATTTTGTCGTCTGTTTTTAAAATTAAAACCTACAAATTTGGATAAAGGCTTTGATATCTGGCCTATCAAAGTGATGAATAGTACCAGCTTAATAAAAATAATCGAAACGCACAACGATATTAATACAACATTTTAGTTTTTAATTAACCAACAAAGTATATATTTCAAAGAACAATCTTTACAACTCTCAGATTTTCCAGCATCACGTAGTATCTCGTTATCAGAAACAAAGATATCATAAATATACAACACTTAATCTTGCTGGTGACCCGATTTGTGTCTAGACTAATAATGACGTACGTCCTAGACTCAAACTCTACCCACCAGTTATTAAACAATAGATAAGAAAGATTTAGAGTAAGTAAGCGTTCATTGTGGTCATAATTTTTCAAAGATCATCCACAAAAAGTATCAAATACGTACGTTATTAATATACTAAATGTGCATATTATACTTCCATACTTATAGGTATTATAATTAATGTCAAAGTTTGTCTGTTTTTGTTCGTTCGTTTATTAGTTTATTACTTTGTTTATTTGTTTGTTTGTCCTTCTTCCACGTCGAAACAGAGTGACATATTGGCGTAATTTTTGTATGGACATAGTTAGAGGGCTGGACAGTGACATAGGCTACTTTTTACCGCGGGAGATAATCTCATTCCCACGGGAGGTTTCCCGTTATAATAAAACACGCAACAACTCATCATACCTATGTATGTATATAATAAATATAGTCTATCTATTCCATACTACCCAGGGACGAGCCCGAGCAAAGCAAAGATAAGAAATACTAGTAACATTTCATATGTGTAGGTATTTGTAAACTTGGCATTTATATGTCAGGAGAATACTCTTGAGCTGAATATTTAGAGAAATCTTTATGAACGTTTATATGTAAATTTAAAAAGTTCACCTATTGTTTTATCCGACTGCGCGACGCAAAGGAGGGTAATGTGTTTATCAGTCTATGTATGTATGTATGTATGTTTATACATAATTATGCGCATACATATATATACAAAGATGAAACGTGTATGTCTCCGACTGAATAATACTTTATTTCTTCGTCAACTTGTTTTCATCTTTTTAGTTAGCTATTATGCAGTCGGGTTTTTATAATATCTATAATACATTCATATGTTACAGAACATGCTTATGATAATAATTCTGAACTAGAAAGCTCGTACTTTAAGATAAGCCTACATTGTGATTCTTTTTATAAATTTCACGAGTTCTGGCACATTATGCTTAAATAAGCTTCACGAGATAATATAATAGAATATACTCGTGTTTAATGTTGAATTAATTGTGATAGATATAATGATAAAAACAGAACTTTTAATTTTACGTGTCCGTCTCCCTATATTTATTTATCTTTAATAAATAACATTTTTTTTCACACGTTGAACATATTTTTGTTATTTACAATAGATTATCTAGTTACCAAATATGTAATAGTTATTAGTACCAAAATGATATTAGGGTATTTCTCCGAGATTGCGCGTTCTTCATCTGATTTATATGGCCAAAAATTATTTTCATTTTTGGATCTATTGAACATACTATTATGATTAAAGATATGCCAAATATTATTTGGAAATACCCATTACACGGTGGTACAAAACTCTCGATTGGCAAGCAATATCGCACTCAGAAAATTTTTACAATATATGTAGTTGGTCTTGATTTTTTAAAATATTTGTTCCTAAGGTGTGAAATAAGCTCAATAGAAGAAACTTATTAAACTTTAAACAAGTATATATTATGTTTAAATTTTTAATATAATATGCCTGTGTTGTAACCAAGTGATATTACTAAATATAAATACGTAGGTACTAAATATGTATATGTTATAAACAAAATAATAATAAAATATCGTCAGAGACAATAAAAAAATTATTATCTCCGTATAATATTAATAAATTACATGTGTATATTTTTTATTGCAATGTGATGTTAAGATTGTATTATTTAACTTTTTATAGTTACTTTATTCTGTCCCACTTAATTTTTTAAATACCCTAAGTGTGATATGTAGCTTTCTATAACTGATTTTTAGAGATAAAGTTATCCTTAACATTTTATCCTAACTAATAATATAAATTGCGAAAATGTCGTGCTTGTTGTGTGTTGTTTTCCCATTTTTCACGCTGTAATGAACTAAAAGATCTATAGTATGATTATTTTGAATAGGTATTTTTTATTCCAGCCTTCAATTATCAGCCAAGACGATAAGTATATAATTTACGTGATAAGTTGTAAAAGGCTTAGATTGTGTTTTTCCAGTTAAGGTTAGAGCTTTATTTCACGAGTTCCTCTTATTGTTTTAAATATTATCACTGTTTTTAATACTGTAATAAGAAATCAGTAAATGTATACAGAGGCTCGGCGCCACTGGGTGACGTCCGGCGCGTCAAGCCCGGTCTCACGATCATCGACGGATTTGGAGTCAACGTGCACCCATATGGTGTACACCACTTTTTCTCGCTCCCTTTCTCAAGAATGTACATTAAGTGTCTATGAAAATAAAATAATACATATAGTAAAAACAGTATTTAATCCATAAAAAGAAACAGTAAATTATATTCCTTTACGGGTAGAATAAAGAATCGTATATTATATCTCTTTAATGTAAAATTAAAATTACCATTTTGTTTTTACAGCCTACTCTGGACGTTAAAAGTTTTTATGCGCTTCTGTGCGCAATAACGTGTTGTTGTTGGTTAAAATGCGTGTCATGCTAATGTTTATCTAAATAAAATATTTCTTACATGTTTAGTAAACATTCGCTGTACTGTTCAAAGAAAATCCTTTTAAGTTACTTCATATTTAGCGTCTGTAATAAAATAAAAGCTATGCACATTTCTGACGTTATATTTAAATGAAACAAGATAATAACGATGAAGAGCTTTTATGCATTAGACGCGTTGCCATAAAAAATAATTTAAGGATAAATAGCGAAAACGCTCACACAAAAATGATCAACGAGTATAATTATATTAATTTAAATGAAAAATCTATACTTAGGTAATTTGGTAATAAAATTGCTATGTAAACTAAGACATTTCTTTTAAATTAAACACGACTAATAAGCTGTACTAAACGAGACGTGGTTACATTGTTTGTACACAATAGGGTTTACGTCGGTAAAATTGTGAAGTCGTAAGCTATAGTTAGAACAAGGCCTCAGTCCGGAGCCGGGGGCATCCGTCATCGTCTCGCTCTCGTGGCTTTGTCTGCAATCGTTACGAGACTGGTAGCGCCGGTTGAGTACTGCCTGACTCCATTACTGCCCTTTGTGTAAAACGTTCGCTTTAGAAATAGAACTAGCGTATTGTTCCTTTTATTAGTAAGCGGACGGTGACTCTTACACTTTGGGATTATGGCACCCGCATTGGTATGTTAGTGGCAGAAATACAGAGGTATTTTTCTTTGGTACGCTATTTTTCTTTGACTTTTTCTTATTAATTTATTTAAAAAAAATATATATATATATATATATATATATATATATATATATATATATAATAAAATTGTAACTAAGTCGAATCTGTACATTAAATATTTTTTGGAAAATCTTATTGAAATAAACATTATTATCGATACAGAGACCGAATCTATAGTTTTTAGAACTTTTATCTGTCTGTCTGTCTGTCTGTTACCATATCACAGAAAAACCACTGGAGGGATTTTAATGAAATTTGGTATGATGATAGCTGGCTATCCGGGTTAACATATAGGATACTTTTTACCGCGGGAAAATATCTCATTTTTGAGAAAAAAATATAAAAACTGCAAAATATACTAATATGTAATACCTAAGAAATTGGTTTTTGGTCAAAAATTTTGGTTGGCAATGCTAGTGTTAAATATATTACATATTTAACATTTTGAGCACCCGAGCAACCTTTATTGCGTGTCCTAATTATTTAAGGCTGAGTAAATATTTAATTAACACTATGTATATACAATATACATTGGTTATGATGTTACTAGCGGCTTATATTCAATTTAAAGTTCACAAAAACGTTTCAATTGTGTATAAAATATTGTAGCGTCATAGAAATACTAATTAAATTAATATATTCAAAACGCAAATGAAGTTGTAACACGAGTCGGAAGCCGAGGAACTACCAGTACAATAAATTAACCGGTTTTCTTTTTACTAGACATTGCCAAATGCGTCTGCGACTATGTTTTTATAAATCATTCACTTCTCAGAATTAAAATGTGTTTAAAAATATTCAAGTAAAGGTTTCATGAAAATTTTGTTCTATTTTAATCTTTAAAACGTTCAACATTAAAGTTAGAATGATCTATATTTTCATCTAACTCTTTTGCTTCAGTAATCGACTTTATCGATGTATGTGTACGTCCCGAATGTTGAGTTAATTGATATCTTGTGATGTTATCACTGTGTAAGTTGCAACTAGCAAGGTACCTACCTATATTAATTTACCTATATTGTACCTAAATAATTGAAATTATCCAATATGCTTATGACTAAGCTAGCTAAAGCCACAATGAAAATTTCACTACTTTTACTGTTTATTAGGTAATCTATACTTATAATAAAATTCTATATATATGTGTACATTAAATATTTTTTGGAAAATCTCCGAATCTGTAGTTTTAGAATTTTTGTTTGTCTGTATGTCGTCTGTGACCGAATCACGAGAAAACCACAGATTTTAATGAAATTTGGTATGGTGATAGCTGGTTATCCGGGTCAACATATAGAATACTTTTTAAAGTGGGAAAATAACTCAACTCTGAGAAATCTATACGTTAACGTAAACGTTAAAGTCGTAACGTACCGGATGAACCCGAGCGGAGCGAGGGTGAATCGCTACTCGCTAGTGTTAGATATAAACATACCAAAGGTCCTATCATGATAAGCTTTTATGGTTGGATGTTATCTATATTAATATTATAAAGAGGTAAAGCTTGTGAGTTTGTGAGGTTGTAGATTTACTTTACCGATTTAGATGAAATTTGGTAAGAAGACAGTTTGAGACCCTGGGAAGGACATAGAATACTTTTTGTCCCGGAAATCATCCTTCAAGGGAGTGAAAATGGGGATGAAAAATTTGTATAGGGAATCAACCTAGGGACAAACCCGAGTAAAGCGAGGGTGATTCGCTAGTTTTTTTATATTAGATTTATATATGACATGCTTGGGATTAAACCAACAAGAAAATGACCATTAAGACAAAATCCTCTGAAGGGACCGTGCTCAAAATTTACTTAGAAGATGGCTTTCTAAGTTAGGCAAATCTAAGAAAGAGTGTTATGCGCAAGCTTTATCTCAGTGTATGAAGTTGTTTGAATCAATAATAATTATTAATCTGTGCGTACAATAAAAAAAATACTTAGAGATGATCATAAGTGAAACAAATTTGTGGCTAGTCAAAAAATAATGGAAAAAATATTTAATGTGGTCGCGCCCTTATCTTTGTTATTACACGAACCATCTGATGCATTTAGCAATTCAATCAGTGTTTAATATAGTATAAAGTCATTTGTACGTCAGGTATACTATCATATTATTTCTTATTAATATTGTAAATGTGAAATGTGAAAGTTTGTAAGATGTTTGGATGTCTTGGTACTGTTGAAAGAATTTGGATGAAACTTAATACTTATAATAAAAATTACGACCTGTTTTAGTCATTCCCTTGGGATAATTGTTCAACTTAAATGTTATTTTAATTCTTAATTTTAGTTTTCTTTACTTTTACACGCAGATAAATCAAAAAATTAAACTGCTTAGATAAAAATTAAATACTTATTTAATGTTATTATTTTTACCGTTATTATTTAGAGCGATCAATTAATGTAATAAGTGCGATATCGTGTATTTTATTATACTTGTAAAAAAATATAAATAAATATTTATGATTTAAAAGTCGTATTTTATTAAGGAAATGCGTAAGCTGTTTATTGATTTATAAAGCAAATCAGTGGTTCAAAATTAAAATTGATTAATTTGTCTCTTGTCAACATTTCACTTGCTAATTGAATATTTTTATGTTTATTTAATAAATACATAAATATAAATAAACTTCAAGCATTAACTTCTGGTATGTCCTAATTAAGAAAACACAATATTATATGTCTTTCCTTTCATTAATGTTTCATATAATAATATCAACCTACCTTCACTTTGCCCAGGTGGTTACAAAGTCCCTCCCAACGTGCGTTCACCTTGTCGTGGTGGGGGGGCTCAGTAGTGCCCGACAATACAGCCGGGCGCGAAGCCAAGAAACGCACAGAGAGGAACCCCGCTTCAGAGGGCGGTGTGCCATGCGGGTTGCTCTGGTACTTCTCTGATAGCAGAGTGGACCTTGGAGCAACCTCGTGGTTGTCGTGGTCTGCTTCGGCAGACATGCCGTCGGAGCGTCGTAGTTGAATGCGTAAGTGATCCTGCGACGCCCCATTAAGACGGGGGAAGGTTTTGTTGGGTTTTAGTGGGTAGTACTGGCTTCGCCGGTGAGTCCCACACCTCGTGCGTAAATGCATTTCCAACGTTAAAAAAAAAGGTGGTTACAAAGTACAAACCATACATACTCACATACATATCTATTATATTTACGTACTATCTGGTTATCCTGGTATCCGTTATATCTAGATTGGTGGACTCTCTGAGACAAAAATATCCGTAGAAATATTACTTCCCATGTAAACTTTGCCACACCTCTCAATAATGTAGTTTTCAGTTATCTATACATATAATAAAATTGTAACTAAGCCGAATCTGTACATTAAATATTTTTTGAAAAATCTTATTGAAATATACATTATTATAGATACAGAGGCCGAATCTATAGTTTTTAGAATTTTTGTCCGTCTGTCTGTTACCGCATCACGGAAAAACCACTAGAGGGAGTTTAATGAAATTTGGTATGGTGATAGCTGGTTATCCGGTTCAACATATAGGACACTTTAAAAAATACAAAAACTGCAATGTAAGAGTATACTAATATGTAAAACCTAAGAATTTGGTTTTTCGTCATCTGAACACGGGTGGAGCCGCAGGCAATGCTAGTATGAATATACTTTCAAAAACTTTTTCCGGCTTGCTCCAGCATTTTAATCTGAATGATGATAAATAAATCAATAAAATTGAAAGCTTTAAGCTACAAATTTCTGATTGTTCGTTTGGTAAACCAACAATCTGATCCTACTCGTATTTTTATATATAACCTAAATAGGTGGGTTATTCGGTTTGTCTACGCTCTAGTAACCAGTCGAAGGAGTGTTTAGACTTTAGTTCATGTTCATTGTATCGTATGTATATAAATTTTCATGAATCTAAGCAGTATTGTGAGTAAAAATTCACACGTAACTAAATGTTAACGCGTACATTTGCAGAACGGTTTACATTTAGAATTAATTACAAGCATTGTTATATTTAAATCTATACATATAAAAAAATTTAACTGAATCAAATCTGTACATTAAATATTTTTTGAAAAATGTTATTAAATAGTCATTATTATCAATACAGAAGCCGAATCTATAGCTTTTAGAATTTTGGTCTGTCTGCCTGTTTGGGGACGCATCACAAGAAAACCACTGGACAGATTTTGATGAAATTTGGTATAATGATAGCTGGTTATTCTGGTCAACGGTATATAGGATACTTTTACTATGGAAAAATATCTCATCTCTGAAAAATCTATATTAATCGTTGAAACGTACCTAGGCACGATCCTGATCGGAGCGAGGGTGAGTCGCTAGTTATAATATATGGATTTAATTTAATATGCACATAGTGTTCTCTTGCCTTCGAGTAATCATAAAAAGTTTTATATATCGTTGAGAATATAAAACTTCTATAATAAATGACTCTCGTAAACGTCATAGCAATAAAAGGAAAACATCTACAGTCTAATTGCAAGTGATCAGCTTTAATTTCCAATTTCAAAATCGAAGCTCGTAATAACATTCATCAGTTAATAACAATCGTACTAATATTATAAATACAAAAATTGTATGAGTCTTTGTGTTTGTTACTTCTTCAGCTGAAACGACTGACCGATTTGGATAATATTTCGTACACATATAGACAGACATAGATGATAGTACTTGGAGTAACACAAGAGTTACATGGGCACCTAGGGACACCTACTACTACTAGACCCGAGTGAGGCGAAGGTAGTTCGCTTGTATATATATACATATACTTGTTTTTACATTCATCAAAATCCTCAAACTCAAACAAAACTCAACTGAAAGAATTCTGTGATGTAGAATTTGTAATTTTATATATTAGAAAGTTTTCTCATATATAAAATATAAGCAAATGCTTACATTTGACTTTTAATCTACTATTATGATACAACACAAGCATCAAGAAACCCAAGTCGTTCAAGTACAATTTTGATGACACCTCTGATGTAGTTTCCACCGGCGACTATAGATTTCGTGGAATAGCGATTTAAGATCGCATGCCAATGTTGCTCATACATACAAAAGCATTTTATATATGTAGGAATTATTTATTATTTATAAGAATAGGCGCATGCATTGACACGTGTGCCATTTAACGAGAATTTTATGCCTTTAAAACTTATTTAACAGTCGGGTCTTCGTTGACTCGTAAGTCGGACTACTATTATAAATGCGATAGTTTATATTTGTGTGCGTGTATGTATGTTTGTTACTCTTTTATAATGAAACGGCTGGATGGATTAAAATTAAAATTGGTTCCACATAGAATACTAGCGAATCATCCTCGCTTCGCTCGGGTTCGTCACTAGCTTGCTTCCCAATACAAACTTTCATCCCCATTGTCTCCTCCTTAATGGATGTTTTCCGGGATAAAAAGTATCCTATCTCCTTCCCAGGGTCTCAAACTATCTTCTTACCAAATTTCATCTAAAACGATTTAGTAGACTCAGAGATTACCCCCTACAACGTCACACTCACAAACTCACAAACCTTACCTCTTTATAATATTAGTATAGATATATACTTGGTGTAATACCTATCTATGTACATAGAACTAAAAATAAAACAATTATACTAAACTATATGTAAAAAAAATATAATTAGTAAAATACTATTTTACCTATGTTTCTTAATCAAAAGTCTTATATACCTACTCCAATTCGTACTTAGGCATGTCAAGGATGTCATTATAGAGACGGATGAAATCAATATACCAGTTTTCTTGATAAGAATATTAATGAACCAAAAAAACTGGGTTTTCTTACTGTTATACGAAAATCTATTGAAAAGTTGTTCATAAAATATGTGTTTCCTCATTTAAACTCCAATTGTACAATCGAAAAAATATCATGGACATGAATACCTGCTTTATTCGTATATTATTAAAACTATACAAAAATTTACGCGAATATTTGACATTTTAAATAAAACTATCCTTTCGGATTTTGTCGCGGATTTATTTGCATTTTTGTTTCCCGATGTTTTTGTAATGTAATTGGTGCAATTTTCATTTTGTTAATTGTGGGTAGGCTGTCTGTAACAACTATACATTCAAGACATGTAACACCTCAGTCTCTCCCGTGACCATGGATGCTGTAAAGCATTCGAAACGTCGGGAAACAAATAAAAAATATACAAAAATTATTCAAAATTACAAATAAATATGTACTGATGCAAGCGAAATCTCGTACTATATGTTCTTTAAGAGGCTTTGCATGGAAAACCTCGCAAATGAATATTTTACCAAATAATAATAATTACATCACGGGAATGCCAGTGCATTACCAATACATACTAATATTATTGATAGAGATCAAACTTGTGACATTGAGACAAGACACTATTTTTTTTGTTAATTAAGTTGTCTCGTTCATTTACATAAAATACAAAAACATCTTTAAAAATGTGCCTAATTGGCATTGAAGATTGCGCCTAAAATTTTTCTGGTCATGATATAAAATTATATATGGTCGCGTGTTTGATTTCTACGTGAGGTAAACGTATGTATACGGTATCTTGACCTTACAGAAAAAAAAGTATTAGTCTTATAAAACCTACAGTTTGAAAAGTTATTTAAAAAACATAATTTTAAGTTACTCATTTACATCGTAATTGAATACCAGTACACAACATACTTTTAAATATAATTATATATATATATATATATATATATATATATATATATATATATATTTATTGAAAATGGACTATACACACGATGGTAAGTGGCTATCATTGTTCATAGACATTTGAAAAATAAGAGTAGTTATGGATTCGTTACCGCCGTACAATGGGCCTGAAGACACGACTTGAAGAGCTCTATCAAGGGAATCCTCGGGAAGAAGATTTTTCTATAATTAGCACACGTAAAGCGGAAATGGAAGCGACACACGTACCTACATTTTTGGAATGTCAAGTAAGTAGGATATGTGGATGAGTGTGATATCCCGGTTACGAAGGGTATGATGATAGAAACGCGATGCTGGACTTACGAGTATATAACCAAATATTATGTATTAATAATATGTCAACAGCTTGTCATGTTCTTCCATATAAATATAAATATGTTGGGACATGAACATACAGCGCCATCTAGTTCCATGGTAAGCTACGAGGCTTGTGTTATGGATACCAGATGGTTGATACACTACACATAGGTATATAAGTTTAAATATATACATATTATAAATATTATATTATAAACATATTATAAACATCCATGGCTGGAGTACAAACATTCGTGCTCATCACACAAATGAATGCTCCCAGTGGGACTCGAACCCGTGACCGCTGGCACAGCAAGTAGGATCACTATAAACTGAGCCAAACGTGTTGTCTTCTTATATTTCTATACATTCTATCTCAATTTCGAGGGCAAACTTCCAGGCGCTTGTTATGAGACAATTTATTTCTCTGTCTGTCTGTCTGATTATTTTTAGAATATCAATTAAACTATACATTATGGTAATATATTACATTAAAAATGTATGTAAATTTGTCTGTTTTTATTATGTTAAAAAAGGTATGTATTTTCCAATTATGGCATACAAAATTATGGAATATGCTTACGAAAGCATTATAAATGTGTACGTTGTCATATTGAAATGCCGTTAACCTCAAGTGTAAACACTGATTTCCACGTAGTAAAAAACAATATCTATGAACAGATAAGGATTATTTTACAACAGTTAGTGTTCTTAGGTTTATATTCAAGCGCGGATCCAGGGGGGAGGGGGGGCCATGGGGGTCATGACCCCCTCCCCAAAGCCAAATATACTTTATTGAGAATTTTAAGTCTAAGAAAAGAAGGAATAATATATTTTTTTTAAATGCCTAATTCGAAACAAATTAAGTTTTTATTCGTTATTAAGTTTTTCTTTAATTTAAATAGCGCTATACAAATAGTCCGATCGCGATGTGCTTCACAAAAAAATAAAACCCAAAGTTTTATGTTTTTAAGATATTTATAACAAACAAGAGAAGTATAGCAAACCGTTTAAAAATATGCTTAAAAATATAAGAATAAAACTGGTGGTCATTAAGTATTTAAAAGAAAAACCCAATTTTCTTGACAAAAAAGGTATATTTTTTTGTTGTGATTAAAAATTACTTCCAAATAAGGAATCAAATATTACCTATTGTGCTATAATACAAGAAAAACAACATTTTGTTAAAAAAAATGTGGTCAAGCATTTGCATTTGTTAAAAGAAAGTTACTGTGTATTTCTTACGACCTGTTAGTTAATTAGTGCTAAGCCAACATGCCAAGGTCATAAAGAGTGTATAATCATATATGGAGATTACGCTGTTGTGTCACGTGACGTAGTAAATCCAAGTGGATAGCTTGGACTTAAGTTGTCATCTTTTAGATAAAATAATAACACCGAAGATGATTTTAACTTATATAATATTCATATATATGTAAATAGAGTTAAAAATGGTATTATATATTTTATAAAATTTCAATGTCGGATAACCTTCATGGAGCATACATATAGCAAAAAAATAAAATTACACAGGTTTTGTAAATTAAAAACCTGTGGAATTATGATTATGAATAGAAATAGTGAGTGGTTAGCACTTAATATTTGGTTGAAGCAATTAAATTAATTCAAAATCTTTGTTAGTGTATATGTAAAATATAATAATAGCATCCATATTTTAATTAAACTGGTATACGAGTATGTATATGAAATAACTCAGAATACCAAACCGAAACATAACCACAACATTGAAGAGCTCCATCTTGAACCTTTTATCTGTTAAACTTTAAAAATAGATTTTATAGTTGCTTATATCAATACGGAAATGGTTTTGTTTATCGCTAAGAGGATTGAATATCCAATAGTAATAAAACTTAAAAATGATACTATATTTTGCAAGGTGCGCTAGCGTAGGACGAGTAAAAGACTCATAAATCTATCTCACAATGTCCGGGGAAAATAGTGAAACGAAATATATACCTTCACTGAGCACTGTCAATGGGAGTACTTGAAAGGGCGTGGGCGGGCGGAATTATTTACTATCGGCGTATCACGAAATAATCAAAGTGGCTCTGTCAACTAAAGCTAATGAGAACTTTAATTAAAATTTATATGCAATAGAAAATATTTAACAAACAAATATTATCTCTCCATCCTGTATTTATGCTGTTTCATTAATGCAATAAGTCTATTATCAATAATTCCCCTATTTGATATATCTTAAGATAATAATAATTATTATTTAATTTATGGATCCACGAATCTGTTGTAGAGACACTTTCGTTTTATATACCTAATTAAAAAAAATAAAAAGTGCGTGTACCAATGTGTACACGCGAAAGAAATGAAACTTCTGTGGGTTATCGATATTTTTCATGAAATTCAATTTATGTTTTAAATAATTAGGATAGGCGAGATACAAAAAAAATTTTTTATCGATTTAAAAAGGAAAACAATATTTTATTATTTACATAATAGAGATGGTGTTAAGATAAAATTTAATTTTCAATCAAATGTTGTAATAATTCCATAAATTGTATACTCCAATAAAATAAATAACAATACAGAGAAACAAATTATTTAGTAAACAAAATTACGTATAAAAAATATTTTAAGTATAAAAATTGCTCAGTGTCGTGGGACACCGTAGGAACGAAGTTCCTTTCGCTGTCCGCCTTTGACTCAGTGCCGGATTCAACCTTACGCCGCCCCTGTGCATAGTAAAAAATGCCGCCCAATTATTGAAATTTTGCATAAAATGGGTAAAGTTTCAATAAAGTTTATTTTTTTTAATTACTTATAATTTAAATTTAAAAAATACAAAAACTGCAATGTAAGAGTATACTAATATGTAAAACCTAAGAATTTGATTTTTGGTCATCTCAACGCGGGCGGAGCCGCGGGCAATGCCAGTTTAAATATATGTACGTATATGTTACATGAAATAATAAAATTTCAATGTGCAACACATTTTAAAGTTCAAAATCAAAAACTTCCTAGTGAGAAACCATACCTAACTATGACGACACATTTGTTCATTAAATGATTATATATAAGACATATCGCAAACACCTCCGGACATTATTTACGATTGTTGCGCACCTTCGTTAACATGATCAAGCGTGAATTGCCCAATAAACTTGACAAAATTGATAAACTTTACAACATGCAAAGCCTGCGCGAGCTGTGAAGTGCGTTTATGTAATAAGCCCCCTGTCTAGGTAACTAATCAATTTAAACTCTCACCTTTAACACTATTAGCGCTTGGGTTATTGAAGAGACACAGTTTTATGCACACCTCAAGCTGGACCGTAGAATTATGTACATTTAAGTATCACTAAAACTCTAAAAGCTAAACCTGCGTAGGTAATCTAAACTGTGTACGAATATTAGGTTTGTAATTAAACTAATAGTATGTCACGTAGCCGAAGTACATTACTTTTTAGAATAAAATTACCGTTTTAATATAAATTACAGTAACTAAAGGAGAGAAGTTAATGTCTAATGAACTCTTAATAACTTCCGGGCTAGTGTAATTAACACCAAAGGTCGAGACAGGACACACAAACTAGTCTGTCTATCCCCTTAAATGGCTGTACATTTGATCCGTAAAAAATATTTATTAATTTGTAGTCTTTACAATATATTTTAATAATTTATCTATAAAGTATAAGTATATATTATCCATGTAAATATAATTAATATTAATTATGATATATAAACATACATACCTATAGTAATAAATCTAGTATATGACGTACTTTTGATAGGGATGATATAGAATCTACGATGCGCGAGTCTGATAGACACGCAAATTTTGTATTTTTTATTTATATGTATTCTTTCTTAGGTTTGATGATATCGTCATAATATAACAATCGCTATAAAAAATGAAATCAAAGTTATCACAGAAAAAAACAACTACTTATTCTCATTTAATGGCCACAACAGTTAATTTTAAACTATCTTTGAACTCGACCATCAGGATAAGCTTTGACCCCGTCGGTATATGAATGAAGAATTATACCTGACAATTGTTAAATATATTTAAGAAAATTAATTATAAAGATATTACTATATCTATAGTAACAACAAATTGAGTAAACATTTTAAATCAGTTTTACTGTAATTTGTATAAATAAAAAAACTTGTTGTCAAAATTGTTTAATTTTCTGAAATGTAAAATAAACTGCTCGAAACGCTCTGGTTGAATGATGGTACATACCTATTACACATATTTTTGAATTATATAATACTAGCAGAGCCCGCGGCTTCGCTCGCGCTAAAACTACGACAAATCTTTAAAAAGGTAGTTTCATACAAACTTTCATCTTCTATTTCACCCTCGTATAGGATAAATTTTGAAAAATGCTAAAACACGTATTTATTTAATTTTATTGAAGAGCATTAATACCAAGTTTCAAGTAATTCTGATCATAAATATTTTTTTGGATTGTATTATAACGTGTTTTTCCGTGGGAATTAGATAATCTCCCGCAGTAAAAAGTAGCCTATGTCACTCTCCAGCCCTCCAACTATCTCCACACAAAAAATCACGCCAATCCGTCACTCCATTTCGACGTGAAAGAAATACAAACAAATAAACACACTTTCACATATTTTATAATATTAAGTATAGATAATCTAATTATAAGAACTCATATATCGTTTTATTTTAGAACTTATTTTTGTAATCTGCTTATATCGTTAAGAAAACTGTTTTTCATCAATACTATTATTCCGTATAGTTTTATTTCTGTTTTTATACAAAAATTTAATACCATTTGATGAAAAAATGCTAAAGTATATATGTATCTACATTCTTCATCCATAGGTATTAGAAAATAAAGTTTTCTTTTTACAGAGCTCAAGATACAATATATTCTAATATAGGAGAATATCTACTACATAATAACGGCATAATGATAGAAAAAATTTGGTAAGAAGTACGAAGAATTAACCTAACAACAAAAAACATAATCACATAAAAGTCTTTAGTAAATGTACAGTATAGGTACATTTGCGAGAAGCTCGAGCTTGTGCTATTTTTACATAGTTTTCATTGCGCTCGGGTGTGAGCAAGTTCACGGAAAGTCGACGGGAAGTTTTATTGAACCGCGATATTTGGGGCATCGTGTCAGACGGATGAATCGCACACCACAGTTTGCTATTCGCTACATGCTATTAACCTGACCGCAAAAGAAAGATGTTAGTACCTATATCTTACATTTGTGGTTTCCGTGCGTTAGTAATGTTTAACGAAAATTATATACAAGAAAAAAAACATAGTATATTTAAATAATAGTGTTTTCCCTCGGCTTCGCACGCGCATTTCAATTATGTACAGGTATGTATATTCACTGTAAAGTTTCATCAAAATCCGTTCAGTCTTCTAGCATGAGAGAGTATCAGATATCCATCCATCCATCCTCACAAATTGGGACACTTTTGCGTTTATAATATTGGGAGGATTTTTCGTCACGTTATTGTTATTTTTTTTTATTTTGAGTTATCCTTACTAGGTAATGTTGTAAATGCGAAAGTTTATATAGGACAAAATATAGGTGAAAGGTGCTAGTTTCATTCCAAGACATCAAGTCTTTCCCGTGGGATATTAGTCGGTTGCCAAAAGTGACTCAGAAACCTGAGCGGGGCCAGGGCTGGGTTCTAATTATCTATATGTAAATATGAAGAAAGAGGAAACTGTTTTAACAATTAGGCATGGATATATACATATATACATATGTAATGTTCCTTCGATATTCATGTACAGAAAGTAACATCTAGGCCAGTGATAAAAAAATCTGTATTGAGAATTAACTCATAAAATTTCGAGAATATATTACAGATTAACTATTTAAATATTGAGGTTAGTGGCTTACATGCCAGTGGGTATAATATATTTAGAGATCATCGATGGTATTAAATTGATCTAAAACCATATGGTTATGTAGATTATTTAGTATTATGAACCTACTTTTTGTCTTATACATAATTATTTATAACCCTAAAAAAACCAAATACTTTAGCCGTTTAATTACAAACATTTTTTTCAATGCAGTTTTCAGTAAAATATTTTCAAATGCCTTTTGTAATTTTAAGTGGTATAAAATTAAAAAAACGGTTTAAAATTGTAGCATTATCTACAATAATAGTTATTTACTCCATAAATGCAACAGTTGTTACGGTAACAATAAAATATATGTAGACGGAGCGAAGGCTACGAAGCCAAGTTCACGATCGCACGTTCATCGACCGCTCTTATCATTATTATTCAAGTATTCAAAGTAATACAAAGGGATCATTACTGATCCGCCCTCTATTGTCGGATTGTTTTGCACTAGTTTCTTCTGTGTAAAACAAAGCACTAATTGTAATCTAATGAAAATAATATTTAGGAAACTCTACAGTACTGTACAAAATGGCTTTAACACTCAATTCTATTCATGTAGAATTGGCCGTAACGATGTATTAGAATTAAGTCTATACATATAATAAAATTGTAACTTAGCCGAATCTGTACATTACATATTTTTTGGGAAATATTATTGATATTAACATTATTATCGATACAGAGGCCGAATCTGTCGTTTTTAGAATTTTTGTGTGTCTGTCTGTCTGTTACCGCATCACAGATAAACCACTGAAGGGATTTTGATGAAGTTTGATATGGTAATAGCTGGTTATTGGGTCAACATATAGGATACTTTTTACCGAAGGAAAATGTCTCATTTTTGAGAAAAAATATAGGAACTGCAATGAAAGAGTAAAATATGTAAAACCTAAGAGTTTGGTTTTAGGTCATCTGAACGCGAGCGGAGCCGCGGGCAATGCTAGTAAGCATATAAAACATACAAATCTTCATTTATAATAAGGTGAAATAAGGTCATATGCATATTACATAATGTAATTATGTATGTTTAACAATTCGAATGCCCACCGTAAAATAAATTCTATAAATGATGCTAAGAAACTCAATTTGATTAAAATAATTAAATAAAAAACGTTTCTTTTATTTTTCTCATTAAACACAATCTATACTAATATTATTAAAAATGTGGAAGTGTGTTTGTTTGTTTATTCGTTTGTCCTTCTTTCACGTTGAAACGGAGTAATTGATTGGCGTGATTTTTGTGTGGAGATAGTTGGAGGGCTGAAGAGTGACATAGCCTTTTACTGTGGGAGATTATCTCATCATCATCCCACGAAAACACATTATAATACAACTGAAAAAAAATATGTATGATCAGAATAACTTGAAACTTGGTATTAATGCTCTTCAATACAATTAAATCAATACGTGCTTAGCATTTTTCGAAAGTCTTCCCATAAGCGGAAAAATTGGGGATGAAAATTTGTATGAAACGTACCTTTTTTAGAGTTTTTTTTTAGGTTTAGCGCGATCGAAGCCGTAGGTTTTGCTAGTAATATTATAAATGCGAGAGTTTGTGATTGAGTGTACTGGTTCCTTTTTCACGCTGTAGCAAAACTAAACGGGTTTGAGTGCAATTGATTGAATAATAGAATAGACATTACCTAATATATCCTGGGCTTCTCTTTTTACTGACGCATATGTAACTGCGGGTAAACTATTAAATATTGAAGTCTATATAGATCACATATGAGAATTAATATTACTGACTAATTTAAAAACATTAATGTGTTTTCAATTAGTATCAAATAATTGGTTTTCTTATTTATAAACGTTGACAGTTATAATAGACTAGCATTGCCCGCGGCTCCGCCCTTGTTCAGATGATCAAAAACCGGTTTTACATATTAGTATACTCTTACATTGCAGTTTTCATATTTTTTCTCAGAAATGAGACATTTTCCCGCGGTAAAAAGTATCCTATATGTTGACCCGGATAACCAGCTATCATAATACCAAATTTCATCAAAATCCCTGCAGTGGTTTTTCTGTGATGCGATAACAGACAGACAGACAAAAATTCTAAAAACTATAGATTCGGCCTCTGTATCGATAATAATATATATTTCAATAAGATTTTCCAAAAAATATTTAATGTACAGATTCGGCTTAGTTACAATTTTATTATATGTATAGATAACGTCAGGTCTCTGTGTGCCTAGTGTGCCAGCGTTTCACTCAACGCTACAAAGTGTCCGAACAATTGTATTTTGGACGACTTTTTACTTTTTCTTTATTTTTTGTTGTTTCTGTGTTTAAAACGAAAGTGAAAACAGACATAACGGCGACTCTACACAAATTGTAGAACATTTGAAAAAACATTAACCAATGTGTCGTTCACAACTGGCACACATATTCTATAATTCTATTAAGATCCATACATGCATATTTATTAACGTATACATCTATACTTATATTATAAAGAGGTAAAGTTTGTGAGTTTGTGAGGTTGTAGGGGGTAAGCTCTGGATCTACTGAACCGATTTAGATAAAATTTGGTAAAAAGATAGTTTGAGACCCTGGGAAGGACATAGGATACTTTTTATCCCGGAAACATCCCCTGAGGATGTGAAAATGGGGATGAAAGTTTGTATTGGGAAACAAGCTAGGGAAGAACTCGAGCGAAGCGAGGGTGAGTCGCTAGTAATTAATATATAGAAGAAATAATTTGATTTAATCGAATATGAAAAACTTTTTTTTAATTCCTATAAAATTATTAAATGTTGACATTTATTGCAACGTACCTATTTCATATTTTTATGGGATGTTTAATGTGTATAAGTCTTAATAGTGAGTGTACTCGCGAGATTACAGTGTGGCCTTCGCGGGGGCCACGGATTCACGATTACCGAGTTCACGGCGAGGGCTACTTTTATTACTATAGTCCATTTAACCCATATCGTTGACGTAATCCAACTGCTTTTATCGTTCGTTGCCGAGGTACGAAACAGACGCCTCTGATTGAAATATGAATGCATTTCGCTAACTATAAATTTTATATCAACACACGTACCAATTAGTTTAACAAACTTTTTGTCTTGACTCGAAAATATGAAGATTTTTAAATATACTTAATGCTATTATTGGCGGTCTAGTGTATTTATGATGTCAGACTATGTAAAAAAGGGATAGCACGAGTAATTATCACGTAATTATCACGTTTGTAGGGCGTCCCTTTAAAACCTTAAAGACTCTACGGAGAATAGAAGAGGCGATAATATTATACTAACTTTAGCTTTTATCTACTGACTTTATTCGATATACATTTATTATTATTTAAGAAATTATCTATTAAAATCGTATAAATGGAATCTACAATCGATTTTATTATGAAAATTATCATCATAAGGCTATTTCAATGTTTGTGACTTTAAAAGTTTATGATAAATTAAATTAAGTAATACATATTATTATGTAAATTTTGTCTATATCTTTGCAATAAACATTATTACTATTATCAATACAGGATGTACATAACGATAGAGTCAGTTATAGATCCCTAATTAATACGTGGAATCCCAATCGTGAGACAATCTAAGGAACTAATCCGATGTAGTTGTTATTTTTTAATTGATTTTATAATAAAAAGTATTATTGATGTTCTCCTAGCCGATTCCGGCCACGGCGGCCAATCTCAATGAGATTAGCCAACTGCGCAGGAGATATTATAGTGCTCAAGTGTACGCGCAGACACAAGTGCACTCTCTATTCCTATCACTCTCATAGTCCGGTGGGACGACTACTCGACACGACCGGTGAGAGTTAAGGCGCAGGACCGACGGCTTTACGTGCTCTCCGAGGCACGGGGGTGAAACACCGCCAACTTCCCAACTCCGGGCTGTTACTGAGACTTACTATACAGAAAGACTCAATAACTAAACTTGGCCCGACCCGGGACTCGAACCCAGGACGTACATGCTAGCCACTACACCACCGAGGCAGTTAAAAGTAAAAAAGTATTATTAGTATCTACTCAAAGCAGCTGGTATAAATTTGCTATTATAAAAGTTTCGATATTTATATATACACTGCAGTTGTAATGATTTTAACCTCAATATTGTTTAATTATTTTAGTTGTTTTTTGATTAGTGTTAGATTGAGGGATACCATTAAAACCACACTGCCAGATATTTCTCACGAAAGTGTTGTAAAATTAATAACGACGCTTTAATTAATATGAATGGCTAGGATTATTTGCGAGGACAATATAGCGCCTACTCATAGACCATATTGATGGCACAATTACCTACTATCAGATTGTGTGACTCAGTTGTTAATAGAAGAAAATTTTATATGACAAGGTTTTAATTTGTTTCAGTCTGAAATACAAAGTTCTTTTCATAATCGAAAGTGATATATCTCATATTAAAAATAATTTGGTTTTATATGTTTATATATTAACAGCATAAAAATGTCATATAAATGCCTAATTTATAATATTATTATTATTATACATATATAGCTACTGCAACAAAATACAATATTTCCCTATCAGAATAAGCAGGAAGGATATGTAGTTGTCTTTTTTTGATATTTGGTAAATTCCTATTTGTGCGTCAACGGTTGAAAAAAAGTTTATTATATTTAAGTTTATTTAAATCATTTCACTTAATTCAAAAAATTCCAATGGAAATAAATACAATATATTTATTATTGACATCAGAAAATCTTTACGGTACAAAGATATAGAAAGTTTCTTCTGGCTTTTAACTTTATTTTTAAACGGTTACATAGAATAGAGAACGTAGCGATATGAAGTTTTGAGTGTTTGACGAGCATGACTTAGCAAAATTATTTAATACTACGGCATACCCTTGCTTTGATCGGGTCCCTTCCTGGATACGTTTTATATAGATAGTAATAGTTATTGTGAGCTTACCTTAGAAGTTCGACTCTAGATACCGGACTTTTCTGTAGGCCTTTTTAAAAAAAATACAATTTTCTAGTAAAATGTTTTAATATATCTCTAAAGGTTTAACCAGCGTTACCAGCGTTACGTTGATTCGCTGCGAGCAATTCATAATTTTAAATCTGTGATATCTTTTAAGATTTATTTAATGACTAGCATTGCCCGCGGCTCCGCCCGCGTTCAGATGACCAAAAACCAAATTCTTAGGTTTTACATATAAGTATACTCTTAAATTGCAGTTTTTGTATTTTTTCTCAGAAATGAGACATTTTCCCGTGATGAAAAGTATCCTATATGTTGACCAGGATAACCAGCTATCAATATACCAAATTTCATCAAAATCCCTCCAGTGGTTTTTCTGTGATGCGGTAACAGACAGACAGACAGACAAAAATTCTAAAAACTATAGATTCGGCCTCTGTATCGATAATAATGTCTATTTCAATAAGATTTTCCAAAAAATATTTAATGTACAGATTCGACTTAGTTAGAATTTTATTATATGTATAGATATGCTGTAAAGGACAATTTTGATGTGCATTAAATGCACAAAGTATTTAACATATTCAATTGTATAAGGACAATAAATAGGGTAGTATTGTTTAAAATAGCTTCGTAAAAACCCACTATTTTTTAGTAATATGTATTTAAATGACAAAAATGGTTACTGTGAGTTATCCTTAGGATATAGGCATATACCATCGCGGACTTTTCTGTAGACCTTGTTAATATATACACTTTCATTACACGTTATTTTCATATATCTCGTAGGGTTTAGCCAGCGTCAGCAATGTAAGCACCCAAAAATATGTTTTAAACAATATCATTACAAATCTTTGAAATTCTCTGCATTTCTCTACTATAATATGCATGTATTACACATATAAACCTTCCGGAAGAAAATATGTACATGATAGTAAAAAACACTTGCCTTACGGTGAAGGAAAACATCGTGAGGAAGCCTGCATATCTGAGTAAACCTAGGAAGTTTTCGAAAGACATGTGAAGTCCGCCAACCCGCGCTTGGCCAGCGTAGTGGGCTATAGCCTGATTCCCCTCGTATTGAAGGGAAGCCCGTGCCCAGCAGTGCGACGATAAAAAAGGCTGAATACAAGTAAAAACCGTTTCAAAATACGTTGCGTGGATTAGAAGAACTTACCGGAGAAACAGACAGATAAAAACAGCGATTATGCTTTATACTATATATTCCCATTTTAGGGTTCTGTAGATCATAAGTTGGATATTTTCATTACGATTTTATGCATATAAATATTTTATTTATATTTAACCTAACGAAGTAGGTAAGCAGGTAAACAAATTATATTGCTTGCTTGATACAATGAGTTAAACTTTTAACATTTGAACAAATAAATAAAACTAGTTAATTGTAAGTCGGCCTTGTGTTGCCTAGCGTTTCGACTAAAAAACAAAATGCCTAAGAATAGTATTATTTTAAAGCATTGCAGAATATTTTCTGATGGAAAATGTCGAAACTTCGTACGACTTATGAGTTAGGTGGTCAAGTTGTAAAGTTCTGGAATTTTAAGTGTGTAATTTTTTTTATCCTTCAAGTTAATAATTGTAAGAGACGATTTACAAAAATATAAGAAAAAAACTTAAAGACATCTTTAAAAAAAATGAAAGGGCCAGTTATGAGTGGTATAAATATATTTATATAAAGATACTATAAAATAACAAGTCTCGAAAATGTTTAAAAAATAAATAATAATTAAGCCCAAATATTGGTTAAAAATATAGAGTATAAACGTTCAGTTAAAAAGAAGAAAATCATTTACTCCGTTTCATTCGAACTCGCACTTTACGACGTAGATAGAGTGAGAAGTAGGTATTTGAAATTACGAATTAGTTACGTATATTTCATATACATAAATAGCATTTTATTCGTAATTTTTTTTCAAAAATTAACTGTTCTAGTGTACACATTGTACTTAAAAAATATTTAATAGATTCATTGATAAATATTTTTTTGCTTTAAATCTGTACGGGTACAACCAATGACCTTCACATACATATATCGCAATACTGAAATACGAATGAAGTGTGTAACAAATCTTCCAGTTTCTTTATATCATTTTTTAGAACAGTTATATATTTCCCGCCCACGCTTGATTCTGCTGTTTATCAAATCAAAATATTGTATTCAGCATTAAATTATTACAATTTTTTACTGAACGTCAAGAGTCTACTACCTGTTCGGAAAGACGAAGCCTCAGACCTGAGAAGAACTGGCGAAAGAAACTCAGCGGGACCAATATCTTTTCTTAAAGTATAATCTTTTTTTTCTTGTTGTTGTTGTTTATATAAATGCATACAAAGCATAAACTGAAATAATTCGCACGTCGGCTCCGCAAGGTCTCTTAACTAATAGCAAAGAACGTATTCCGCTAACCAGTGACAAAAGCGAAAATTAGCACATTACAAACCCAAGTCATTCACCCAAATTATCAATCTATGAAATTGCGCGTAAAGTTCAGATCTAAATTTTTAATTACTTGCTAGTTCTATGCTATCGTAATTTAAATTATATCTGAAAGTAGGTATACCGTAAATATAAGTACCGAGTAAATATTAATTGATAAACTATAAGAATAATTTACAGTTAATACTAATTACTCATTTTCTAATGAAGTTAAATCATAGCACAGACCATATAATACTATACTAGAGGAAAGCTTATTTTCAAGGAAGGAAAGTCATATGAAGCTTTAAATCATAAAATAATCAAAATTTTATTAATTATTTAAGTCTATAACTGATGTACCATAATTCCTTATAGCCCACATTATAAATGACATATTAAAATATGATTAAAAATAGGATATTTTGATTTAAAAATACGCACGTTAACAGTCTTAAACTTTCGTTTAATTAACATGAAAATTAACATAGAGTTATGTATATATTGTGTTATTTATTTATAATTAACTATTTTACTTTATATTATACTAAGTTAAGATTTTCTATTAGCTCATAACATTGCAACTGCAATTTTCTATGAAATATGTGTCTGCACGTCATAACATGTCATTATTAGATATTGTACTGATGACTTTCACGCTATCGAAGTTCACACAGGGTGCTAATTAATGAATGAAAGAGAATTATCAATGAACAGTTTGTTATAAATATAATATTGTATAACCCTTAGCAACATCATTAAACTTAAATTATTATTTCTTTCTAAAGGTTTTAACTATCCAAAAATACACATTATGCGCTTTCAAACTGTACACTTACACAGTAGAGTTCCTTACTATATATAATTTTACGTTAAAGTATGAACAGACAAACAAAGTTTAGTTCTATATTTATTTTTACACGGAAGCAATTCAATATGTTATAATTTTTTTTAATTTAATTTAATCATTTATTTCAGGCATTATTTACAAAAAGATTTTAAATATGTAAACAGAGTTTTACACGAGTATATTTTGAAAGAAAATATTTGCCTTTTTATTTATAGTTTGTTATTCTCTAATCATTTTTATATAAAAAATATTATTAGAAAATAAATACATGTGCATATCGTACTCACTTGAATCAATTTTCCATTTTGTGTAGCATGCTAGGCCCGTAGACATGATGAGCAGTCACTCTTTGCCGGTAAAAAGTGAAATTTCACGCGACGCTCCGCCGCTAATTTATTCACTCGCAGTGAAAAACGTGGATCAGCCGATACCGCGTTTTGTTCGCGCTAACTATATATAAACACGTGTTTGATAATATGAAATTTGATGCCTTAGTAACAAATAACAATTTTACAAAAATAATAAAATTTTATTTGTTAAGATTCGAGATCGATCAGCGTCTGTAGTATTTATATGAAGGGGAGTTTTAAATAAATCGTAAGTGCGTTCGGAGAGCAGTCGGATTCGACGTCGACGGCGCGGGTCAGAACAGCTCGGAGAGTGGAGCGCACGACACGGCGACTTGTGGGCCACTGAATGTGCGCCCGCGCACCCGTTTGCCGTCGTTCCTCAACTCTTCCAATTTTAATATTTGAATACGCAGGGCGCGCTCTTTTCTGATATGAAGCTTGCTAACGGCTACAGACATGCTTCAAACTTTATGAATATAGTATCCCTCTACTTTTATATTATTTTTTATATTAGTTTTTGTATGCGTTTTGTTGGAATGAAATTCCTTATTTTAATTAGGTATATATAGACACGTTTTGTATATATGTACTTTACAACAAGTGTTTTAGTAGTTATCGAGTTTAATTATTATTTAATAAATATACTATTATACTAAATACTACTATTTATAATAAACTAGCATTGCCCGCGGCTCCGCCCGCGTTCAGATGACCAAAAACCAAATACTTAGGTTTTACATATTAGTATACTCTTACATTGCAGTTTTTGTATTTTTTTCTCAGAAATGAGACATTTTCCTGCGGTAAAAAGTATCCTATATGTTGACCCGGA
The DNA here is from genome assembly GCA_947093115.1 of Brenthis daphne. Lineage (NCBI taxonomy): Eukaryota > Metazoa > Arthropoda > Insecta > Lepidoptera > Nymphalidae > Brenthis > Brenthis daphne. Next base: position 38,207,611 of record OX352473.1, on the reverse strand, counting down.
TAACCAGCTGTGACCATACCAAATTTCATCAAAATCCCTCCAGTAGTTTTTCTGTGATGCGGTAACAGACAGACAGACAGACAGACAGGCAAAAATTCTAAAAACTATAGATTCGGCCTCTGTATCGATAATAATGTTTATTTCAATAAGATTTTCCAAAAAAATATTTAATGTACAGATTCGGCTTAGTTACAATTTTATTATATGTATAGATAATAATAATAGTGCGATTAGGGTTATATTATTATCGTAATTAATCATGACTTCGTTTGTGTAGTGATGATGAGAATAAAACGGAAAACGGTAACAAAAACCTGATATACTATTTCCCCTGAAAACGTATTACACAAATTATCATCAGATTAAAGATTTTCGATTTTTACATTAATCAGTGAGTGATTGAATTTTTCATTTTTATATAATTTATTTTAACGTTTTAACGTTTAGTATAGAGTTCTCAGAGATAATATATTTTACTGCAGTAAAAAGTAGTAAAAGTAGTCGTCGGTCACAGACAGACAGACAGGCAGACAAAAATTCTAAAAAAACTATAGATTCGGTCTCTATATCGATAATAATAACTATTTCAATACTATTTTCCAACTAATATTTAATGTACAAATTGTACAATTAAAATTCTACATATACAAATTGTAACAGTAACATTACACACACAAGTACCCAAACCCACTTACACACACGCACACACACATACACACACCTACACACTTTTTTCTCTCAATTTTTTTTTCTTTTTTTTCTTTACATTAAGTTACCTTATTATAAAGTGTAATTTCATGCATTGATATGGGAAGGTACTAGCTCATGAAACACACTTTTCTAGTTCAGGAGTTAGGGCTGTGTGCATTTGTTACCATTGTGTTATTTGAATAAGGCCTGTTTTTTTTGTACAGATTCTATAGAATTTTATTATATAAATATACTAGCGGCTCACCCTCGCTTCGCTCGGGTTCGTCGCTAGGTACGTTTTAAATAGATATAAAAAGAAAAAATCTTTCTTTCTCACATTTTAATTATATGTTTTAATACTTACCTATTCCGGACTAAGAGAAATCCAAAAATTAAAATATCATAAAAATTGGAACGCGGTCGAACGGGATAAAAAGTATCCTATGTCCTTCTCCTGGCTCTAAACTACCTCCCTGCCAATTTTCAGCTAAATCGGTTCAGCCGTTCTTGAGTTATAAGCGAAGTAACTAACACGACTTTCTTTTATATATATAGATACTATATTTATTCTCTAAATCTCTAACATCACATGTTATGCTTAGAATATTTTATAAAAAAATATAAGCTTTTGTAGTATAAAAATCAAATGTCCCAAATTAAAAAGTGTGAAAAATAAATTATAAATTTAGTTGCAGGAAACTAAACATACCTAAATAACTGGAGTTGCTGCAATAAAATTGGCCCGTTAAATTATTTGCCGCCATATATCTTACACCAAAATAGAATATTTTAAAACACTTTGCTCTAGTTAAACAGGGTACCATGAAAATGTATGATGCTATTAACTGGAAGGTCGGCCGCAAACGATGATGTCACCAATCAGATCGTGACTGATTTATCGACACCACTTGCTAACGCTAGGGCCCCATAACAAGACAGCTTAGGGCCCTCGCTGCATATGTTTCGTACAAAATAAAAGGGTCAGACAAAACATTTTAAATCAAACAACATAACGTCTTCAGCTCTAAAAATATATGAAAGAGTTATTCATTTTTTATTTCAGCGACGAACTCACAAAGCTTACAGAAAATGTCATATATTAGAAGGAAATGTAGCGTATTATTTAATAAATTTTCTTGAAGAAAACCGTCGAGACCGCTGAAGCGGTGCTCAATAGCATGAACTCGTTAATGCACACAAACATATTGCAATATTATTTTTTGTAAAATAAAGATCTATAATTATTAAATAAAACTATCTTTTCGGATTATTTCGCGGATTTATTTTGATTTTTGGTTCTCGACGTTTCGAATGCTTTACAGCATCCATGGTCACGGGAGAGACTCCAGTCTCTCCCGTGACCATGGATGCTGTAAAGCATTCGAAACGTCGAGTAAAGCATTCGAAACGTCGAGAACCAAAAATCAAAATAAATCCGCGAAATAATCCGAAAAGATAGTTTTATTTAATAATGTCAAACATTCGCGTAAATCTAAGAAAGTATTATGTGAAAGATCTATAATATTTTACAAAACATTACTCGTATTACGTGTAACTTCTACTCTTGGGTAAATTAAGGAGTCTGAATTTGCAATAACTACTTATAAATATAAGACTTTGATATTATAAAGATCCAATAATTCATAATAATATACATGTTATCAGTTATTATGAATTATTAGATATGGTTCATACATGGATATGATTCTTAATAATTACTGGCTTAAGATATTCCAATTTGTACAACAATTTTGTTTTGCATTTTGTAGGTGTAATTCATTGTCTATAAAACCTTTAAGCACTCCCAATTTTGGCACAGTAAAAAATAGTTGAAATTAAAATCGAAAGTTCTTATTTAGTGCAATATTTTGCTTCCGCGTATTTTCACAATGCGGTAGATTTATTTAAATTAATTCGGTGTGTGGTCCAATAAAGCCGTCAACCAGTCGTCAGATTGTATCAATTCTCGCATGATCCGAACACATCCGCTGTCATATCAGAGCTACCATTTCGTCTACTAATAAGGTCTAATCCCCCTTTCTCAGAACAGGATCTGTCATTAATGAAAAATCTGTAAATCAAAATTATAGACTTAAATATTGATAGTAAAATTATGTTTACGTCTTGGCTTAGTTATTGTAAAATAATTAGCTTGCTTGATGCGCACTTATAATGTAACTAGCATCGCCCGCGGCTCCGCCCGCATTCAGATGACCAAAAATCAAATTCTTAGGTTTTACATATTAGTATACTCTTACAATACAGTCTTTGTATTTTTTCTCAGAAATGAGATATTTTCCCGCGGTAAAAAGTATCCTATATGTTGACCCGGATAACCAGCAACCATCATACCAAATTTCATCAAAATCTGTCCAGTGGTTTTCTCGTGATGTGGTAAAAGACAGACAGACAGACAGACAGACAGACAGACAGTCAGACAGACAGACAGTCGGACAGACAGACAGACAGACAAAAATTCTAAAAACTGTAGATTCGCACTCTGTGTCGATAATAATGTCTATTTCAATTAGATTTTTCAAAAAATATTTAATGTACAGATTCGACTCTGTTAGAATTTTATTATATGTATAAAATGGTTTAAGTTTAGACTGCAAAAATTTGGCTGCCCAAATTATTTTTAAAATTAAAGTTAAATTTACACTTAAAAATATTTCATTTCTTGAAATAGTTACTAGCTTAAAGCTCTCACTGAGGCTTTACCGGCACTTCTTATCGCATTCCATAATCATTTTTCATCTTTCAAGTATATTATAAGTTTAATAATAAATATAATTCATTCTTTTAAAAATAAATTTAAACAGCACCTTCTCACTCAATTAAATTAAAAATTATCTTAATTACTTATGCATTGTGTTATATGTATAGATAGATAGGTATATATTTACAAAATAATGTATGCTATAGTATATATTGTATGGTATTATATATAATATTTAATTAGCTATATATTTTTAAGTTTCTATATATTATTTATATGACTACAACTGCATTATTTTTGCCTGCTTTATAACCCTATTTCTCATAGCTATAGGTTGGCTGAAAGAGATTTCTTCTAGAGATAAGTCCACCTCTGCAAACAAAAATTGTATTTAAATTACTGTATTTATTCTTAAGTGCAATAAAGAATAGTAAGCATATCTATACTAATATTATAATTGTGAGTTTGTGACGTTGTATGGGGTAATCTCTGGATCTACTGAACCGATTTAGACGAAATTTAATAAGAAGATAGTTTGAGACCCTAGAAAGGACATAGGATACGTTTTATCTGGGAAATCATCCCTTAAGGGGGTGAAAATGGGAATGAAAGTTTGTATGGGGAATCAACTTAGCGACCCGAGCGAAGCGAGGATGAGTCGCTAGTATATTATACATAGGTATAGGAACTTGTACGCAAAACTTGTACTTGAACGCAAAGTGGTTGAGATAATATGATAACAAAAAAAATACTAGAAAATATTTACTTTGATTTTATTATGTTGGTCTTAAAACTTTTTGGACTTTTTGGATTTTTTTGGAATTTGGACATGAAATGTGCTGAATTTGTCCTGTTTTGTAACAAATGCTGTAACTACTTTCTGCAAAGACCAATATTTTCATAACACGTCTATTCCCCCTCTTTTAAATTTTTTATTTTCCAATATAAAAATACAATGAATATTAAGATTATTACCAAATTACTCAAAATCAATAAATTCAATGCTGGACGATCCGTATATAGCAAGATTTTTTTGCTGCGGAAGTTCTACAGCATTTTTCAGTTTTACGATTATTTGACTTAAAGCTTTTATATGTTTTATGATCACATTTTTTAGATTTTTATCAAGCATACTCGTAAATGATTGTAGAATGTCATATTTCCTAAGTCCTCAGAAGGTATCCGTGACTGGCTAACAAATAAAAGAAACAAACGTATATCGATAAAAACTTCCTCATTTGGTTTTATCTACGGACTATAGTAATAAATTGCTATTTATTGTCATTATAATAATTTATATTTGTAACATACGCAAATTGACTTAATTAAAAAGTCAGCAACTAAATTAATTCAAATGTTACAAAATATCTAATATTGTGCAAAAGTAATAAAAATGCCTTTACATATACATATTTCTTTCAATATTCCAATTAGATACAGATATTATTTTGAATAAATTTAATATTTGTATCATTGCAGAATTTTAGTGTCTAGTGGAACCATTTCACATTTGCCAAATGCGTCGATAAATTGTTTATTTCATTTATAATTAAACATTTCATAAATTGTCTTTTAAGTCGCGTAACCGGTGTCGCAGTCATCAACTCGAAAACTGTTCTCAATAAGCAATTATTTATCGTCTACTTCCGCGTTGGGAGCCTAATAAAGCCAATCAGCAATATAACGAATTATATATTAAAACACATCTAGCTTCCTCCCAGCCTTTATATTTATGTTAGCATAACAAATATTTCATTAATTTGATAAACATATCCTTTAATAAAATTTAGATACGCTTGCTGCATAGAGCTCGCAAAGCATTTATAAAATTCAACAAGATGTTAACGTATCACTCCAAATTATTAATAATCCCTCAACGACCGCGGACACGCCGGCGTTACAGTAAACAATAGATTTCTTAGAAATTTAATTAATTTCTTAGAAATTTACCTGGAGGTTTAATGAAAATAAGAAAATCGAACGAAGAGTTTCTTTCGCCTGTTCTTCTCAGGTCTGAGGCTTCTTCTTTCCGAACTAGTAATGGTACTGGTAATTTAATGCTGAATAAAATATTTTGAACTTTTGAATTTTCGAATTTGAACGTTAGATACCTTCCACTATACTGATTTACTTTGGGAACTTTGAATCATTTAGATTTAAATCTACACCTACTTGATTTTATATTAAGTCACCGAAAACAATCATAGTCTTTAAATATTTCCGTTTCCAAATATGAAAATGACATCAATATCTGTTCTATCTATTTAGTCAGTACAGTTTATAATTCTTACTGCATTTAGTACATTAAGCAAATAATTAATTATTTTTCGAATCCTAAACTGTCGACAGTTTTTTTTAAAAACTAGCATTGCCCGCGGCATTGCCCGCGTTCAGATGAACAAAAACCAAATTCTCAGGTTTTACATACTAGTATACTCTTACATTGCAGTTTTTGTATTTTTTCTCAGAAATTAAATATTTTTCCGCGGTAAAGTATCCAATATGCTGACCCGGATAACCAGTTATCATCATACCAAATTTCAACAAAATCCCTCCAATGGTTTTTCTGTGATGCGGTAACAGACAGACAGACAGACAAAAATTCTAATAACTACAGATTCGGCCTCTGTATCGATAATAATGTCTATTTCAATAAGATTTTCCAAAAAATATTTAACGTACAGATTCGGCTTAGTTACAATTTTATTATATGTATAGATAAAACATTAATGTAAGCTAGCTGCTATATATAGATATAGAGATAACTATAGTAAGGTTTTAACAATTCAATATTACCGAATTGTTCTAAAGAATTAACTGAACACAACGATTCTCTCTTACATCCAATTATGCGTTAGTGAGTTATTTATTCTTTGTATTCGGCGCAAAGCCAAATAATATTATGATTTAGCGAGCTTGACCGCGTCAGGCGCCACTCTCATAAACCAGTGACGCTTTTTAGCCTAATGATATAATTATGTTTTACAGCTGAGACATTTTCTCGTTTCAAATTTCAAACTGATTGTATAGTAGATATATAATTAACGGTCTTGGCAAAAGATATAATAGGTATTTTGTATTTGTGTAAAATATATTGTGTTTGTAATTAAGATTACAAGTTTTCTGGGTACTACCTACTACTTTACCCGCGTATTTATTTCCATGAAATTCAAATATATAACAGATTTGAAAGGGCAACACAAACTATCTTGACTTGATTAAAACTTAACAAAATATTGTGAAGTTCCTCTCGAAAATTTTAATAATAATTTTAAGGCACATTTGTAATTTTTTTAAAGATATAAAATCAGACAAAAAAATTTCACATTGTTATACACAAGTTTTACAAGTGTGCCTTGCATCCATTATTTCAAAGATTTTAAACAAAATTAAAAAAGACATGTTAAAAGCATTTTCGAATGTCATTCAAATAGAGCACATATATTGAGATGAGTCATTAAAAGCAAAGCTTGTTTGGTATTCGGGGTGCATCTATGGAAGAGCAGACGGCGCCTACCAATTCCAACAATGAGCGGCGTGACGGCCCCGACATCTATCAACAGGGTCCCGGGCGCAACTTGTCTCTTTTAAATCTTGAGACATGCCGTTTCATCTATCTCTAACACTAAATAAATATAACTTATACTTTAACTACGCGACGAGAGAATTTGTGATAAAAGTAAAGAAAGTCGAGCGAATTGCGTTAACCAAAAGAAAGGCGCGCTGAGAAAATATCAAGAATTACTGTTAAACTTTATTACTGTAATAACGTTTATTGCCTGCGAAACCGCAGATGTCAAAGCATTAATAAAATTATTTTCGTTACAACTAGCGGGCGTAATTCTAGAATTGTGAAATTATCCTACTACCAAAGGAAAATAGAATAACTGCGATGCTCTGAACACATTTTATTGCAATGCGATTGATAAGACACGTCCTATTCTATACATGTAATAAAATTATAGAGAGAAATCTCAAATTGATATTTTTTCAAAATTTCATTATATATATGTAATGTATGTAACGATAATAATACATAAATGTGACTTTGTTTATGTTACCATATGTCAGTCAGTTGTCAGTTCTTATATTTACGATAGTTTTTCACCGTGCAGGAGACACGATTCTACGGGAGAGGTGACTAAACTCCTACAAAATTTTGATTAATAAAATAAAAAAGATACTCTATGGTTGTTTAAACATGCTAATTTGATTTTTGCCCATTATATTGTCAAGATTTACATTAATACAAGATTTGCGTTCACAAAATATAAACTTGCCTTAATTTTGAAACTACAAAAGATCAACCTTTACAATATAAAGAATAAAAACAACCAGAAATGATGTATGAAATGATGATACTAGCATTGCCCGCGGCTCCGCCCGCGTTCAGATTAACAAAAACCAAATTCTTAGGTTTTACATTTTAGTATACTCTTACATTGCAATTTTTGATTTTTTTCTCAGAAATGAGATATTTTCCCGCGGTAAAAAGTATTCTACATGTTGGCCCCGATAACCAGCTATCACCATACCAAATTTCATGAAAATCCCTCCAGTGGTTTTTCCGTAATGCGGTAACAGACAGATAGACAAACAGACAGACAGACAGACAGACAGACAAAAATTCTAAAAACTATAGATTCGGCCTCTATACCGATAATAATGTCTATTTCAATAAGATATTCCCAAAAATATTTAATGTACAGATTCGGCTTAGTTACAATTTTATTATACTCGTATGTATAGATATACTCGTTAATAAAATGCTTTGTCCTGACTGACTGATCGATCAACGCACAGCCTAAGCCGCTGGTCGCAGAAACGTGCAATTTGGACGACAATTATTCTTAATACCATGTAGGCATCCGCTAAGAAAGGATTTCTCGTAATTCATGCCCTAAGGGGGTAGAATAGGGGATAAAAGATTGTATGAAACTCTGTTATTCTTAACGCGAAATGCACGGAAAGTGGTATTTAGCTTTAAGATGAAAAATTAGAAATATATCTATAAGTAGTTTTTTTTGAAATTCATCCCTTAAAAGTGTGAAAGGGGGTGACAAAGTTTATATGGACAAACAATTATTTATAATCAGAATTACTTGAAACTTGGTATTAAAGCTCTTCAATACAATTAAATAAATACCTACATGTTTTAGCATTTTTCGAAGATCATTCCATAAGGAGGTAAAATGGAGGGAGGACGAAAGTTTGTATGAAATTCTGTAATTGATGCACCTAAAGTGGTATTTACCTTTGAAATGAAGATAAAACAATACAAATATTATTATTTTTTCAAAATTTATTCCTTAAAAGGGTAAAAGAGGGTTGTGCTGTTTATATGTACGAGGAAAAAATTGTCTATGATCAAAATTACTTGAAATTTGGTATTAATGCTCTTCAATACAATTAAGTAAACATGTACCTTTTTTAGTTTTTTTTTTAATTCGTAATTTGATCGCCAGCGAAGCCTCGGGTTCTTCTAGTACTACATAATTATCGTAGTGTTAGTTAAATTAACTTTATTGTAAAATTAGTAATTTGGGGTTTTTTTCACACAGAAGCTTAACAGCTGTCGAACAATACTTGTATAATTATTAAATTAAACCTATAAAAATCTCATCGTTTGCGTGAATGCTAGGAATTCACAGAAATATTACAGAAAATGCTATAAATATAAAATGTCATATTTTTTTTTAATTTATTATCCTTTTAAGCTTATGCTGTCGGCATACTGTACATTTTGAATGAACAGCATGTCTATTCGAAAACAACGGGCTTGGTGTTCGCTTAAGACAATTATTTAAAAAAAAAATACCTTTAAAAAACAGCCTTTACTCATTTTATTGTAATTATACCATAAATAATTAGGTAGGTATATTATTCTCTATAGTTTCAAGTTTCGTTATCTACGTTCAATTGAAAATTTTGCCTGTACTACATCTTTATCACATTCGTTATAATGAAATGTCGTTTAATCCAATTTTATTATTTAACTTACGAGCATTTAACCTAACACCGTAAGCATTAACTAACAAGAATTATGACGTAATAATATCCATTAGTTACTAGAATATTTAATGTGAAAGCTTGTAAATTATAATGTGGTAGCCTTTAGCAAAATTAGATTTTTATGATACGCCCACATTACTGATTTATATTTACGTTATTAAAAACCTTACGTATAGTTAGATAATAGTTATTAAATTTATAAACATATTATTCCAATTAAATTTTAACGAGTTAAATAGATATTGGAACTGCAAATAAATAAAGTTAGACATAGAAAACTTTGTTGTGTTCTATAATTTATTCGAAGTAGGGGTCATGATTATGTGGTCGTTAAGAAATAAATAGCAAAACGCACACGAGAGGCCGCGGGCTAATTCTAGTAAATTGTGTAAATACTTAATTAATGGTTACGTATACCTATAAAGATAAATATTTACAAGTTAAGCACAATAACATTTTAGCAAATAATATAACGATAAAGCTACCTAAAAAGATATAGTGGCGGATATTGCTGGTATTTGTTGCATTTAATTTTATTGGTTTAATTTAATTAATTTAATTAAACCAATAAAATTAAAGAGTTTTAAAATTTCACAGAATCAATACAAAAATATTCGTCATCTGCTGTATAAAGCGTATATTTTTATTCCCCCATAAACTTAACAACACAAACTTGAAAGATCTGCAAGTGAATATTAATGATGAACCTCTAAAAAGCTATCTGTGTCACAATTAATGAACACATTTACACGTACAGTATGAGCTTCATTAAATATTCTGGTTAAGTCTAAACAGACATTTCTTACAATTCTTCATACACAGTAGCTGATTCCAATTGCAAATCGTAGTAACGAAATGGAATGCAAATCCATTCTCCAATCGTTTAGATCGCTCTGACCAACGAGCATACAATCATAACAAATCTTATGTTAGCAAACATCTTATATCCATAAGCATCAATCAAATCAATGTCACGAAAGAGTCCCAGCGACCCATTTCACTGAAACTGCGCCGCCACGGCCGTTCACCTAATGATCTCATCGCCCCAGAATAAAAATTTACTCGTTTAGACCAATTGAATTTGTTTATGGTACGCTTTCTCGAGCGAACTAGACGCTCTACTTTAGTTTAGGTAATGCTCGAAGTCGAAATCCTGCGTCTGGACTCGGTCGTGCTTGAACAAGAGCTTTTCTAAATAGTCTGAAGCCCTATTAAGGAGATACCCGCTGCTTAACTTCTCGGGCGCCATACGTTTCTGCTTCCGCTCTTAATGGATAAATTCTCGATTGAGTTCAAACTAATAATGGCCTCAAATATGTTTGAAAGCCGTTTTAGTCTGAAATATGATCAGGAAAACAATTGTGAAAACTTTTTTAATTTACGTGCGTGGAAATGAGTAGAAATTTCATTATGTACCTATGTTTATTCTTGGCTTTGAAATTTATTAAAATAACTATAAATAATTATTATCTCACATAAACATACACATATCTCACTGTGATACTATGTACCCTTAATAAGAACTAGTGTTTAATAAGATATATATATATATATATATATATAAAATATATAATAAATATATATATATATATATATATATATATATATATATATATATATATTGTAACAAATTTAACAAAATCTTATCATAGTGTACAGTTTCCAAATAATATCTTTAAAAATTGAAGAGATTTTAGATTATAATGCAACATACTTATTTATGTCTTCTTATTTACACTTTATTTTGCTTGTACATTTGCACCACGCCGTATATCACCATATGTCCATACTGATCGTCTATACACACTGACGATCGTAACAACATACTGGGAAATAACTGTAATTTTTCTCAACAAAAATAATTGTGTTAACAAAAGATATCTGAACCAAATGTGACATTAGATATTGTCTGTATGTTCCATTTTTCATAGGTTCCTTTGAAATTATTATTAAATATGTTTTTTTTTATTGCAAGTTAACTCTAGGAATAGTAGCTTTTCCGTGCTCTCGATCTACATCCTTGGGCCTTATGTGAACTAAAAATCTCTGCTTGAAATTTTAATCTTGAATCAGCATCACCAGCAGCTCAGTTACTTTTTCTTAATAAAATAAGTAAATAAACTGTTATAGATAGATATATAAAAATTGTACTCTTTTGTATTATAAAGCAATAAATAATTTTTAATTATTATTATTCATTTATTTTATATCGGCATCAAGAATAATCATCTTTAGCAAGAGTATGATAATCTATATGGTGTACGTAAAACTTTTCTTTTTGCATATAAGCGGAAAAGCGTTTTGATCAAATATATTGTTTATTCAACTATCATGTATATCGCAACATGCACTCTTTTACAGTACGCGGCGTCATAAAGTGTTTATTACGTTAATCATGATAATTATCAGAATTAGTACATAGGCCGTGATCATGAGGTTCACACTTCATAAAAAAAAATTTCAATGGGGAATAAAATCTCTATTGCTTACGAATAAATTAATAATTAGGGAAATAGAGCTGGTAAATTACCCTATATAAATAATTTATTAGCAGTTATAATACAAAAACCTTTTAAAAAAAGCCTTTGCTGTTATTCATCGAGCAATCGCATAAAAATTATTTTTAACCGACTTCTAAAACGGAGGAGGTTCTCAATTCGTCGGAAGCTTTTTTTTTGCTTTTTTTTTGTATCTTCACCGATTACTCCAAAACGCCTGAACCGATTTGGATTTTTTTTAGGGAAAGACAAATTAAATGTGTAGAGTTAAGATCATAGAGGAAGAAAGTATAACACTACTATTCTATCAGTTAGCTTTGCGAATGAGGAATAAATTCAAATTCCAATCCTTAGAGTCCACTGTTTGAAAATGAAGTCTATTGTTGGAACTAGAAGGTGGCTACGCCTGCATTTTATTTTTCTAGCTATAATTACTTTAATGAAAATTGACTAAATAAATAAATATTATAAATCTAAACCAAAATATTTTTGTTCCCATTAGGTAATTATACTCGTATGTAGATTATACATAGTTAAAAAAAAATTATTACTACATCTAATATTACTATAAACTGAAATAATTAAAAAAAAAAACACTTTTTTATTCAACTTGTATAGTTATAATATGTATTTTTGTTTACATTCGTTATGTTTGATTTGTTCATATAGGTATTAGAAATTAATGCTTAAGTCCTTGCTTTGCTTTAAAATCAATAAGGCCATAGTATAATTTAATACGAAATTGAATTAATACTTTATCAATATTTGACCTAGCCGATAATTACTGCAAAAAGGCCAAAAATATAAATAATTTTATATCATTGATCAATAACTGATAAGTAATCGACAAACATGAAACGAATCTAAATTTATTGAAATTATTCATTTTCAAACGAAAAATTCATAAAATATTTAAACAGCTTTTACTGTAGCATTCAATGTTATTAAATAATTACCCCGAAACTTCCGCTTTAAATCTCAGCATTAAATAAGACTACAGAGACTAAGAAAAAAATAGGCATTAAATATACAGGCAGTTTTTCTATAAGTACTTTAAGTAGTAGGTGCAGTTACAGCCTTATTTTTTGCTAACGTAACGCTAGACCTGATTTGAATTACAATACTTTTCACTATTTGAAAGCAATTTAAAGCATTCCTAACAAAGTCCTCAAAAGTGAAATGAGGATATGGTTACTTTGCAAGTAGTTTTGTAAGTGTGAGCGAAAATGTAAATTAGTTTAACAAATAACTTTGTTTAGACGCTTCTATAACAGACAGATTTGAAAATAGTTATTATACTTATATACCTACTAGCGGACCCGACAGACGTTGTCCTGTCTACACGTCTTTAATTTGAAAATTTCAAACTTTTTTTAATATATTATTTTCTATTAAAAAAATTGTGCATCTAAACCATTCCCAGATCCCCTTGAACACACACAAAAAATTTCATCAAAATCGGTTAAGTCGTTTGAGAGAAGTTCAGTGACATACACACTCACAGAAGAATTATATATATAAAGATAACTAGCATTACCCGTGGCTCCACCCGCATTCAGATGACCAAAAAGCAAATTCTTAGGTTTTACATATTAGTACACTCTTACAATGCAGTTTTTGTATTTTTTTCTCGGAAATAAGATATTTTCCCGCGGTAAAAAGTATCGTATATGTTGACCCGGAAAACCAGCTATCACTATACCAAATTTCATTAAAATTCCTCCAGTGGTTTTTCTATGATGCGGTAACAGACAGACAGACAGACAGACAGACAGACAGACAGACAGACAGACAGACAGACAGACAGACAGACAGACAGACAGACAAAAATTCTAAAAACTATAGATTCAGCCTCTGTATCGATAATAATGTCTATTTCAATAAGAATTTCCAAAAAATATTTAATGTACAGATTCAGCTTAGTTACAATTTTATTATATGTATATAATATACCTTCACAAGAAGTAGAAGTATGTATGTAGATATATTTTATTCTTAATATCTCTATTAGCACTTCCTCCATGATGTTCACAAATTATATTTACGTTAACTTTATTAAAAGTTCTCTTGTTTACGTACAGAGCACGCTCTCACGCATTCAAATATACTAGTTAGTTGTATGAGTTACTGTTTAAATCGATATAAGTCTATATGCATTCATGATGCATAAACTTAGACCACGTTCCTATTTGCCCTATAAGTTAATACCTTACCGATATTCTCGTTTTGAAATATCAAAACAAAATCATGGCCACATATTAAAAATACTGCACTATATCTATACATATAATAAAATTGTAACTAAGCCGAATCTGTACGTTAAATATTTTTTGGAAAATCTTAATGAAATGAACATTATTATTTATTATCGATACAGAGGCCGAATCTATAGTTTTTAGATTTTTTGTCTGTTTGTCTGTCTGTTACCGCATCACAGAAAAACCACTGGAGCGATTTTGATGAAATTTGGTATAGTGATAACGGGTTATCCGGGTCAAAATATAAGATACTTTTTACCGCGGGAAAATATCTCATTTCTGAGAAAAAATACAAAAACTGCATTGTAAGAGTATACTACGAGTAACATGTAAAACCTAAGAATTTGCTTTTTGGTCATCTGAACGCGGGCGGAGCCGCGGTCAATGCTAGTGAAATATAAATATCCTCAATATTTTAATGTGAATGATTTAAGTATTAAACATATTTAATTATTCATCAGCTTTCTTTTCTTTAAATTTTAGTCCGATTTGATAATTTTGGATTCCATTGCAGAATTAGGTAATACTGTTAGAAAACTCAGATCAATTATGTTTAAAATATAGACGTTGATTAATACGTTAAGCCTAATAGAGAATTCAAGCACGATTGCAGGTCAGAGAGCACTATAATATTTCTAGCTTTTCAACAGAGGCCGAACGGACATATTCATTTCTAATAAACATCGAGATTCGATTTTGCAATCGTTAGTCACAGCAATCCATCTGACAAGCTGTTAAATTAAAGTGTAAAAGGTCAAAATGTTATATGTACTTGACAGAACTAACGGCGTTAGAATATCAAACTTAAATTCAACTACTGTTGTTTTCTAAGACGCATTCCAGCTCATCTATCCCAAAACGGAAATATAATCAAATTTTATATAGATTGATTAATAAACAAGGTATTTTAATATTTATTTTGTTGGATTGATTTTATCAGTCTTTATTTGTATTGTTAAGTATCTGCAAAGCGTTCAGAATCTAAATAAATAAATAAATATGTTGGGACATCAACACACTACCATCTAGTTCCATGGTAAGCTACGAGGCCTGTGTTATGGATACCAGATAGTTGATACACTACATATATATAATTTTAAATACATAAATATTATAAATATAAACACCCATGACTGGAGTACAAACATTCGTGCTCATCACACAAATGAATGCCCCCAGCGGGACTCGAACCCGCGACCGCTGGCACAGCAAGCAGGGTTACAACAAACAGAGCCAAACGTGTCGTCGAAACAATCTAAGCATTAACATTTCCTATTCATAAATAACATGTTACTATTTAAATTGTATATTATTATTAATGTGAAAGGTCAAGTTCGGAAAACAGAGCGTAAATACGTTGTAGTTTACGGTGTTCAAACTAAAACAAGACTGTGTTCACTTCCCAGAAATTCCTTAAGCACAGTGTAACATGTGGTGAAATATCAAAGACTGTAGTGATAAAACGATTTAATTAAATGTTAATTTTCATGAATGATTGATAGCTACCAAAGTTAGTAGTACTTTTTTTTTCTTAATGGCATTATGATTTTTAAATAATATAGCATAAATATATTTAAACTTAGGTGGAAATTTAATCATATATCTAGTTGAGAATAAAAGTTATGGATGGTAAGTGATTGTCATACATTGTAATAAAAATCGAGGAATTATTGACAGCAAAAACAAATTAACAAAAAACGCAATTATTATTTTCTTCGTCTTCTCTATAAAAAAAAGTTTCTAAATAATGATAAATAAAAATGTAATAAAATAGCAAAAAGTCTTTGGAGGTGCTGGGATTTGAACCCAGGACTTTCAGCATGCGAAGCAGACACTCTACCACTGAGTTACACCCCCGCATGAGATTGTATGTGAAATTACGCATCAAAATACTACAAACAATATTACTATTAAATTAAAGTATCTATATAAGTATCTTTATAATCTATACTAATATTATAAAGAGGTAAAGTATGTGAGTTTGTGACGTTGTAGGGGGTAATCTCTGGATATACTGAACCTTTTTAAATAAGATTTGGTAAGAAAGTTTGAGACCTTGCGAAGCACATAGGAAATTTTTTATCCCGGAAATCAGTCCTTAAGGGGGTGAAAATGGGGATGGAAGTTTGTATGGGAAACCAACCTAGGGACGAACCCGAGCGAAGCGAGGGTGAATCGCTAGTTATTAAATAAATTGTAAGAATCAACATAGATTATAAGTAGGTAGTTCTATAAAGAACACAATTTTATTCAAATATTAACAGTATCGTACAGTATTTAATTACTATACGGTCAAGAAGTTAAGTAAAAATCTATGCATTCCTATTATTATTTTTTATAAAATAGAATTAACATGGCGTTAAAACAAGTTTTCTTTCTGCATCACCTTATGTGGCACTGCGGTTTCCTCCAGATGTAGGTGAAACATTTAATTAAACGAGTATCTGGAACAAGTTTTATTAACAACTTATTAATATTATAGGTACTAGGCGAATTAGATATAATAAGAATGACTAAAATTATTTTTCAAAATTATTTATTTATAACTAAAAGTTGCATTTAAATAGTCATATAATAAAAGTAACATAATATACCTATTATGTTAAATATTTTCAATATTACAATATAAAAAGCTCCATTTATAACAAATTAATTATAATTTTATGACTAAATCTTCCTGTGGACGTCCTTCCGCAATATTTTACGTAAGGCCTCTTGGGAATATTAAGAAGGTTTCCGAATTAAAATGTATAGCTAAGAATTATTTCAAGAGTGACTCAGCTTCCTTTGCTTGCTGCTATCGCTACCAAACACTACATACTGACACCCACAGGAAAACTGGACAGAATTTGCAATTGAGCATATCATGGAGATATAACGCTGCGATATGTCAATCATCTATTGTACTCCAAATTAATACGGTGATTGACATTTGAAACAATCGCTACAATATACGCTGCCTCTTAACAAAATATTTCATTCATCTATACATATGATAAAATTGTAACTAAGCCGAATCTGTACATTAAATATTTTATGGAAAATCTTATTGAAATAGACATTATTATCGATACAGAGGCCAAATATATAGTTTTTAGAATTTTTGTCTATCTGTCTATCTGTCTGTCTGTTACCGCATCACGAGAAAACCACTGGACAGATTTTGATGAAATTTGGTATGATGATAGCTGGATATCCGGGTCAACATATAGGATACTTTTTACCGCTTTTTACATTTCTACTTAAATGTTTGATTTCTGAGAAAAAAGTACAAAAACTGCATTGTAAGAGTATAGTAATAAGTAAAACCTAAGAATTTGGTTTTTGGTTATCTGAACGCGGGCGGAGCCGCGGGCAATACTTGTAATAACTATATGTATATGATGTTTCATGATGGGACGCCATACCCACAGATCCTCGTACAGTACCTGGGTATACGTAGAATTAATGTTAAATTAAAATTTACAGGGGTGGCGTAACGTGTGTACCGGCCATAAGCCATTATATAGACTCGTTTGCTTTAAACTCTTAAGCAAAGCTTACACAAATATGTATCCACATTTAACATGTGCATTAATTGGAAAGTTTTCAGAATACAGTTTAAATATACGAAGAAGCGAAACACTTATTGTGCCCATGCTAATGTTGGATTCACTGCCCTCTGATGTAACGACATCTGTAAGCAAATTGCAAAATATTTGTATTCGCGAATATCCTGTAACCCTTATTTTTTATTTTATTTTATTAAGATTCACCAGTGGCAATAACAATATTACAGTAAAAATTATACTATGTTACAAAGTTCTTATAGCATTATTATAGTTCATATAGCATTACCTTTTAAGGGTAATACCGCATGCGAAAATATGTGGACAATTCTATGATATTCATAAATTCATTAATTATACTTTGTAGAAATTTGGAATATTTTATGGTAGCAACAAAATATTCTTGAAAATCGTTTGAGCATGATAGGTCTTTGCATTTTTATATCTGGTCTTACAATATACAAATACCCATTGTACTCATTGAACAGATCTCTAGCGGAGGTTGCAGAACTAACTTCGGCCCAGAAAATCAATATTAAACAAACATACATAAACACAAAGTGATTAGTACTGTAACAATTACTAGTACAAATTTGATTCCGCAAACAGCTGCTAGAGAAATCAAAAACTTTAAAAATATATCGGTTTTTCTTATATTATATGGACATTCAATAAATGGTCTAGATTTGATGTCGGGACATAGGACTTCAAAGTAGAGGTAATTTAGAGGTAATCGAGCGTGTAATGGCTGTGTATCATTGGGCGTGGGCGAGACAGATCAACGACTGCCCCGCAATGTACAAGACATACTTCACTGAACAGGGAACAAGGTAATAACGCAAAAGAATATCATGAAAATGAATAATTATATATTATTGATATAGCCCCATAGCAAATATTTAAGATTTTGATCACGTCTCTGAAGTTGCAACAAATTGCAGGATTGTTATTTCTTCGTATTCGTTAACGATAAATATGTATACAATATACATATTTCATTACCTAATTTTTATTCTTCTTAATAACGTCATCTCTACGTCCGTCTACATGTGAGGCGTAAAGATAACATTCAATATGTTAAATAAAAAATATAAAGTAACATCGAAACCAAACTCAATAACCATACCGTTCTGTATTATATGATTATCTGATATGATCATTTTATTGTACCGATTTCAACGTTTTCTTTTATGTAACTTTCGTATAATGATACTTTATGTTCCTTACTTGTATCATATTTACGTTAGCTATCGAAGAGGGAAGGACAATTACGATGACAGAAATCTGAGGAAACTGTGACGTAGGTACTCAATATTATGTGCCTCCAATCCATAGCGGCATATAGTGATTCATCGAATTAGCGACTTATCGTCGAAGAAGATAATAATATGCAAGAAGAATCGTCTTCCTTATATACTATAATATCTCCTTTATTAACTTATTATTACTTATTACTACAAACTGTATATTCAATGCTAATAATACTTGAAGAAAATAAAAAAAAAATAGTATAACATCCATACTAATATAATAAATGTGAAAGTGTGTTTGTTTGTTTGTCCTTTTTTCACGTGAGATAAGGACTGACAGATTGGCGTGGTTTTTTGTGTGGAGATAGTTGGAGGGCTGGAGTGTGACATAGCTACTTTTTATCGCGCGATATTATCTAATTCCCACGGGAAAACACGTTATAATACAATCCAAAAAAATATTTATATTCAAAATTACTTGAAACTTGGTATTTATTAGTGCTCATCATTAAAATTAAATAAATACGTGTTTTAGCATCATGAGCTAACTAGTAGCACAGATCAAATAATACTATACCTAGTGGCTAGTAGCAAACAAAATATAATTAGAGTAATTTTTCCATTCGCCACAAAAAGATTTTTCTAAATTGTATTTATTTATTTATTTAATTAATATGATTTAAAATATTTAAACTATATTGACCAGAAATTGTAATACTTCTTGTATGCAATATAAATAATATTATTAAACAATCTCATTTTAAAACCAGGGCTTTAATTTTTTAGGTAGACTAATAACTATTTAGCAATTAATTAATATGTAAGCTATATACGAGTATATCTTTGTGTGTAAAAATTGACAAGCTGTCCCACATTACCTACCAGTCATACCTGACATAAGCATTATTACATGTTAATTAATCTACTACATTATTGCAGTATGTAGTACTTACATATTTTCTACGAATCACTAAATCTATACAAATATAATTGAAGTGTCTGTTTGTAATACCAAAACAGCTTTATCTAACGTACACAACACATGAACTAAATCCATATGAAATTATATACGGATATTTATAAGAAAAACTTTTTTTTTTATTTTTGTCTGCCTGTCTGTTTGTTTCGGCTAATCTCCGAAACGGCTAGACTGATTTTTGTAAAGCTCTATCTGGCAGCTATGTGCCAGATGTTACAAGAAGTAATTTAAAGCTACTTTTATTTTAGAAAGAGAATTAAAGTACTGGCAGTTTTGCTCAATAAAATTATTAAAAAGTATCTAGCACGCACCGGAGCGAATTGAGAGTAAGTCGCTAGTATTTAGAATAATAATATACGATGTTTGCATTAAAATTAGCATCTACGCTTTTTAAATCATGTACACAATGTGAATGAATTTAATGTAAATAATTATATAACACAAAGTAGGTAATCTCGCACAATTATATAATTATTCTACTATGGTAGGCCGTAGTTTTGCTGATCTATATAAATAATTGAAATATGCGTAAATCTATTTTAAAAATACGCACTAATAGAGAATGTGTCGCCACTCATTCACAGATTCTATAATTAGCGTGGAAGGTGCGTTAACGACCTACAGTGGCCGACGAAGGTCGGCAGGTGACGGTATGCGATACGCCGGAAATGCTTCGATATAAAATAACACAGATTTCTTGATTTCACAACCAAAAATGCTAATGATATTTCGGTTTATTGCGTTTTTTATTAATGTGCTATAATGATAAGAGATATCATTTACAAAAGTTTTGTTTCAAATTGTATATTATGATATATTCTTCAAAATGATCTAATGTACGTTATATTTGTATACTAGCGTCTAACCCTCGCTTCGCTCGGGTTCGCCCCTATCTTGCTTCCCAATACAAAATTTCATCCCCATTTTCACCCCCTTAAGGGATGATTTCCGGGATAAAAAGTAACCTTTGTCCTTCCCAGGCTCTCAAGCTATCTTTTTACCAAATTTCATCTAAATCGGTTCAGTAAATCCAGAGATTATCCCTACAACCTGACAAACTCACAAATTTTACCTCTTTATAATATTAGTGTAGATAAATATAATTATTAATTATCTTACATTTTGACAAAACTGTAAATTTCTTTTTGAAATATTGATGTCATGATGAAGAAACTGAACAACTGATCGTCAATCTGTGAATTCACTGTTTTATTTTTAACCTATTTTTTTCACTTATCCGTACAATTTTTCAAACACTTCTTTCACCCAAACCTTGTCCTGACAATAACCAACACAACGAAAAACAATTAGCCAAATAGGTGCAACCGTTCTGAAATAGTTCGCTTACATACATACTTACATTTTATATATTTTTTTTAAATATATATATAAGTACAACATAACTATTGCAAAGTTGTTGTATAATAAAATATTCAAGCGGCGCGTTTTGTAGAAAAATAAATGAACTTGGCAATTATTCCGGAAGTCAAAAGCTATTATCCACGCAGAAAATGTTTTAGTCAAAAAGATGCTTCCATAAAGCTCTAAAAAAATATAAATATAAAGCAACTACTATACAGATTAAAATAAGAAACAGATAAATGGAGAGTAATAAAGTTTCTAACATGACCTAAAACTAAAACTGTACAATCTCAAATGTCTATGACGTGATTGAAATAAATTTGGACGATTCCCACGTCATTCTTTAATAATAGAGTAATATAATTACAATTAATCCTTTAAGGACTGTCGAGGTCTCAGTGTACTAAAAAGGAATGAACTCGTACTAATACGGCTAGGCGAGACTAACTTATGAGGGTCAAGAAAAATGCCTTACGATCTCTTGGTCATGGCGAAATAACTGTTCTGTGATTTAATACTTTTTAGTTACTAGGTACATTTGAAAATAATTTACTATAAACTAAGTATGTATTAAGTCCTTTTTTTAACGTCCCACTGCTGGGCACGGGCCTCCTATACGAGGGGGATCAGGCTATAGTCCACCACGCTGGCCAACTGCCGGTTGGCGGACTTCACATGTCTTTCGAAAACTTGCTAAGTTCTCTAAGACATGCAGGTTTCCTCACGATGTTTTCCCTTCACCGTTAAGACAAGTGGTAATCATGTTGGAAATGATTCGCACGTGAAAATATCAGGAGTGCGAGACCCGGAATTTGAACTCGCTTCACTCGGTTTCCCAAGCGAGCGCGTTACCACTGGGCTACCACTGCCTACTAAGTATATTATTTAATAAATATCATATTATCACCTCCAGATAAATTTCTAAGAAATTCATTAAACTAAGAAATCTATTATTAACTGTAACGCCGGCGTTTCCGCGGCCGTGGAGGGATTAATAATTACATTATAAAAGTTTAAGGAATATCACATGGCATTTACTTGTAGAGAACGACACTCACGGTATGAGTGAGACCCTCTCATACCGTGAGTGTCGTTCTCTACAAGAACAAAATCGTCAGAAAGAAGAAAGTCAGTTCAAAAATAAGGTATTGTTAAAATAACACTAAATTTTAACTTTTATTCCACTGAAAGCCTTATTATCACATGTGTCCACAGCAACAAACATCTTGACATCATCGCAAAATTTCTATTATACATTCTGCATTCATCAATCAATGAGCGGATAACAGCAAAATATTTAGCAGATGTATTTTAAATAAAACTATCTTTTCGGATTTTGTCGCGGATTTATTTGCATTTTTGTTTCCCGAAGTTTCGATATACCTCCAAGACATGTAACACCTCAGTCTCTCCCGTGACCATGGATGCTGTAAAGCATTCGAAACGTCGAGAAACAAAAATGCAAATAAATCCGCGACAAAATCCGAAAAGATAGTTTTATTTAAAATGTCAAATATTCGCGTAAATCTAAGAAAGTAAGATGTATTTTATATGAATAAATAAATAAATTTGATGACACACCCACGGGTGTATTTATATTTATTTTTTACTAAGCTACTACTAGATCCCCGCTTTATACGTACAGTATTTGTAAGCGCAGACTCGAAATCTCATTTTTAGATTCACCCAAACAATAAAATGAAATTTAGCAAGAAATATTTTCATTAATATTGTCGAGCCGTTAAATCAATGGAATCATGCAGACAAGACTAAAAAATCTAAAAATTGTGGTTCTAAAATAAAATTAGGTTCTCAACACGATATGAAACTTTTTTATTAACCATAAAAATATGTATTCTTCATTAGTATAGATATAAAGCAGCGCTTTTATTTTTTTACATATGTGTAATGTGTATATATGTAAATACGTATATAACGTATCTCATTATATGTTATTGTATTTCATTACATACTTTATGAAATACACAAAGAGCCTAATATAGCTTTTATTTATTTGATTCTGAAGGGATTGTTACATGTTTCATTCCTTAGTTCATGTAAAATATTAAAAATAAGTATTCATATAAAATACCTAGAGCTTTACATATGAGTATAATCAAGTTATGCCTCTGTATACGAGCAATTTCTTGCGAACATTACAATTAGGTCTTTGAAAAGCAAATTATTATCATGTATAAAAATTTTATATCATTCTATTAGTCTAACTTGGTATTCCATTCATCGCGCTTAAAATTGAGACCTTGATGATAATACGTCAATAGGTTATACTAGGTGTATTTAAATTTAAATACATTATCAATTTATTTAGACAAAAATAGATTGTGGCATAAGCAATAACTACATCAGAGTAATCATAAAATTAACTATATATTTACAATATAGTATATGTAGATTGTAATTAATAGTACAGTATTACTGAAATCTTGTATAAATTCGAAGATAGCGGTTTGATTGTTGACTACCACAAAATTAAATTTATAGAAATTCTAAACTTTCCAGAAATCATAATGAAAACATTATAATATATTTAACAATTATGGAAAAATAATGTTGGATGTCATTGTTGCACCATTCCATAAAATCTTTAGAAGAACATTCTCAATCCAGACAAAAATTCAAATTAACCGCCCAAAAAGCTATATTTACCAAATGAAATGAATTGTTATAGTCCCAGTATAAAACACACGTAAAGTTTGTAAGCTCTTTGAAATGTTACAGTATAATATAATAAAATTTCACATTTTACTGTCTAATAATTTTCATTTACCGCAATAACCATACATAATGTCTTAGCTTAAGCCTAGTAGTTTTTAAGAATAAAAATATTATTCTAAAAAACTTTTATTATTATTCACCATTCATTAAGAGAAAGAAAATCCTTACAAACAATGTCTTCAATTATACTAGAATGCAATAATTTATCCGTCCTGTTTCCTGGTTGATATCCAATAAATTAAGAAATAAAATATATGACAAAGAAGCCCAAGCCCGATCACCACACACGGAGTGTGTTGTTAATTATTTTTTGTTGTCATTTTTGTAATTACCTTGCACATCCGTGCTACAACACTTTTGGTTCATATTTGTTTACATAATAATTAATTCTTAGACTTATTTATCTATAAGTTTACTATTTAAACCATTTTTATCATATTATGCAGCTTATCATAATCTACTATGTACAACAATCTTAGACGAGTTGTCATTCGACAATCAAAAGAGTAATAAATATATTTAAAAGTTATTTAATTATTCCCATAAATTTCTTTAGATAGGTATGTATTCTTCAACGATTGGTGTTTTGTCTAAGCCCCACGTATAGATAAAATAAAATAGCTTACAACTTGACTTTTCGGACATCATTTCAAGTATTTGTATTTGAAGGTGATTTGTGAAGTCACGTCTCGTCATATTGGCCGATAAAAACGCACTATGCATATGCATAAGGAAGACGGGGCCCGTGTCCTCTCCCGTGAGCTCTACATCGAAGCGGTGGTCGTTACATGGGTCGTACGTATGACAAGATCTTTAATTTGTAACCTGATTAAATAGACATAATTTAATTAGGAAACTGTCATTATAAATACTAACAAATAAAAAACTTTAACTTATCTGTTTCCTGAAAATATATATGTTAGGAAGAGTATCGCTATAATGCAAATGCTTGGATATGTATACGTTGCTTGAACCTTATCAAATATGATTTATATGAAACTGGAGTATTTGATGTTTTACAACGATAGTAAAGTTTAACACTACTGAATTTGATCCTTGAGATTTATAGCGCCTATTAATTTTACTTTATTTATTAAATGTACTTGTGAAGATAAATCTTCCCATTAAGAATGGAACCTTGTCCTAAATTGGACTATATGTACATAACAACAAGTACCTATAAGTAGAAACACATCTCCACAATACAATTTTCGTGAGACATTTATAAAGTAATACCTTCATTATTACTCGGGCGGTTTTAGCTCCATCTGATGATAACTAATGCCTAAATAATATAAGTAATATACAAAAATAAGTTGTGGCCCAGTGGTAACGCGCTCGCTTGAGAAACCGAGCGAAGCGGATCCAAATCCCGGGTCTCACACTTCTGATATTTTCATGTACAAATCATTTCATCATAGTGGAGAAAACATCATGAGAATGTGAAGTGACAATGTGAAGTCCGCCAACCCGCACTTGGCCAGCGTGATGGACTTTTGCCTGATCCTCTTCTTATCGAAAGGAGGCCCAGACCCAGCAGTGGGACGTTAAAAAATGGCTGAATAGAAAATTATCCGTATTTCCCTATTATATATTAATATTATAAATGTGAAAGTTCGTGAGTAGGTATGAATGTTTGTTACATTTTCACGCCAGAACGGCTGAACGGATCTGGATGAAACTTGACACAGAGATAGAGAAGAGATTATCTCGGATAAATGCACGGTTCCCGTGGGATAGGTTTGTTTTTGCTTTCCTAGATGCGAACCCGAGCGAAGCGAGGGTGAACCCATAGTTACTAATATTTCAAACGTACATACATTCTATTTTAAATGTAAATTATTAGTTTTGATGTAAAAATATAAAATGTGGAGAGTCTAGATTTACTATTTAATTTTAAAAAAATATATATCTGAAATGAAAATATTAAAACTAACCACATATCCATCTTATAAACTCTGTAAGAGCAGGTTCTTTTTTTTAATACAGTAACCCATCCTACTTAATGCCGATTAATATAAAGCTTGCATTGGATTTTAAAAAATGCCATGTTGGAATGTTTACTTTTTAATTAAGAATCAATAAATCTCGCAGGATGAATCGAACGTCCATTTGAATATTTTACATACGTAGTTGTTAGTCGAGATCGGAATGAAGATATACGATTCCTAATTTTAGTACCTAAAGAAAATCATAGTTTGCAATGAACCGTGGACTAAATTGTCTACAAACATAAAACGCACATCTCGTAAATTGTTCTTAATTTAGTGTAGGTAAATACTAGGTAGTCTAGACGGTCCTGGAAGTAGTTAACATCTATTTGCTAATACTGTTAACACGACCTTAGTAAATGAATATTTATTGAGTCATAGCCCTTATACTAGCGATTTTCACTATACTAGTGAAAAGCGAATAACTAAAATAAGTTGCCAACATTTTATATTTTATTACAATTATGATATGTTTAGGTTTTGCGTTTCCGGTATTTAGTTTATACAATTTTTAATGATTTTTAGTTTCTTTTATTTTTCTATACCTCCTTTTCCTTTATATTTTTACTTTAAATGATATAGAAATATTTTGAAAGCATTTCTGACAAGACAGCTACGTTTTCAACTATTAATATTTAGCAAGAAATATTATGTGATCTGTGGCTATACTTAATACAATCCTATAGTAAGTAACTCTACATCTAAAACATGCCATTTAAGCCGATTGTTCACTTTTTTTAAGAATTTAGATAATATACTTTACTTTTGAATAGTTATAAAACTAAGAACACATAATATAAATATCGCCATTTTTTCTTTTTTTTTTCTTTAGAATATAAAATAATATAAATGTGTTAATGATACATCATGTCGTGAGAACAAGTAAAGGTCGTCTCTCGCAGCTACTTGTCGTAGTCAATTTGTACTAACTCATTAATATGTACATATAATATACATAGACACGCCGTGAATGGCGATGAGATGTGGCGCCAAGGGTGCCGCGCATGTTTAATTTTTTACTATTACCTACTTCACGTGTACCTAATGACACATAATAATATCTAATTTTATATACCTACCTACCATCCTTTTTTTTAGTTTTTTTGTGTTTAAGTTATTTGTGTTATTTTTTCTAAAATCCATGAAATACATATAATGCTAAAACTATGTTTTTTTTTCTGAAATTATATATCAATTTTATACTTAAAATAAATCATATGTATAAGTATACTTCGTCAGGCATGTGCCAAAATAAGTTAAACCATAACGTCCATACAGTTTTATTGCGTTTTTTATTTAAATTAAAATCACTGAACCATATGATACCACCGTGAGTGGTGAACACAAAACCCAATCGCAAGTCTTTGATTCCAAGAAGGTACGTTAGATTACTTGCCTGATACGATACAAGAGATTCAAAAATATACGGCTGTATGGCATCGCGCATCCAAAAGTCCAAAAAGACTACGAGGATGTGGGCTTTTATTGTTTTTCTTGTAACTTCAGTTAGGAGAATGCATACTTACCTTTAGGAATGTACCTTTTATTGTTATGCGAACAAAGATATTTAAAAGATTTTCGGTATAGGTATTTGCTTAAGTACAGAAAAACAACATGTCATGAGTCACTTATGTACTGCTAGTGTAGTCAAACGTCCTGCTATTTCGCAGCATCTTAAAGGAACTTAATAAATAAAATATAACGCTTTAGTTAAAAGTGCTGGGCATCTTTTGATATTGATCCTGGATTTTACTGCCGCAAAATCGTTTTTATTTAACAAGAAATAATAAATGTATATCCAATAATAAAAATAATTAAATCGCATTCGTTTCAGATGAAATAATTGTTGAAAAAACAATATTATTCGTAACAGATAATAACCTCCTGCTAACCTGTAACGAAAGATAATAAAATGCCTGCATTTTAAAAATATGTATTTGAAATATAAGAAAAAAACCTACCAACATAGTTACTAATATTATTAAGATAAATAGGTATTGTAAGGAAATTTTTGAGTGAATGAGTGTTTAAAAAAATCTTATATGCACCTTTTCTCAAATAGGTAAGTATTTTCAATAAAATTAAATAATTAATACGAAATGAATTTAATACCAAGAATTTTGCTTTTAGAATGCTGAAATAAAAGCAATAAATAGTAGATAAGTAGAATAAGGATCGTGACATCAGGACTGGCGCCGATACGCACCAATTGTGAGCAATTGTCTCGTGCCCAACGCACTCCGGCGCAGGCTCTAACTCGACTTTGCCTAATTTCATTACTCAATCATTATATTGCATGCTATTAAATAAACGAAGTCATGAAATTTTAATGGTTATGAAATGCTGGATGTCTAACAGATCAGAATATGAATTTGCAATCTTAGACTAAAATACGCACTTAGACTAAAAATAGGAAAATTTAATTAATACACCATTTAAGCTAAAACACTAACGATGTAATGGTATATAATATACATAATATATATGAATGTTAGCAACTTGTAATCTATTATGACTATTATTATAACACAACATACAAAGCTAAAATAATTAATTTATAACTATACTTCCTAGTATACAATGTCTTTTGTAAAGTAATATGAAAAAATAACATCAACTCTAAATTTACTTTCAGAATAAAATATTACAAACTTAGTTTGTCTTCTCATATAAAATCACCACCATATTTTGTGAATTTTATTTTGATATTTTTCGAATGGTTTAATAATGCCTTTTTTACAAATAGACACTGATAAATTATACTTTACATAAATTATACTATACACCATTACGCTTAATATTACAAATATAAGTTATATATTTACCAATTTGTGTAAGTTAAAAATATGTATTACAGTATAGTATTATAATTATGATCTGTGGTATTGCCAATCCGCACTTGGCCCGCGCTGTGGACTATGGCCTGATCCCCCTCGTATTGAAGGGAGGCCTACCCCCACCACTGGGCCATTAAAAAGGGCTGAACACTCAATAATATTTATTGAACTGTATTTTGAAGAATGAGCAACACTATGTAAAGTCCCAACAAATTCTTTACAGATGCCTAATGCATTACGTAAGTAAATAAAACTTAAAAATCATAAGGAATTTTAATATGAAAAAGACTAGGCACAAACTAAATAACATTCAAAATGAACATAATCAATCATCTTCTGATATTTGACACTTACTTGGAAGTAAAATAAATGTAAACGACGGCAATCTTTTATTTTATATTTTCTGTAATTTCAGTTTGTCTGTCTCGTATTTTAAACGCGCGTATTTTTTTTAATGTCGTTCACTTATTTCCAATACATCAAGAAAATAGGCGGATAAAAAATCTTTGCTATGACTAAATAAATAAAATTGTCATAAATTTAAGAAGAGGTTTGAAAAATACGCCAGTTAATATGTAAATAATCATATCTTCAGTTTAATCTAGAACTATAAACATAAATAATTTTATTTTTACCTGCGCATACACCTTACTGTTTATGTACGTTTGAAATATTTCCTGTATGCTAAACCAAATTTTCATATAAAAATACCCTATCTCGTAGTGGTTCTTTCTCTTCCCAGGGCTTTAAATAATTATTACGATATTAAAAAAATAATAATAATGCCCAGTTTTTATTTTCATCTATTCATACATACAGATGATTTACAAATATAAGTTAAAATTAAATAAAAAGAAATTATTCGAAGGATATCAAAATTCAAAATTTTTATCGCCACAGATAAATGAAGAAAATACAAATTCATTATACCTAATATACTGTTGGATCCCTAATAAAACTTCGAGATATTTCTTGCTTATATTTTTATATTCAGTACTTCTATAATCGCCAGTGAGTTACATAATTTATAATCATAATTTTCAGTATTACAAACAATTCGTAGTGCCCTACATACCTTTATATATGTAGCAATATACTCTATGGTGACCTACATGGTGGTACCGACATCTCTGTGCAAAAGAGCGGGAAAACCAATGAATATTCGCGCCCCTTATATTTTTATTAAAACACATTCCTATCGGCCAAGGTCATATAAGTAAATACCGTATACATAAATATTATAAATCAAATATATTATTGTCTATTAAAACACTCAATATATAAAAATGCAACCTTACAATACTTTGTCTGCAATTTTTTTTTTTACATTATTTGAGAATGTCGACAAATAAACGTTTATAAATTACCTAATTATTTCTTAAAATGAATTCATCAGATAATACGAATATTTAACCTGAATTAATTTTAACAAAGACATTGAATACTTCCTCAGAAATACTTTCTTAGATTTACGCACTGAAAGACACTGATTATAAATATTTTAATTGCAATTGACTAGTGTATCTAATATGCGTATTTATCGAAATCGTTTCCAAAGGGACAAATAAAACATCTGGCGAAAGGGCATTGTTCTCATCAGACAAAGCATTTATATCAATTAGGAAACGTTTTCAAAGTCAAATATACCGAAATATGATACCATACCATATCGTAGTTATACTGTCTCGCTAACTATAGTCTAATTGGTCAAAAGAACATGACTGAGCGCTTGATTAAATAACTTAAAGTTAACTTTAACAGTAGGTAATAGCTGATATGTAATAACTTTATTAAACTGAAATTCTAAATGTCTCATCTATCGCCAAAACGTAGGTACAGATAAAGCGAAAAAACAAGCATGGAATTTTTAACTAATATTATGAAGAAGTGAAGTTTGTGAGGTTGTAGGGGGTAATCTCAGGAACTACTGAACCGATTTAGATGAAAATTGGTAAGAAAATAGTTTAGGATCCTGGGAAGGACATATGATACAATTTTTATCTCGGAAATCATCCCTTAAGGGGGTGAAAATGGGGATGAAAGTTTGTATTGGGAAGCAAGCTACGGACGAACCCGAGCGAAGTGAGAGTGAGTAGTTAGTATAATATAGGTATATCGCTCGTTATTATTCATAAGATAATTATTTATAACGCTTTTGTCGTATATATTGAATACAAATTATTTTTACTTTTATATCTGACTGAGCTGGGAAGGCAGCTGTAGTAATCTAGTTATATGAAGATAGTATTTTTAAATAATAAACTAGCGATCCACCATGGTGTAGAAACACATACTAATTACTCTCAAATTAAATTAAATTATTCCATAGAATTAGCACAACACCTGTCGTATGTTTGTGGTTCCATGTCAAAAACTAACAGTAGGTACTAAAGTTTCATCGACATCAGTAGAATGTAGATGTGTATGTACTTCATTATTCCCTATCTTTATTTGCTAATTATTTGTGTATTAAACAGCATCAAATGCAATACCGTACGCAAAATTATCGTTCGAAGTTTCAATGTTCAGCAACTTTACATTAGTGAAGACAAAATTAAGACTTCAAAGCGTTACAGACTAAATGTATATACATATTACATATATTTACATATTTTTTTATTTAGCAAAAAGTTGTTCAAAAACAAAATTGGATGATTAATTTTGCATCTTGTAATATGTTTAAGTAAGTTGACTGTTTCCAGTAGCTTCACATGTGTATTTTACGACATTTATCCTTTTGTTATTTTATCAATCTAGATATTAACTCCGAAATTCTCATAGATATGTATGTACTAAAACCTTTTTATATTTTCAATTTTAGCAATACCATAATTATAGCACTGATCTTGTAATTTTACCCTACGGAAACTTTATCTGAAATTAAATAGTTATATCAAATTACTTTTTAATCGAGGTTCTACAATCTACATTCATAGGTATACCTACTTACTTTCTGCATACTTTCTCATGACATAACAATATAATAATATTATTTTGGCAATCCAATATAATTAACGTTAGTTTAAAAAAATCCATTTAGAAATTGTATTATTAAATTCCCAGCTGCTCCCAAGAATATACTTTATCCTGGGGCTACGAAAATAACTCCCTCAATAAATAATTATGTATGTATGCACGCAGGCCCCTTCTTCCTTCCCTTCACTACAAAAGAGATCAGGCCATAGTCCACCACGCTGTTCGCGGGCTCCACAATCTTCTGAGACTATCAGAGGTGGGAGACTGGGATTTGAACGTTACCACGGGGCTACCAAGTAAATGATGATTTGACTACTAAGATAGTGAAAGTTAAAACAAAATGTATTTGAATAAGGTATGTTTTTATTTTATTTAAATGCCTCGCTACAATTGATTATGTTAGATTTATTATCGTGCAAACATTCTTTTGAGCTTAAATGCGGTAGATATTTTAAATTCATCCCATGCAGAAAATTGTACAGCCCTAATTTGGCTATTCTTCAAGATATTTTTGTAATATTTTATTTATTTTCTAAACCTTTAATGGGATTAATTTTTATTTTATCAATCTTACACAAACATAAATAACAATTCATCACATTTCTTTTTTTTTATAATGGCTTATTGTTGTGATAACAGACGCAATCCATTCTGCCAGTGTTAGTTACAAATAATTGACGTCTATTATCTTAAAGGTACCTAATTATCTGAAATAAGTTCGACAGCATTAAAATAAATATTGAAATAAAACAACGCAGCACGTTCACCGGTTTGGTCGTATTCCTTGACTAAAAACTACAGGCCTTCATTATTATTATGGCATTAAAATAATGCATTTTTAGTTTTTACCTATCAAAAATGTAAATACGTATTCTATATCCATCTCCAACATTTCGTGCCGAACCAAAATAACCGAGTTGTCAAGAATATTAATGCCTCAGTGGCCGCGATCGGATGAGCGGAAATTACAATTTAACCTAACATTTTAAGTGATAAATGAAAATTTTAAATAGTAAATGCTAAGTGCATATACTTAACATACATTCATGTTTAACGTTTTAACTGTAAAGGTAAACATGCTTCAAATTTCCTTTAAAATTGCCAGACTTAGGATGATTATTTTTAATGTATTAGGTATATTATGGTACAGTTAACTGCTCGGTATAATATGTTTTTATTTTAATCGGTTAGTATTTGGAAGAGCTAAGGGCTAATAAATTAATAAGCTATTATAGCAGTGGTAGTCCAGCCAGCAGCGCTCGCTTTTAAGACGAGAAACGAGATCAAATTTCGTGTCTCGCTCTTCTGGTATTTACATAATATGTTAATCATTTCCACATGACTTCCACTTGCATATAGGATGAAGGAAAACATCGTGAGCCAAACTGCATGTCTGAGGGAGCCTAAATTAAGTTTTCGAATGAAAATATCGTCTAAAAACCCATACTCGACTAGTGTTTTGGACAAGGCTCTGATCGCACTGATTTTATAAAAAAATAGATGTATGTAAATTGTAAAATTATGGAGTTTTTTAATACTGATTGGGGATTGGGTTTTTGTTCAACTTTTTTTTTTATTTAGTTATTCCTAAACATCTTTTTCAAATTCATATATAATACGCCATCTGTTCAGATTTTTTTGAACTAATATTTCTTTTTCCTGGCAAGACCAATTTATACGATGAAATTTCATCGCCTTAACGCACTCAAAATGAAGAAATCTCTACATTTTTATAAGCATATAGATGATCAAATTAAATTAATATAAAATATTTTTAAAAACATAACTTTACTAAGTACTACTACGAATTTCTCAATTCATATTATTTTACACCTCCAGATAAATTTCTAAGAAATTAACTAAATTTCTAAGAAATCTATTGTTAACTGTAACGCCGGCGTGTCCGCGGTCATGGAGGGACAAACGGTTAATTGTATATGTAACTTAAAAATGATTAATAGTAATTATGTAAATATAAAAATGACAAAACAAAATTTATTTGTTTTTACGAATCTAGCCACAATTTTGCAAACTTCCATGAACTTAGGTCTTTAATAAAAAAATAAATTGTCTATGATTCCTATTTTCCTTGATTGTCATTGGTGGTACCAATTACAACAGAATTTTAATTGGTTCTTATGACTTTTATGTTTTGATTTACCAATGAATAACAAGATTGTAAACGGAAACAAACCATGTGCTGACTGCTGAGTGCTAACATGGCGAATTTTCTTGGTCATCAAAATCATTATTAGAAAATCGTTTCACTATTGAGCGATTGTTATGGGATTGGCATTTGACGTATTGTATTTTTTCGTTTTTGATCTATTTTCATTCCTCTATACATTTTAATATTATATTGCATCAGAATGAGTGTCGACGCGTATGGCCCCAGTTCACAAACGCTTACATTCTTAGACACCGAAGAAGCAGATCTAATCGGTGCTGACACTCAAGGCTCAGAATTTGAATTCACCGATTTCACTCTTCCATCTCAGAGTCAAACACAAGCGTCTCAACACGATCATGGATTAACAACATCCAACCAAGTGAGTGAACTTTTACTACTAATATTAATATCATTCCTATAACCTAATTAGAAACTACAAGGTTTAGCACGGTTATTTATTTAATTAAAACATCACTCTATAGGTAAATGGCTTGGGTCGGGCGGAACTTAATTCAAAAGTATCAAGTGTTGCTAATGCCATTGCTGAGTTACAATTTGAAGAAGAAGATGAGGCATTATACAGTAGCAAAGATCTACCTGAACATGCATGCAAATATTGTGGAATTCATGATCCTGCCACGGTTGTTATGTGCAATATATGTAATAAATGGTAAGTATTATTAAATTATGTATATTCATGAATTTAATATAAATTTTACCATAAATATTATATTAACATAGTAGCTAATTCTGTTTCTTTTCGTTTAAGCCCTGACATTAAAGATTAATCTTTAAATGAATGAAAAATAATAATATTGCATTAATTGGTTGTAAACTCACTATTGAAAGAGATCAAACGAAATTAAACAAAATATTGCACAACACATAAGTTGAAAGTTATGCTCTCTGAGTCTAGCCTTCCTCAAGTGAAATGCTTGAAAATAACCAGTGTCAAATGACTGGCTACTGTTTAGTATACAGAATGCAGACCCTGGAGTCAAATGTTTGAATAGGGGAGCTGAAGATTAATCTAAATATATAAAAATTATTACTTATCCTATTTAAAAATTTAAACCACTCCTCGAAGGCCCCTGCTCATATAATAAACTTATGCCAAACAGCTTGCTAACATATGTGATTCATTATTTACTTGTCATTAAACAATCACTGTTTTAGGTTTTGTAATGGGCGTGGTAACACTTCTGGGTCCCACATTATCAATCATCTGGTTAGAGCTAAACACAAAGAAGCAGCCCTACATAGAGATGGACCCTTAGGAGAGACCCTACTGGAATGTTATTCTTGTGGTGCTAGAAATGTATTTGTGTTGGGTTTTATACCAGCTAAGGCAGATTCTGTTGTTGTTTTGCTTTGTCGGTAAGTTATTATTTTTTTATGTATCTGCTACATGAGAGTTACATATTTTATTTTACATATTTTATTAACTGCTAGTATATTGAAAATTCTATTTTCTAATTTAAGGCAACCATGTGCAGCTCAAAGTTCTCTTAAAGACATGAATTGGGATCAAGAGCAATGGAAACCATTGATTTGTAAGTATCTTTATTAAAATTGTATCTGTTATTAATTATACGTATATAAATCCTTATGAATTATCAATTTAATTTAAAGAGTGTCAGAGTAGTCACTAGTCAGACCATCAAAAAACTACTGCCGGCTCAGAAAGCAGTTTTGTAGAGAACTGATGGCAAGGAAGTAAAAATAATATTATAAATAGCCCGCATAAGAGTCAATATATGTACCTCGATTCCACACATTTCTACCAACAAAAACTCATGAATGGAATAATATGCTTTATTCATTAATATACTGCTAATTTATCTTTAAATTGTAAATAAATCTATGGCAGTTTGTGGAATTTTATTATATACTAGCACTCACCCTTGCTATGCCCGGGTTCGTCCCTGGGTGATTTAGCTTTTTTATTTATGAATTGATTGAAATGAAACAAATATTAAATCTTAAGTGAAGCTTACCACAATACATTAGTGAAAACTGCACCCAAATTGGTTAAGCAATTTCTGAAATTAATATGCACAAATGCACAGGCATTTTATTTAAATCATTTTTTTGGGTTCCATTGTGTTAATAAAGACTCTCAATAATAGTGTTTCTAATATACCTTCCATGTACAGACAGCAATCAGTTACACTTTTATTACATGTATAAATGCATATACTCAAGCCCCGATCTCTCTGAGAGAGAGAAAAATGAGGGTTTTATTTAACTTTTGGAGTTGAAAACGGTGTAACAAGCTTATTTCTATTCCAATTGTTTATTGTGTGTCTATCACTGTTTTTAGAATAAATATTTAAATTTTTGTGAACATTACAAAAAAAAAAACAATTTATATGGTGATGACATATTGTGATGCAACTACACGAATACCAATTTAAAAACATCTCACAGGGAATCATGATCTGTTAGATCACAAAGAGCCCTTGCTGTTAATAAATCTGCACTTGGCCAGCATGATCCAATATAATAAAAATAATGATGTCAAGATTTTATTGTAATTACTGGTATTTGTATGTATTTTGCAACCTAAATTGTAAAATATTGGAAAATATTAATTTCATCTTTTTTTAAACCTTCAGCTGATCGTGCGTTTTTATCATGGCTTGTTAAAGTACCATCGGAAGCTGAGCAAATGAGGGCTCGACAAGTAAGTAAACTCAAGCATATAATATATATACTCAGAGGCACAATTAACCGCCCACTTACATTTTCCGATGTAACTTCAAAAATTCATTTCGGAATTAATTTTTTCTTGGCAATATTATAGATTGGATTATATCAGATATAAAAAAATAATAAACAAATCGGATATTGCTTTAATTTTTTTTAAATGAAAAAAAGTTAGAAATTACCGAATAATAAACAAAAATAAAGGTGATGATAAACAATCTAAAACTTTTTGTTGACATTGAAAACAAAAATTTATTAACAAGTATTGCTTCCTCTGGCTCTTATGACCTCCTCCAGTCGATTTGGAACACCATCCATTATGTCCTGAATATCTGACTGCGGTATATTCCCCCACTCTTCGACCACAGCAATCTTCAGCTCATTAATGGAGAAAGGGGCTGCAACCCGACTTCATACCCGCCTTTTAAGATTGTCCCAAACATATTCGATAGGGTTTAGGTCTGGGCTTCGCGCTGGACAGGGTAGTCGTGCTATACCCACGGCATCAAGGTACACCACTCTAGCAAACAAAGCGTTATCATGCATTAAAAGAAAATCTTGTCCAATAAATTAGGCAAAAGGGATGACATGAGATTCTAAGACCTCTTCCACGTACCTCTGAGCGTTTACGCTGCCTCTTTCAAACACAACCAACTCTGTACAAGCCTCATAAGATTAACCACCCCATACCATTACTGAGCCACCTTGATAGCCTACTGTTTTAACAACAGCACATTGTGCAAACCTCTTACCGGGGCGTCGGTACACGCGCTGGCGTCCATCGGGACCTCTTAGAGCTACTCTGGACTCATCAGAGAAGAGGACGTTCTTCCATTGCTCCATGGTCCAGTTTCGTTATTGTTGAGCAAATCGAAGTCTGGCTCTTCGGTGCTCTGTGGTCAACGCTGCAACTCGAGCTGGCCGGAATCCAGTCAAATTACGCTCTGCAAGCCTTCTTCTTATAGTCCGAATGCTTACGCATACATTTCGTGCTTCATATAGGCGATAACGGGCTTCGAGAGCCGTAGTGAAGCGATTTCTTAGAACGTTGGACACGATGAAGCGGCCATCTCGTTCAGAAGTGCACCTCCTACGACCTTGTCCTGGTCTTCTAGTGTAAGATCCAGTTTCTGTGTATCGTCGGATGGCATTACGTATCGTGGTTCGAGGATATCGGCGTCATACGGCCTATATGACGCTGGCTATATCCAGCATCTGACAGCGCCACCGCTCTAGCTACACCGGCTGCATCCAATGGCATTTTATTGAGTAAAGAGCAACTATCAAACCCTGACGCACCTTATGAATCAAGAAATGTGTCTAAAAACTTCACCGGCAATACTTTATTTACTATGAAAACAATAAGTTGGAAAGTCAATTTTCGACTATAGTCTATAAAAGAGACACGCACTTGAGGGTATCTTTGAAAACGGGGCATAAATTGTCTTTATTTATCATAAACTACCCACTTAACAATGGTCATTCAACTTCATAAGCGTTTAGTTATTGTAAACAAAGTTACGTCGCTTTAGCCTGGTGGGCGGTTAATTGTGCCTCTGAGTATATATAAATAAATATAATATTTAAAGTATTGTTGATTTTAAACGTGCATTATCGTATCAAAACAGTCATAAGGCTGAATATGATAGAAACTAAAAGTGCTTTATTATTATTGTTGAAGTATTCAAACCCTTTATTGCAAAAAATCCTACCCTCAGTAATATTGAAAAAAATATATTAAAAGTGTGTTGTGAATAGGAAGGCAATATGGAATGAAGAAAGTGCCAGTAGCAACACATATTGTTAACATATCAAAAAAACCGCTATTTTACATTTCTAATAACATAATTTACAATTTTAATTAATAAGAACAATTGCTCATGTTTCAGGTAACACCACAACAAATTGGTCGCCTAGAAGAGCTATGGCGTGATAATGTAGATGCCACTTTCCAAGATCTTGAAAAACCTGGAGTAGATGAAGAACCGCATCAAGTGTTGTTGAGGTTAGATAAGATAATTTTACCAGAACTTTGCATTTGTTCATACAAATTATATTACTATATATTTACTAGGGACTAGCGGCTCACCCTCGCTTCGCTCGGGTTTATCGCTAGGTACGTTTTAAATAGATATAAATAGTTTTAGCCAGCATTAGCCATATAAATTTTTTTGTTAATAATATTGACATTAATATTTATACGATACTAATGTCACTCGATTGTTTTGCCTTCCCGGAACCTCTCCACTAACACTTAAACTTTATGGTATGGTATTAAAGTTCAGATTGACTTTTAAGTATTATTACAATCTTATGTATGGAAGTATAGAAAAGTGTTGTTTTTAGACTCTTTCAGGCAATTTTTTAAACCTTTCTCTCCATAAGAACCATCCTCGTACTTCAAGGAATATTCTAAACTAGCATTGCCCGCGGCTCCGCCCGGGTTCAGATGACCAAAAATCAAATTCTTAGGTTTTACATATTAGTATACTCTTACATTGCAGTTTTCGTATTTTTTCTCAGAAATGAGATATTTTCCCGCGGTAAAAAGTATCCTATATGTTGACCCGGACAACCAGCTATCATCATACTAAATTTCATTAAAATCTGTCCAGTGGTTTTCTCGTGATGCGTTAACAGACAGACAGACAACAATTCAAAAAACTAGATTCGGATTCTGTATCGATAATAATGTCTGTTTCAATTAGATTTCCCAAAAAATATTTAATGTACAGATTCGACTTAGTTACAATTTTATTATATGTATAAAAAAAAATAGCGAAATGGGTTCGGCTGCTCTCGAAATTTGCGCTTACCAACACATTCGGCGACTCATTTTTATATTATAAGAAGATGTACCGACTAGTGACCGATTAGTCGGGAAAGGCTGAAAGCCGACTATCTGGCCATATTTACATATATGCGGCGACTAGTCGGCAAAAACCACCGACTAGTCGGACCATTATTCATATTACTATTCTCAAAATAGGATGATTGAAATGAAATTCCGTCATTATTATTAATTATTATTTATATATTACTATCAGTCTTACATATGGCAATATAATCTAGGAATAGGAATGTAGGAAGGAATAGAAGACTAGGAACTCATATGACTAAGTTTAACAAAAAAAAATTTTTGAACGCAAGCGTCTACAACTCCGCACAAAGAACATAATTATATAATCTCCTGTTTATAATTTGTTTTTGAATCACCGTTACACATACTATGTCATATTCATAATTAAAAGAAATACAGCTTAGAGGCAGGAACTGAGTAGTGGGTCGATTAGTCGGATTTTCCAACCGACCAGTCGGCTAGTCGGAAAAACTTATAGTCGGCCCATCTATTATTTACTTACTTATACACAGTTATCTTAATGAATAAATAAATTCAAATAGCGTTGAGATATTTCCCAAAACATAAGTAGTGCACCGCACCCTATATACTATATACTTAGGTACTTTAAAATTAGTTTTATACAAAAAATCATTTTGATTTACTAAATACCATTTCCAATAATAGTAGACAAAATTGTCATAATATTAGGTTTTATAGTTGTGTTCATAATTTTTTTATAGTTTTACTATTCAATTTTTATTCTTATAGATATGAAGATGGATATCAATATCAAAACATATTTGGTCCACTTGTAAAGCTAGAAGCAGACTATGATAAGAGGCTGAAAGAGTCTCAAACTCAAGAAGGTATTGAAGTGCGTTGGGATGTCGGTCTAAATAAAAAAACTATAGCATATTTCACACTTGCGAAGACCGATAGTGATATGAAGCTCATGCATGGAGATGAATTGAGACTAAGGTAAAGAAATTTTTAAATAATAATTTATATACTTCTTAAGCAGTAGATTTCTATTGTGAATTTTTTTTATTACAAATTAGCGACTTAAACTCGCTTCGCTCGGGTTCATCCCTAGTGAAAAACATAAACAAATTTATCTCACAGGAACCATACATTTTTCGTAAATTGTTAAAATCGCTTGAATTGTACAATCGAACGCAGGTTGAATTTTGCATTATTTACTTTACTTCAGTTTGCACATATTTATAAAATAAAACATTTCATAATATTGTCCCAACATATTTATATTTCATAATATTTGCTAATCATCAACATCTATTATCTATTCAAGCAAACAAAAATAGCCCAAATTAGCGCTGTCAAATTTCTTTGTATCGTATGGGGCACCTGTATTAGTATAGCATTATGTGATCTGGGTTTATAATATTAATAATCCTTATTCTAACAAAAAATCATAAAATAATTTCAGATACGTTGGTGAGCTACACAAGGCGTGGTCTGGGGTCGGTCACGTGATCAAGGTGCCGGACAACTATGGTGACGATGTTGGCTTAGAACTGAAAAGCGGGACCGGAGCACCCTTAGACTGCACGTCCAATTTTGTGGTAGACTTTATATGGAAAAGCACCTCCTTTGATAGGTTAGTAAATAGTAATGTACTTTGATATATAAATCAGATATTTTTTCACCGACTTCCTATTTTTTTTATGTATGTTCACCGATTACTCCAAGACGCCTGAACCGATTAGGATTCTTTTGTTTCTAAGAGTATACTTCCTAGGTGGTAATGGGACCACCATTTGAATTATATCAAAATAGATTAGCGGTTTTTAAAAAATCAACAATAAATATATTTTTTTAAATAAATTGCTTAATCGAATGTTATTAAAACACTTTCCTTTTAAATTGCCTGCTTATTACGGCTACACTAAAAATGAAAAAATAAAAACTTAAAAAACCGACCTTCAGGCACTAAATTGTAAAAAATAACAAAATGGGGGTTTTCATTTGGTATACATACCTGATCAGATATTTTCGAAGTCGGTGCCAGTAAGTTTTTATTTAAAATGGTATAATAAGCTGTCTTTTATGTTTCTCTTGAAATTATTATTAAAAGAAATGTACAAAGATTTTAAAACTATCAGCCCAAAGTTTGCTAAAGATTTCTTTAGCATCCATTATTCATAATAGTCGATATTTTTAATTTTTCAGTTATAGTTATGTAATTTGTTTTTTCATATATTATTATAAGTATAATTTGTTTTCTATACTACTATTATAAAGGGAAAATAAAAACCAGTCACGAGGACTGCCGACAGAAGTGAAAACTTAAAAATATAAACAAACAGTTATAATTTTTTGATACTCTAATAAATTGTTTGATCTTAAAACAAAACTTGTAAATTAAAACGGTTTACATTTATCTGGTTTTGACATCTATCGATGATTGATCGATGACGACTTACATGAATTTATTCAGCATCCAAATCGGCTTTTAGAAGCTTTCACTTCAAAAAAAATGATTTTTGTATGTTTGCTTGTAATAAATAAACTAAAAATCCGCTGAAACGATTTCGATGAAATTTGGTATGAATATTTCGGGATATATCCCGGAAATCATCCCTTAAGGTGGCGAGGGGGGAGAGAATGAAAGTTTGTATGGGGAATAGGGATGAACGCGAGCGAAGCGAGGGTGAGTCGCTAATCATTAATCAAGTACATAATATCAATGAAACAATTTCAGAATGCAATTAGCCCTGCGTAAGTTCGCGGTGGACGACTCCTCAGTGTCGGGCTACATCTACCGCCGGCTCCTCGGACATGAGGTGGAGGAAGTCCTGTTTCGCGTACACTTGCCGAAGCATTTTAGTGCTCCCAATTTGCCTGATTTGAACAGATCTCAGGTATGTCACAAAGTGTCTTTGACTATCTACGTAAATAGTTATATTATTTATTAACCCATCCCAACGACTAAGCCATATTTGTTACTTAAGTGTCCATGCTTCTACCGCGCTATTGTATAGTGTATTACGTGGCTATATGCCGCGCGGCAGGAGATGACTAATAAAAAAAGAACTCGACCACTCATCTTAGTTTCGTAAAAGGTATTCATTTCCCTAATAGTTTAATCTTTTATTTCTATTATAAAAATAAAAGCTTTCACTGAATTTTAGTAGATAAGGATAATAAAAATTTATATATGATAATGAAATAGACATCTGTGTAATAATTTATTGTATTACCTTTACCTTAGATTATTAATAAAACTGTGAAATTTTCTTATAACTGAATGTGTAGTATATCTTTAATTATATTATTTTATATTTTTTACAGGTGTATGCAGTTAAACATGCATTACAGCGTCCTCTGTCGCTGATCCAAGGTCCGCCAGGAACAGGCAAAACTGTTACTTCAGCAACTATTGTGTACCAGCTGGTACGTCAAAATGGCGGACCAGTGCTCGTATGCGCACCTTCAAACACCGCCGTCGACCAACTTACAGAGAAAATACATAGAACTGGACTTAAAGTAGTGCGTCTGTGCGCTAAATCTAGGGAAGCAATGGAATCTTCAGTCTCATTCTTGGCCCTACACGAACAAGCCCGAGCGTTAGGTTCGGCTGACAGTGAGTTGAGGAAGTTAACCAGATTGAAGGAAGAAGCTGGAGAACTTTCAGCGGCAGATGAAAGGAGATACCGTGCGCTACGAAGAGCTGCGGAGAGACGGCTGCTGGATGCGGCAGACGTAGTGTGCACCACGTGCGTGGGCGCGGGCGACCCCAGAGTGGCAAGGATGAGATTCCAATCCATACTAATTGATGAAGGCATGCAGTCTACTGAACCGGAGTGTATGGTCCCTGTGGTACTCGGGGCCAGACAGCTGATTCTTGTGGGAGATCATTGCCAATTAGGCCCGGTCGTGATGTGCAAGAAAGCTGCCAAAGCTGGACTCAGCCAGAGTCTCTTCGAGAGACTCGTAGTTCTCGGGATTCGGCCGTTCCGTTTAGAAGTACAGTACCGTATGCACCCCGAACTGTCGCGTTTTCCATCTGATTTCTTTTATGAAGGTTCTCTCCAGAATGGAGTGAGTGCGGAAGAACGTCGCCTACACAAAATCGATTTTCCTTGGCCTAGACCAGATCGCCCCATGTTCTTTTACGTTACTCAAGGGCAAGAAGAGATCGCCGGGTCGGGAACGTCGTACCTTAATAGGACCGAAGCGGCCAATGTAGAAAAGCTGACGACTCGCTTCTTAAAAGCTGGAGTACGCCCGGAACAAATCGGCATAATAACACCTTACGAAGGTCAAAGGTCTTACCTTGTGCAGCATATGCAGTACCAGGGCAGCTTGCACGCGAAACTGTACCAAGAGATCGAAGTAGCGAGCGTCGACGCTTTTCAAGGAAGAGAGAAAGATATCATTATAATGTCATGCGTCCGCTCCAACGAACATCAGGGTATCGGTTTCTTGAGCGATCCGCGTCGCTTGAACGTCGCACTCACGCGCGCCAAGTACGGCCTGATCGTCGTCGGCAACCCGAAGGTTCTCAGCAAACAGCCGCTGTGGAACCATTTGCTCGCATTTTACAAAGAGCGTAGAGTGCTCACAGAGGGGCCGCTGTCTAAC
Source organism: Brenthis daphne (assembly GCA_947093115.1). Taxonomy (NCBI): domain Eukaryota; kingdom Metazoa; phylum Arthropoda; class Insecta; order Lepidoptera; family Nymphalidae; genus Brenthis; species Brenthis daphne. The sequence continues at coordinate 38,163,429 of OX352473.1, read as the reverse complement.
CTGAAAGAGTCGGCTATTCAATTCGCGAAACCCAAGAAATTAGTGAACGCTCAAAATCCCGGGTCGCACTTCATGTCGACGTCTATGTTCGACGCCAGAGAAGCGATGGTCCCGGGGTCCGTCTACGACCGCGCGCGGCCGCCGCGCGACCCGCTGGCGTACGTGGGGCCCGCGCACGCCGCGCGCGCGCACGCGCCCGTGCCGCCCGCCGCCTTCGCGCCCCGCGGCCCGCCGCCCCGGCAGCAGCGCCGGCGCACCAGGCTGTCGCAGGAGCCGCTCTCGCAGCAACCGCACCTCTCGCTCTCGCAGGGAGCCTCCCAGCCGGACTTCAGCCAGGAATCTACGGTACAAGACTGTGTCTCGCAGCCCGACGGACTCCTATCCCAGGACTCCACGTACCAAGGTGGATTTCGCGGTCAGTACTGAGTAGAGCGGACCGCCGTCGCAGAACTCACTCCGTGGAATACGGTACTGACGAGAACGGAAGCGTCGCCGCTGACTCGACTCGCGTGTACACGAAGGTTAAGGTGCATTCGAACAGGACGGCTACAGGCTGGCAAATCTATGGCGCGCGTGCCGTAGCGAATTAGAATCGATGTTAAATCTACATGTTAATAAAATTGTAGGAATACATTGGCGTGTGAACGTTCAAAGATTCGCCACCTAGCTAGAGCGCTAATATAAGTATGGAGTGTTTTTTTAACGAATGCTAGTGCCGCCGCGGGCGCGCTCCGAGTGTACACGGACGAGCGATTCCCGATCTTATTCGGACATCGAAGGGATTGCGGTTTCGCCGACGGCGGGATCCGACGACCTTTAGATCCTCGCCCATATATTGACCTCTGACGAGAAAACGATACATGATTTGCCACGGCATCCACTTTACACGTAGCGATAGATTCGCATTACCATAAATCACAGGACTAGTAATAGGGATGTTTGAAAATTTGGGAATATTAAATATCGGTTCATAGTTCATAGAGAAACGGTTAATCTACGTGTCTACGATCATTATGCACAAAATTCATGTTTAAACTTTCAAATAAATGTATAATTAAATTGTACCGAATGAAATCGAAGGTATGGCATGTCGCCCTTATGTAGATAACTTGTTTATGTTTAAAAAAATAACAAAAAAATGTTAGTATAGAACTTATTTGTTTAGGGCAACTCATTGTGGTTTTGTTTCCATTATTCATTATCGTCGATTTAAGCAATCATTAAAATCAACGCTATTAGACAATATCCAGCAATAATGCATTGTTTTTCCTTCATAAATTATTATATTTATATCTTCATATACACATAGGGTTTTTTTTCACTTAGTCGTTATAGAAAAACCTTTATTCTTCCTTTACTTATTTAAAATATCCAATGTCATATTTAAAAGTATAATTGATAAGAGCATTTATCATCCACAACACTAACACGTTATACCATGTGTCTTCTTGGGATGCACCTGCACAACAGTTTTACGCGTTTTTTCACAATATTCTCAATATTAATATCGTTTGGGAATTATACGAAATATATAATTTTCTTCTTTATCTGTCACATACTGTGTAACAAACAGATTATGTAGTATAATGTCTTTATCTGTTCTTGCTTGTGGGTGTTGCTCTTTATTATCACCTTTCCTCTGAGACTTACAATTAACAATAATATAAAAAAACTTTTTCACTAATAACACTATTATTATACGTATTCAATTACTAATTCTATACTAGGTGTTTGTCAACCATTTAAAGATAACAATAAACTTCAAATAAATATATGTGTATGAGAACGTCAATTTTAGATTTAGCAGTTTATAAATTAAAATTATTAGCATTTTTCATCACAGGTGTTTTGCGGTAATTTTTCAAAGGATTTTCAAAGTCTCACGCGAGAAGCATTAAAAATCTTGTGAACTATAATAGAAATAGTAAAATATTTATGTACTGCTATCCAAAATATGTATTATAAAATTTACAAACAAAATTTTTAATATTTAAAATTTTTATGTAAGTTTATTTGTAATAACTTAGAATGTGTTGAGTACAAGTCACTTGTGTATAAATAAATTTATTTTGCTGTAAACACTATTAGTAAACAAATTATAAACATCACTTTACAGGATTTTATTCCCATGGAATTACCTGGTTTTACTACTGTTGTAAATCTTATTGGTAATGCTCAATTAGTATAATTTATTTTATGAAGGAAAATCAATAAAGACTCCCATTAAACAGTTGATTTTAATTTTTCCCGAATGTTACTATAGGATTAAAAAACAAACTATCACAAAATAATTATACAGTAGAATTACAAAACAATATCCAATATGTTCCAATTCTTTTTTTTTAAATCCATACTAATGTTATAAATGTGAAAGTGTTAGTTTGTTTGTCCTTCTTTCACGTCAAAACAGAGTGTCGGATTGTCGTGATTTTTTGTGTGGAGATAGTTGGATGGCTGGAAAGTAATATAGGCTACTTAACCGTTTAAAAGATTGAAATAATATTAGGATAAGGAAAAAACAGCACTTTACATTAAAAAATTTAATCAATAATATAACATGTAAAAATAAAATGTATAAAATTGGTAATACTGAGGCGATTAAAATAATTTGCCAATGTTATTCAGATTACGATTATATTGAGATTATTGTTTTTGAATAACCATCGCTGCAGTATTACAAAATGCAAATTATATTTGTTAGTATTTAATATAAAACTTAAATTTAATAGCAACAAACAAACAGGTTATACGATGCTTACTTGACAATAACTTAACCTCTAAAATTAGAAGCAAAAATCAATAAATTGGAGGTCTTAATTAAATACATAATTAAAAACAATCAAATATTGTGCATCTATGAGGATTATAAAACTTAGATTATATATAAACAGAAATGTGCAAATATATATTTTCTATTAGAAAATTTTATCAAAAGGTACAAACAGACGATATCACACCTTACCCCTTGCCCACGCTATATTGTAGTGTAACATATATATTGTAAATTTTTAATAAAAAAAATAATATCAAAAACATTCAAAAAATAAAGTCCCTTTCAAAAGCTCATAACATTGCATAGAGCAATCAGAACAACCCTATTTCAAAGTTTATGTTATAATTAATATTCACATTCACATATTTATTTAACAAGTGACAAAAACATTGTACATTCAGATTTCTCTTTTAAATCTAAAAGTGATCTCTTTTTCTAGAGGATTGGTAACACTTTACAGTACAAAGCTCGTACATTTAAAGCCTTATGTTATATAGTATACTTAGACAGTGGCACATTACATTCGCTTTTAAAATGGCATATAGTAAAAAAGGGATTAATAATATTTTTTTGACATTTAACATTTATTTCTAAATTCAACGGAACTATACGGAACGGAAAAATCAGCAGTCAAATAGTATGACGAAAGATAATAAAAAAAAATTGTGTACTTATTACGCTTGCACGTAAGAAGTTATACTTCTTTGGCGCAACAGAACAAAAATAGTTAAAGATTTCATCCCGTATGTCACAACTCTGTAATAGGAATGCAGCTAACATCATCACGTCGTTTTTTGGCTGTCGGTGTACGCGCGCATCGTAAAAAATTTACTCTCATAATTTTTTCCAAACGTGCCAAAAAAGTATAACTTCAAAAAGTTATGTTATAAAGTTTAAAAAAAATTATATAATCACAATAAAAACTTCCCAAACATGTGTGATGTGTTATAATGTGGCTAAAAAAATAGTGAAGTCAATGTATAGTAATAGATTTAAAAAAAAATAATCGATAAAGAAAAAAAATAATCCTAAAATACAATTTAGAGCATAAATGAGGTAAAATTATATAAGCCGATATATAATTGGGTTAAAATAAAATTTCTCTTACCTGTTCAAAGATACATATACGATAAGGATAACAAAAATGGACGGTTAATCGAAATATCAAGCTAATTTTTCAGATTCGTGTTTAAATATATTTCAATAATTATTATAACAATTTTATTTACTTGTTTATTATTATTAGCTGTCTCGAAAGCTGCCATTCAGATTGATTCATATTGGCAAATTGCAGGTTTGAAGACGAAAAAACAATTAATGTTAATAAATGAAGTAATGGAATACAACAAAATAAACACGTGACGTAGAAGCTTAACATCGATAAATCGCAAGCGCGTTTCGACTATTTTCTGTGACATATGTTATCGCTTATTATTGAAGATATAATCGATTTCCATTGTTTAATCGATTTTAAATATCTATTGCGGTAAAGGTGGAGGTTGCATAGCAGCATAAGTTGGATAGAATGGAGCAAAGCGAGCAGGTCCGGCGATCGCCATATTGTTGCTCTCCCCACGATCTTGTATGGAGCGAGCGGAGTATAGAGATTCCTTGTACACTGGTTGGGCTGAAATCAATATTTTACTTTAGGATTTAAAGCCTTTTTCATGTTATTATTAAATTATTTTCTCTGCCTAAGAGATACATATATCGTGAAGTGATGTGTATGTATTTTTTTATATAGAGAATATAAAATAAAATATACATAATACAAACAACCTAAAACATTAAAAGCAGTGATTGGATTTACCTAAAAGTAACTAAAATGCTGTTAACGATAGTTATTTAACAATAAAAAAATAACAATTCCAACTACATGCATATTTATTGTCTATTAGTACATTACTGGTACTTCAATCTATATATTTATTAGCAAGTAAGTTTTACTATTTTGCACTAAATGTAAGCCGCTATACGCCCACGGCCAATATAGAATGAGTGAACATCCATTGTATTGAACGGGTTCAGATTTTTTTAATAAGTTGTATACATTTACATTTTGTTTAATAAGTTAATTTAACTCAAACCGGTAGTTTACTAGCGATACGCGCGCATACAGAAAGAAACTATTAATTAAAACTAACTTTTTCCTCTTAAAAATCACAACACAATTTATTAAAAATTTTATAAAAAAAAATACAATATATGAGAGCAAGCCCAATTCCATTTTTCTTATTGTATTATTTTTTTTAACTTTTGTGGGTGTACAATATACGGTATTATATACAAATAATACTTACATAGTGTAGGGTACAGAGATTGAAATGGCGGCGGCTGCGCGGGCGCTCCCGGCAACACCCACCCGCCAGGCGCCGCGTCACCTCCCACCTACATAATTCATACTATTTATATCATACAACTAAAAATTATACAACAATGTAACATTAATAATACATATATGACTGTATATGTCAAAACAATTATTGATTTTGATTAATTGATTTTATACAACAAAAACACAAAAAGTGTTTGTGTACTTATGTACGCACATAAGAAGTTATACTTCTTTGGCGTAACAGAACAAATATAGCTAAATATTTCATCCCGTATGTCACAACTCTCTGTTTGTAATAGGAATGAAGCTAACATCATCATGTCGCTTTTTGGCTGTCGGTGTGCGCGCGCATCGTAAAACTTTTTATCTCTCTATTAATTTTTTTCCAAACGTGCCAAAAGAAGTATAACTTCAAAAATCACCTCAAAAGTAGTACATTATGATAAGTGTGACTTAAATAGTACATTATTGCACGGCGTGACTTAGCACTTGAGTGCATGGAGGATTTTGATTATGACGTACAGACTTACAACAACAACAACAAGTTTTTGTTAATAATTTGTATTACAGTATCTAAAAAATATTATTTTCTCTCTAAGGATTATAAATACTCATAGGCATATCGATTTTATCCATAGCTAGTTGTTGCATTATTGTTCACGTTAATCCATTTAGATATTATTAAAAGTTATGTAATTTATTTCAGACAATTTGAGGAGAAAATAAACATGATGTCACCACTAGCTATGCCACTACAAATAAAAGTATACTCTTAAAGTTTTATCTTAATTACAAAGTATATTAGTTTTAATTACGAAATATCAAGTTCATGACACTCATTAATTTTAGATAAATATACAATATGAGTATACTTCTATTTGTGTTACATAGTATAAAGTTTTGTCTTATTATCTTACATATTATGAAATAAGCCAAAAATATACAAAATAATATACATACATTGCCAGGTTGTGCTGCTTGTCCAGGAGCCACAGGCAGCACTGCAGGTTGACTCGGAGACGGTAGCTCACTAGGTGGGGCACTCGGTGCAGACTGACCCACACCTACCAGTGGGACTGTGCCTATTGTTATGTATTTGCGATCCTTCATGTTTATATGCACCCCAGATACTACACATTCCACCTGAAATATAGAGAAATTCTTAATATCATTTGAATCTATACATATAATAAAATTGTAACTAAGCTGAAGCTGTACATTAAATGTTTTTTGGAAAATCTTATTGAAATTGACATTATTATCGATACAGAGGCCGAATCTATAGTTTTTAGAATTTCTGTCTGTTACCTCATCACAGAAAAACCACTGGAGGGATTTTGATGAAATTTGGTATGATTATAGCTGGTTATCTGGGTCAACATATAGCATACTTTTTATAACGGGGAAAATATCTCATCTCTGAGAAATCAATACTAAATCTTAAAACGTAAGTAGGGACGAACCCGAGCGAAGTGAGGGTGAGTTGCTAGTAAATTAATAAAGTTTGTTTAGTCAAAAAAATTCAGTCTTCACATGTATGTATATAAGTATCTTCAGCCACTTCCATGACAATTTTGAGCATTACAAAATCATTGTATATATTAAACCCATAGAAACACGACAATTATTATATATTAAAAAAAAACTTGTACACTATCCATTTAAATGTCATATTTAGAACAATTAGTCAAATAATATTACTTTGTTATATAACTAGCGACTCAACCTCACTCCGCTCGGGTTCGTCCCTTGTAGTTACGTTTTAACGTTTACTATAAATTTCTCAGAGATGAGATATTTTCCCGCAGTAAAAACTATCCGATATGTTGACACAGATAACCAGCTATCATACCAAATTTCATCAAAATCCCTCCAGTGGTTTTTCCGTCATGCGGTCAGAGACAGACAGACAAAAACTCTAAAAACTATAGATTCGGCCTGTGTACCCATAAAAATGATTATTTTAATAAGATTTTCCCAAAAATATTTAATGTACATATTCGAATCAGTTAGAATTTTTATTATATGTATAGATAACTGTTGTATGTAAGTATTAATATAGAAATAAAACTATTATAGAGTTTTTAATACAATAGAATTCACTTTATGAATAAGTACAACATTAGCCTTGAATATTGTTAGCAACATCTCAACTTGATGAGCTAATTATTACAAGATTTCTTACCTAATCAGTACATCAATATAACTATAATTTGGCACTCAAATAGTTTTAGAGATTTAAAATAAGATTATTTATGCTAAACTGCATAAATAAATATAACCTGTAATCTCTTTTTTACCTAAAATATCCTTATAATTTAATTACCTTCAAGTCATAATCCAAGTCTATGATATTACAATTGACGAGATTAGAAGGTGGTATCGGAGGTACTTCCATGGTCATATTCCAGTGTTTAGTTGTACCTGCTGGTGCTGGACCCTCCTGGATAGTCAAAATTATATCTTTTGATTTCTTTGTCACTGTTGATGGAGATGTTGCTCTATATGTGACAACCTGAAAAAAAAAAATTATATAAACATTTTAATTTCACTATATATAAACATGTTATTATCAAAATAACAATTGATAGAAATTAAAAATATTTTTATCTTCTCTCACATTACTCTTTCATTAACTCAAAAACAATATACATTAACAAGTAAAACATATTTTATCATATTAATTACATACCTTTCTTAGGAATATTTTTACAAGATGCAGTTGAACATTACTTTTGTTTTCAATATCTATTGTAATAGGAATCACTTGACCAGGACAGTATCCAGAAACTGGAGCTTGCACATCCACGGACAGAGGTGGAGATGCACAGCAAAAACAGCAAAATGTCTTTTCCATTTGGAAATGTATAGGTTCCTAAAATTACACACCATTTTTCAATAAACTCCTTATTTTTGTATTCATACTCACATGTATATAGATACTCAGCAATTTATTTAATAAAAACACAAAATATTATCAAAAACTTACCCTATATGATGGATTCAAATTGAGATCCAGTGCATTGATAACAGTAAATGCCATTTTAGTTTCTTGATCAAACTTCCAAGGTCTGTCTAAGGTTACTTTAACAGTATACCTCACATAGCCATATTGCCCTTCAAATGAGGAAGGCAAAACAGGTGGAAGAGCACATGTGAAGTTGTAAACTTGCTTTCCAGCAGGAATTTCTATTTCATTACCTACAAATAAATAAAATTTAAAAATCTAAAACATGCTCAAGTGTCTCAACTTCAAAAAAAAATACAATTATGATTGATAAGCATTCATCACTATTCACCACTAAGAGCATTTTAATGGGCAGGTTAGTATGGATTTTTTATGTCATAAAAATATATATAACTTTTTTTTCAATATCTTTTATCTACCTGAACTGCTTCCTAGTAAATAATAAGTGATTTGGAAGTACTCTTCATTTCCTGTGTGAAGAGTGTCAGTAGACCGAGTTTTTCCTTGCTCATCTTGCTCTTCTTTACTTTCACTCCACTCAGTATGAGCTTCTCCTTTAAACTTAACGTGAATTCCTGTAACGAAATACGAATGCCTGCCTACTATATTCATAAACAATTATATAAATCATGATGTAATTAACACTATGGAAGCGGATATAAGATTACAATTCAAATGTTTGCCTATTATGACTCATAAATGCAATAATTATTTTTATGCAGATTGCTGTACACTTACCTCTAACTTTTTTTGGACTGTCGAATACATATTCTATTCTTCCATTTACTGTTTGTCCTGCATAATAAGTATTCCACTGATTATCTAAATATATTGCAGCTTCCTTTATACCCATTGTTAACGTAACAAGTAAGTTATATGAAGTGATTCGTGAACTAAAAAATATAAATACTAAAATCACAGGTCAACCTAAAAAAAAATAGAGACCTGCCCAATTTTAGATGACAATTGACAGTCGACAGATGACTAACACTAGGGATGCGAAAATAATCGACAAAGATTTTTATGCATGAGGAATCTCATTACCCTCACGTGTTGATCTAACAATAATGACATCAAAAGATATTAAAATGAAATAAGCACGTTCTAATAAGTAATTGTTTGTATGATTTTATTAGTAGTAAAATGATACCGTTAGACCTAAAAATGAAAATGTTAAATCGTGTTACCAATAATGAGCTCCCAACCAACTTCAGCCACGGCGGCCAATCTTATTGAGACTAGCCATCTGCGCAGGAGATATTATAGTACACAAGTGTAAACGCAGACACAAGTGCACTCTCTATACATTCTATATTATTCTATAAGGCGCAGGACTGACGACTTTACGTGCTCTCCAAGGCACGCGGGTAAAACACCGCCAATTCAATTTCCTAAATCCGGGCTGTTACTGAGACTTACTAAACAGATAGATTCATTAACTAAAGTTGGCCCGACCCGGGGCTTGAAGCCAGGAGCTCTCGATGTGCAGCCGTACTTCACTACACCACCAAGGTACTTAACATCTTACTACTAAATACTTAATAATCGTCAGAGCCTAAAGGATTAGCAAGCTGAAGGCAGTGGACGGTCACATTTATTGCACAATCGATAACCTATGGAGTAGACGAATTCTAGAGTGGAGGCCACGGCTCGGCAAGCATAGTGTAGGACACCCTCCAGCTAAGTAGAACGAGGATATACGTATGGCGTCTGGCAGCGGTTGCATACGTAGAGCTATCAGCTGAAGATCGAGCTCAGTAGCGTGCCATAGGAGAGGCCTATGTCTGACAGTGGACGAAAGCGGGCTGAATATAATGAAGAATAATCATTTGTTTCTTATTTCAGTAAAAATTGAGATTGTCAGTCTATTTTATTCTAATAATAAAATAAAAAAATAAATAAATACATAAGCGAATGAAATAAATATTTTTAAATCGGATAACATCACTTATTAATTATTATTAAAACGTCATTTTGACATTGACATTAAGTCTTTTGAGCTAAAAGAATTTACTTTTTAAATATATAATTAAATAAATTAAAAACATGTCTGACTTATAATACATGATACAATTGGAGCAGTACATTAATTTTTTACGAAGATGGAGGAAACAAAAAAAGGTGCTCAGTCAATAAGCATTGAAGAACTAAAGAATAAAGGTAACGATTGTGTTAAAGATGGAAAGTACATTGAAGCTGTTTTACATTATACGCAAGCAATTAAGATGGATCCGAATAATTACGTACTATACAGTAACAGATCATTTGCATTTCTTAAATTAGACCAACATTATTTATCACTACAGGATGCAAATGAAACTGTAAGATTACAACCTCAGTGGGCTAAGGTAAATAATACGTAACATTATTTTTAAAGCAAGTCATGTATGCATAAATTATTCTTAATGAGTTAATTTTTAGGGTTATTTTAGACGTGCGGAGGTCGAAGCTGCTAGTGAATTGTATGATGAAGCAATTATTTCTTATACAAGAGCCCTACAACTTGAGCCACATAACCCTAAGTTAATGGAATCTATTAAAAATATAACAGATATGCAAAAAAGAAAATTGAGAGGTAGATAAAAAAGACATTATTATTCTTTGTATTAAACTGATTATTATATATATTATTATAGCATGCTATTTTGATTCTTTTATTTGAGTAATAAAAAAATTAGACAAAAAAATCTAATAAATTATCATTTCTGTTATATCCCTAAACAAAAAATTGTTATATAAATAACTAATTTTCTTATTGTATTTCAAATATTTAAATAGATAAGGTAAATTGATTTTGTTTATATATTTTAATATTAATAATAATTATAGGTTACCAAAATATTATCTGGATCTGCACCTGTGTTGGTTTTATCATTGGCATAAGTGTAGTTATAATGGATTATACCTTAACTACAAACCCAACACTAACAGTGAGTATTTTTTCTTGTATCACTTATTTTACTAAAACTTTATTGTATAGATTATATAGTAAATACTTAAATGTTCTATTCATACAAATCAACATTAAATATTAATATAAGAACAATATTAAGTGATATTATTATAGTATTAGTTTAAAAATACACTTGGATTTTTGAATTTTCAGCATCCTATTAGTATGGTGGCATTTTCTATAGCATTGGCTGGCTTGGGATGGGTTATAGGAAAAACATCAATTTCAATGAGCTCATGGAGTGCAGGAAAATCTCTTCATCCTCCACCTGATTTAGGTGAATACAATTAAATTTGAAATTATTTGCATCAAATTCTAAATATAAATGTCTAAAATATGTTTAGAAAACATCAAGAAGTTCAATGACTTAACAAATTTATGTAAGACAGATGCGGACTAGTATTTCATTGTTTTATTAAATTAAAAAAATAATATTTATAATGATTTTTTTCCTGAATATCCTAATAATAATATAATATTATATAAAATTCAAAATTAATTCTTTGTTATTTGTGTATGTTTAAATCTTATGTTTCTATTTTCAGTTTCTAATGAGGCAAGTGATAAAGAAACAAGTGTACCAGAAAAAAAAACTAAGTACAGTAAAGCTCAAGCAAGACAAAGGTATAAGCAGGGAAAACTTTAGTTGATTATGAAAACTGCCCTATTTTATAGTTATACAAATTATTATGGTTTTATGTAATATATATTATGGTGTGGATTAGGCTAAGTTCTACAAATCATTTTATTAGATTTTCTAATTGACCTTATTTTGAAAATCTTGCCAAGTATAAAACATGTACTTGTACTTACCCCATATTATAGATGTGTATTGATTGTCAGGTATCCAAAAGTGACTAAAGACTTGATACATTGATTCCAAATAAATATACAAGGATATTTATTAAATAAAGAAAATTTTGCCCATACTTTGTTTTAATTAAAAATTATAAAATCTTAATTTATAGAAGTTAATATTCGATTTAGCTTTTAATTTGGGGAAAAGACCTCTTGCTGTGAGAATTATAATAAATAAAATAAAAATATTACCTCAAAATATACTGACTGAAATAAGTGGCTAAGTGTTATAATTTTCAACATAAATTCCTTTAAAAAATATCTAGTGTACATGATTGTTAATATGCATTATGCACATAAGAGTGCATGAAATCAGTTTTTTTTTTAAATATAGTCTATGGATTATAGGTTTTTAAAAGCAGGGAATATAGATTAAACAAACAATGGAAACCACTTAATGAAAGCAAAGTATTTAGGGGAAATACTTTATTGATCCTAGTGTAAAATGTATTTCGAAAATTGCATCAATACAATATATCTTTTGAATATAATTCTTGGTCTCATACCTTACATTTAAAATAAGTTCAACATAATGTGTGAAAAAAAAAACATATAACAATATGGTATTTATACAATTATTAAAGACAAAATTTACAATGAAAATACTTAACATAGTCCATCACCGAATCCTTGATAGTTGTGCATCATATAATAAAATAATAAGGCAATTTATACAATTATAAGTATTTTTCTACAATTTGACATCAACTATACCTAGATGTTAGGTGCAAATACCTACAGGGTTTAGTAACTTAAGACTTAATTGTGGCAAAACTATAATTTCACGAGTAACAGTAATATTACACAGTAATATTATGTAGTTTACATAAACATCAAAGAGAATATGAGAAAGTAAGGTACTATTCTTAGAATTGCACCCCCACACAAGGTAACAAACATGTGTCTTTTTACACATATTTATATTTATTGTATTGTTCAGTTGCACTTTGGTGTTTAAAATTACCATATTTTTTCGATGAGATATGTCAATCGCTATCTGATATAGCTTTCTTTCGTCGCTTGGCTTGTTTTGGTTTAACAATTTCTTCCTCCTGAAAAAATTAATTGTTTTTACAACATGCTATGATAGTTATTTTGTTTAAAAACTACTACCATATTCATTTTGTACCTTGTAAATAAATAGTAATTTATAATAGATAACATGGTTTCTATTGTGTTGTTTTTTTCATTAAATATGTCTTGACTTAAAAAAATACTAGAATTATTTTATACATAAGTAATATAATAAACCTCACCTCACTATCTTCATTTGATGAATGTAAGTTAGGATTAATAGTTAATAATGAATTTGAAACTAATTTTCTTGCTCTTCTTGAAATAGGAAGTTCATCTTCCCAAGCTAATGAAAACAGATCACTATATTGTCTCTGCAAAGATAAAAAAAATAGGAAACATTAAAAATAAATATGTTTTGTTTATAATCATTAAGTTCTTAATTATAAATACATAACAAAATAGAAAACCAATAGATTATATATAAATTAGCTATAATTATTCTTACCAATATTGAATGAATGATAAAGTTTACAAACCTTTAAACTATCACTACTATGCGACTGCGACTGCTGTAGAGCTTTCTGTATACATTCCATGTTAAAAATTGACATATCATCTTGCTCAACACAACATGCTCTTATCTGATCTAAGTGACCTAAAATCTGAAAGGAAAATTATATGTTAATTTATTTACAACTAGTTTACTCTAGAAGTGTTATCATTTAGTTAATAGTTACATTTATTTTTAAGCATTCGTGGTTACTATACAAATTCATGTTTTTTTTTTAAATATATTTAAGTGTACCTAACAAAAGGTAATTTTTCAATAAATTATATTTATATATAAAAAAAGTTTACTAACTAGTTCTGCCGAAGGTGGCGCGTTTGGTGGAATGTTATGTTTTCCAGGACGTTTTCTCTTATTGGGACTAGTGCCTGGGTATCTTGAGCTTAATAAAACAGCTAACAAGTCTGCAACTTTGTCTTCATAGTCCTGACACCAGTACATAACTGTTGAAACAACAAATGTATCCTCTTCATCAAGTGTTCTGCAAAACATTTGCCTCAGTACATCTGCTGTGGGACGCTCTTGCTTTAACATTAAAAGTACAGATGTCAGAGCTTCGGCATGATCTTTATAAGACAGTTTAGGAATTATTGGCAGTACATCTTCAACTGATATTTCATGTGCTGTTAAAAGTTGCCAGAGACAATACTGTTCAAATGTTTCCCATCCAAGACTAGTGGAAAGCATAGTAGTTATATCATCAGATTTAAACATCATTAAATTGCCTTGTAGTGTTAGACATACAAGTTTTTGCAACTGCCCTGCGTCTAATGTAGACACAATTATATGTAACAATCTGATGTGGTTTTGGACCTGGTCTTTAAACTCTCTATAAACATCTGGAATCAACCAGACAAGTACATTGGCATCACATTCTTGACACTTTTCAAAGTCATCTGCTAAACTCTCAGCAAGTTTCAACTCTAAGTAACTACAATACTCTTTATATATTTCAGCTTTGAATTTAACATTTCTTTTTTTTACTGGATCACGCTCTGCACGTCGAGCCCTTTCATAACATACTTTCAGATAGAACAATAAGCAGTAACCTACACTGTGAACAGAATTCTGTGAATAAATTTCTTTTAATGTTTCTAAAACTAATTTTCTCTTTGCTTCTGTAATATCACCACCTCGAAGAAGATAATTAAACATTGAAAATACTGGTGAATTTAGAGCGTCCTCTAGTTCTGCTGGAGATGGATTACGTGTAATTCGTAATGGAGGCGCTTCTTGCAGTGTTGCTGCGAACAAATCTGCAAGAGCCGTAGGAGTCGGCATTGGAGTGGTGCACGCGTTCAATAATGCAGTGGCCGCTGAAGATGATCGATCATCTAACAATGTCTCAGCAAATGGCCGTAATAATAGTGGCAAGGCAGCCGCCAATTCAGGCCTTTCGCGAGCGCGAACTTCTGACAATGGTAGATCGTCATCGTCAGTGTCTTCTGCAATAATCGGTGGAGGATCATCTTCATCATCAGAAAATGCTGGTTCATCGGGCCCACCTCTGGGTAAGTCATCAGTGCCTTCAACATGAATTCCAGATACACCTTCTCCATTTCCATTGACACAGAATTCTTTAAAAGTTTCTCTTACTGTTGTTCTTAATTCTCTATCTAGTTTAGGTGAATCGAATAAGGGCTGCAAATTAGACAATACTCTTTTTTCTATAATTTGGTGTAAAGAATTGAAAATGCCTTGTTTTACTTTATCAGCAAATGGTGGATAGAAATTTGGAATAATCCGGCAAAGAAAATCTAGTAAAGTCGCTGTAACAGCTGGATGTGATCTCATTGAATGATGCATCACAAGGATCGCCGGTTCAATATTCATAATATTATCTTTTTCAGGATCGTAAAACAACCAATCATAAAATAAAGCTAATTTAGCATTTGATGCAGCTACATTTGATGTACAAGTGGTTAAGAGCCATCCAATCACTGCCCATCTTGGAATTATGTCAGAACATAACAATTCATTTGTAGGATGTATAACCCCTACTATAAAGCGAATCATGTCACTTCTGAGTGATTGAGATTCTGGTGTGGCAAGGTACTGTCTCTGAAACCACTCTTGATACTTTTTATGATGTCCAAATCTAACCTGAGATGTTAAAAATACTAATTTTCTTTCCATATCGGGTGTCAATCTTGATTGTAAATAACGTCTTGAAGTTCTTGTTTGTAGGAGTTGCATGACATTAGTAAATGTAGGGGATAATGTTTTTGGATTTATTAAAATATCCTGCCATAGCTGGTTAAACTCAGGAATGCGGGCAACATTTTGTAGTAGCCTTACTAAGTCTCTTCCAAGGGTTAAGACTTCATTAAAATGTTCTCGAATAAGAGCAATAACAAAATTGACTTCCTTTTGTCTAAGGGTCATTAATTGTGGTATATTATGATCTTCTATTAATCTTAAATATGTGTATACTACCATACACACAAGCACAGGGAATTTATCAAGCCACATTCTATTGTCAATATAAATATCTAAAAGAGATTCTACTAAGAAAATATTTTTAGGAGTAATATCTCCTCCTGATGCATATCGCATCAAATTCCAACACACACTATCGACACCAGTCACTGCATTTCTTATCATTTCTTTTACTAGCCATAACAGCTGATTCCGGGTAGTATCTTGAAATTTTAGATATCTTTCTAAGATCAAATTTGACAGGTTGTTAAGTACGCATGTTAATCCATCTCTGGTCACAAGAGTAAGATCTCTATAACATTTAGTAGCATTGTGAGGCTCAGTGAGAATGGACATGAGCATTCCAAGTGACACGTCTTCATGATTTTTACATACAGCATTGTTAAGCGCGTCATGAGCTTCTTTTTCACTACAGTCCGCGACGAGAGATTGGAAAAAGTTGTAAGCTCTTTCATATCTCTGAAAGTAAAAATAATAAATTAGTAGACCACAAGTTATAAACTTAGAGGAATTGAATTTTCGCGCCATAGACTGCAGCGCCGCCATCGTCTCAATAAGAAAAATATGATTTTACATGGCCGACAAAATGATTCTTTGTTGAAAACTGTGAAAATGAACACACTACCTCTTCTATTTCATCCTTGTTTTCTATGGCGGTGCACACAAAAAGCCGAGGTGAATTAACTTTAGTCTGTTCCATAATTGGTATTTTTTTAAACTGTTTTATTAAATAAAAATATATCAGAGTTCGCCTGCATGGCTATCGTAGGCGAAAAATATACATAAGCAATACAATCACAGATAAAATAATGTATAAGGATATAAGCACATTATACATGTGTGCGTGCGTGCAATGACTGTCGCGCCATGTTTGTTTTAGGGATGTGTCCAGTATCATATACTAATGAATGATTTATCGTATCGATAGTCCCAGAACATAAAAGGTGAATCATAAAAAATAAACATGTAGGTAAAAATTGCAAAGAAAATTGTGAAAATTGATTTGATTCAGTAAAGTTCAATGTATAAAAAATAAAATTGTAACATAACATGATCGTTTTTTTTAAATAACTATTTGAATAGTTTATTTAAATAAAGTGAAATTATATGTTAAAAAAAAAAGAATTGGTAGATATTTTATTCCCATTTTATAATTTTTTCACTTAAGTCAAAGCTGGTTAAATTATTATACAAATTAAATATATATTTATTTGATAGCTTACTTTTCAAGTACTATGTTGATATATGTAACTTATATCAGTTACTGAGTTATCTGTATTATGTTAAAAACACCTCTAGCTCAAGCCTCAAACCTCGACGCCATTTTGTCATATCTTGAACTATATTGAAAGGCAAATGTTTTGGCGGTAATCGCTATATCCTTGTTGTATTATTGTTGAAAAGATAAAGACTATTTGGGTTAATATTTTTCATCAAAAGTAGATAACTGAATAAGGTAAGTAATTTGTTATTTTGACTGTTGTTTGGATTCATTACCATTTATACGTTGTTAGACCGGTAACAAAGTATGCCGGCGATTATACTATTGTAACCATAATATCAAAATAACAAAACTTTAATATTAAAATTATAATAAGATAAGTTATTAACAGATTTGGTAATGGATAATCAAAGAGAGAAGGAAAGAGATCGGTCCAGACGAGGAGATAGACCATCAAGATTTTCAGATGCCCCACGAGATAGATCCAATGATCGAGAAAGGTCGGATGGAAAACGCTTATTTGTTTCAAACATACCTTATGAATTCCGTTGGACCGAGTTGAAAGATTTATTTAAAGAAAAGGTAAATTTTTAACAATATTATCATTAAAATGAACAGTTTTATTTGAACTAAGTTCTGTAACATCATTTCCCACTCTCGTCAGTAGGAAAAACTATTTTTACACATTACTGTTCTTACGTATTTTTATAAATACAAATGTGTATAAACAAATATTTTGTTCTTTTTTAGGTTGGGGATGTTGCTTATGTAGAACTTTTTAATGATGAGAATGGAAAACCTAGGGGATGTGGTGTCGTAGAGTTTACAAATTCGGAAGCCATGAAAAAAGCTCTTTTTGTTATGCACAGATATGAACTTAATGGGAGAAAACTTGTGTTAAAGGAAGAAACTGGTGAGTGGCTAAACAATCTCTATCATGATAAGATATATGTTTGATTCCTCAATCATAACACAACATAATTAAATTATTATTTAGTATTTATTGCAGTGTGGTTTAGATAAAATTTAGTTAGAATAACAATCTGGTATTAAAAGTTTTGGCAAAAATTTAATATATGAGAGCTTGCCCCTCAAGCAGTGGCTTATATTTTTGAATAATGGAAGTTTTTAGGATTCTAAAAAAATTAAATTATTTGTGGAGATAGAAAGGATTTTTTTCCTTCTTTCATATTCTTAACTAGCGACTCACCCTTGTTTCGTTCGGGCTAGTCCTTAGGTATGTTTTAAAGGTTCGTATGGGATAGATAGACTATATATTATATGATACATAGCTTACAGCCTTCCTTAATAAATGGGCTATCTAATGTAAAAAGAATTTTTCAAATTGGATTAGTAGTTACTAAGATTAGTGCATTCTAACAAACATACAAACACTGCCTCTTTCAATACTAGCATAGGTTGAGAATATGAAGATTATGGTAGCTTAAAAAACTTGCCTATTACTGACGACTAATGACTACAATACTTTTGACCCTTAAAATTCTCTTATATTTTCCTTTACTAAAGTATCTTATATTGAAAACAATCTGTTTCTCCAGGAGCCACATCCCATATACTAAACATCAGCCAGGATATTAGTTGTGTTCTTTATGTTGGTGTAAATTAACATATTTTTATTCCTCTACCAAAATAGAAAGTATTATATGTATGCTGAATTATCATCATTATATATGACAAATATGATAAAGTCGCTAATTGGTATTATTTTGCATATTTGATATAAATTTTATTTACAAAAATTGTAAATTAGCTAATTAAAAGTTTCTGTTATATATTAAGGTAATGAAAGAAATAGACTTAACACTTCAAGATCAGGAGGTGGTGGAAGTGGAAGAAACATGAGAGAAGACAAAGATGGGTATGTTAAAGTTATAAATATTTTTAAAGAAATATAATAATCGAATTTTAATAATTAAGTGTTATTGACAAAGTCAGTTGGAAATAACTATAAAAAGAAATTGATTGCATATAGAGTTTTTAATTTTATTTTTAGTTGGGGAGTTAATAAGCCACGAGAGCCAGAAAATTATAATACTTACGGACTGAGTCTACAATTTCTGGAGTCAATAAATGTACAGCCACCATTAGTTAAGAAAGTGTTTGTTGCTAATGTAAGTCATTATATTATTTATAGTGTATATTTAAACGAGCAATTCTTGTATATATGATCGGAAATGGCTCCAACAATTTTCATGATATTTAGCGCACTGGGGGTTTCGGGGGCGATAAATCGATCTAGATTAGTCTTATGTCTGGGAAAACGCATGTTTTCGAGTTGTCATGCGGTTTTGTTTCGCATTATTTCACGCAAAATATGGTCGCTAATTTGCACGCTGGGGCATAAGCATCGTGGTCAAGCGGCCAAGGCGCAATTTTGTCAAGTGACAACCACAGGTGTCTGAGTTCGTATCCCGGTGGGATACAAAGTTTTTACTTTTGTTATTTTTGTATTTATTAAAAAATTTAAATATTTTTTTGGCCAAAAACTCCCAGTGAAGCTCAGTAGCTCAAGTACTAGTGTATATAAAATGTTGAATTACATACACATTATGTTATGATTTGACAACATTTTGCTTTAATTGATATTATTCTATCAAAGGAATAACATATTTTCTTATCTTTTATGATTGGCATGCCTTTGAAGCTTTTAACAAGAAAATTGAATCTTTAATAATCCTTTTAATATGTAGTATCTATAATGCCTTCTAACATTACAATCTTTAGCTTGACTACAAAGCTGACCATGCAAAAATAAAAGAAGTATTTAAGATGGCTGGTAAAGTTCGTAACATTGATCTGGCTGTGGATAAGGATGGCAATAGTCGGGGATTCGCTGTTATTGAATATGATCATCCAGTCGAAGCTGTGCAGGTAAGTGTATACTATTTATAGTAGGAATTTTAAGTCAATTTACTATTATAATTGTATTTGTGTGTATTTATTTCTTTCTCGTTTATACTGAAAAAGCTAGAATTTTTTGGATTAATTTAGTATACACAAACTATTACCTGGAGTTACACATAGGCTACTTTTAGGCACTCAGGGATGAATCTGAGCGAAGAGAGGGTAAGTCTAGTGTGTATAATGAGTAGATACGAAATATTGTTGCAACTGCTGTAGTGGCTCTTTAAATGGAATATTATGTCAGTGGATCACAAAGCTGTTTTCCATATTGGACATGAGCTAGTGAATATTTATCATTATCTGATCTGTTTAAGTTGAAGTGTGATGTTTTATATCATCTTCTATGGCCACTAAGTTGATATATATTGATAACTCCACAGAGTATAATAAAATTGGCTAGTAAAGATAATTCAATGAAGAATCATTATATATTTAAAAAAAAAAATTCTAATGAACTTAATATTTTATTGCCCTTTTTATTTACATTTTTATTTATAATGTGCTAATTTTTCAGGCAATATCAATGTTTGACAAGCAGATGTTATATGATAGAAGAATGACTGTTCGTATGGACAGAGGTGTATCTGATAAGACAGAAGTGAGGCTACCTGAAGGGCTTAAAAGTATTGGCATTGGTTTGGGACCAAATGGAGTTCCATTGAGAGATGTAGCAAGGAATTTGCCACAGAATTCTGCCCCAAATAACTTGAATTTGGCAAATACTGGTACTACAATTGGAGCAGGAGTGTTAGGTGCCGTACCGACAGCAAGTGTGGCCCTTAATGGTCTTGGTACTAGTCTGTCAGCAAATACTCTGGGAACAAATGCAGCATTGAGTGGAAGCTTAAGTTTGCAGGTATGATATTACATATATGTAGTTCTATAATTTTATAGCTAAAAGTATTATAAATTTAAGTGACTTTTTAAACAGCTGAAGGGAATTTAACAGAACTTATTGGTTTATTTTTACTCCATTTATTAATATCTATTGGATAATCCAGTGAAAAATTATTATTTATTATATTTAATAAAAATGATTATTGTTATTGGTATTTAATTAAATTTATTGTTTGTCAAAGAATACAAAGAAGTGCCTAATTAAACAGCTTAGATATTTAGGTGTATATTATACCTATAAGTACTTGTATTGTAAAGAAATAAGTTTGATAACATAATTGTTTTGGTGTTTACCAAATTAGTATTTAATTATTAATGATTTATTAAGTACTTTAAACCTTATACCCTAACTATTTTTAAAGCATAAAATATAATCTATACGAATATTATAAAGGGGTAAAGTTTGTGAGTATGTGAGATTGTGAATTTGTGATCTTGTAGGGGGTAATTTCTGGATCTACCGAACGAATTTAGAAGAAATTTGGTAAGAAGATAGTTTGAGATCCTGGGAAGGACATAGGATACTTTTTATTCAGAAAATCATCGTTTAAGGGGGTGAAAAGCGAGGATGATTCGCCAGTAAAGTATATATTGAATTACTATTAATACTTTATGTATGATTTCAGGCGTTGGGACTTACAGGTTTGGGAGCATTGCAAAACCAGCTTTTGCAACAAGGTTTAACAGCGAACGATCTGGCAACAGTACTATCACAAGCGCAAGCTGCAAATGTAAATAGTAACAACATGGGTCTAAGCTCTGCAGACTTGGGATCAAATGTTATGGGTAGTAGCGGCCTTAGTAATAATGTATTGGGACCAAATAATACTTTAAGCAGCGGACCACATTCAGGTATTTTTAACAATTAGTTTAGAATTATATGTATTTCTAAGCCAGTTTCAATTAAGAGTTTTTCAGTAAAATAATTTTGTATGTACTGGGATATATATTTTTTTTGTTATTTTTCGGCATTTTTTTGTATTGTTTTAATTGTTAGCTGGCGATTTACCCTCGCTTCGCTCGGGTGTGTCCCTGGGTGCGTTTTATTTTTTTTGAGCGGAACTCTAATTCTTTTTCTAAAATAAAAGTAGCCTAAGTTACTCGTTATAACATCAGCTATGTGCCAGTGAAAGTCCCGTTAAAATCAGTCCAGCTTTTTCGGAGATCAGCTGGAACAAACTGATAGATAAAAAAAATGGTTGTTTTCTTATATTATGTATCATATTATGTAATAATTTCATATGCATTTAGTAAAACGCTTTTATTTCGATGTTATAATAGATATTTCAATTTTATTTATATGTATAGGTTACTATCAAATTTAGATTCCATATTTGAAATTTAGTTAAAAATATAATTAATAGTTAATCTATACATATAATAAAAGTGTAACTGACCGCTGTCTGTACATGGAAGATAATCGAGAAAACTGATTGGGGGTCTTTATATATGCAATACAACTAAAAACA
The DNA here is from genome assembly GCA_947093115.1 of Brenthis daphne. NCBI lineage: Eukaryota > Metazoa > Arthropoda > Insecta > Lepidoptera > Nymphalidae > Brenthis > Brenthis daphne. The sequence continues at coordinate 38,141,005 of OX352473.1, read as the reverse complement.
ATGATGTTTAGAATTTTTGTCTGTGTACGGCTTGACCGATTTGGATACGGTTTTCATTAATGTGTTGTGGTAAGCTTCTCTTAACGTTTACTATTTGTTTCATTTTAATCAGTTCATAAATCGAATTTTTTGTATATAATATGCATATACAGAACACAAAATGGACAGAGCTACATTTAACATTTAGAGGCGAAACGAAACCACATATAAAAACTCTTGTAGAGTTTCGCCTTGAGGTCCTGGGGATGACATAGAACACTTTTTATCTCGGAAATCATCCCTTAAGGGGGTGAAAATGGGGATGAAATTTTGTATCGGGAAGCAAGCTAGGGACGAACCCGAGCGAAGCGATCGTAACTCGCTAGTACAAAATAAAAAGATATTTTTTCCACTTCTTAAGTTAACCTAACCTGACCGTAGTAGTGTTTGCTGTAGAGTGGTACAATACCGCAGGTGGCCGGCAGCTCGGCGGCGCGGCGGCGCCGGCGCCCGCGCGCGACAAGCAGTCCGATATGGTCATTATTACTAATGTGAGTGGCTGTCTCGTCTTGTTTATGTATACTTTGTATTTTACGAATATTTTTTTTTAATAATTTATCTTCTACCATTATAATCTACTTACTAACTACTTTCAATAACTAACGTCAATAACTTTTTAAATAAAACTATCTTTTCGGATTATTTCGCGGATTTATTTTGATTTTTGGTTCCGACGTTTCGAATGCTTCACGGCATCCATGGTCACGGGGTGGAATGAGGTGTTAGATGTCTCGAAGGTATAGTTACAGTTTGCATCTGTGCAAACATGATTTCTGTGGGCAGACATCGTCCGCGATAACTGTGACTTTTGAGAAGTTAAAAACCTTAACTCTAAAATAAAAATCGAAATAAATCTGTGCAAAATATACCGAAATTATAATATTAAATATAAGCGTCAAATTATCTGTTAAACTGTTTCGGGGTGTAGGTACCTAATTTAATATTTTTGTTCAGCTCCCACCGACGGTGACGTGGCAGTTGATACGCGAGAAGTTCAGCGAGTGCGGCGACGTGAAGTTCGCGGAGATGACCGCCGCCGACACCGCCGTCGTGCGCTTCCACAAGGACTGGGACGCCGAGAGGGCTGTCAGTATCCTTTGTAACGGCGGCGGCCGCGGGAGGCTCGGGCGGGTTGTTTCGTACAGGAGTTGGGCGAGTCAGATCGTCTTTTTGTTATTGTTACATTATATGTCAGATTATATTATGTATTGAGATAGATGCATAGATTAGATTGGATATCCCATGTTTAATTGCAAATTATAGATTTGTTGAGTTTAAAATGTTATATTAAAACTCTTTATTTTTACGCGCTTTTTTTAAGAATTTATATCAAAATGTTGTGATGAGTGAATGAGTCTCCTTTCAATACGAGGGGGATCGGGCCATAGTCCACCACGCTGACCGAGTGCGGGTTGGCGGACTGATCATATCTTTCGAAAGCTTAGTAGACTTTCTCAGACATGCAGGTTTCCTCACGATTCCTTTACTGTAAGACGAGTTGTAATCATATTGGAAATCAATCGCACACGAAAATCTTAGAGGTGCGAGACTCGCGATTTGAATCCGCTTCGCCCGGTTTCCCAAGCGAGCGCTTTACCACTGGGCTACCACTGTCATCAAGATGTTAATGTTGATTTATTTTATTACTAGCGACTCACCCTCGCTTGGCTCGGGTACGTCCTTAGCTTGCTTCCCAATACAAACTTTCATCCCCATTTTTACCACCTTAAGGGATGATTACCGGAATAAAATGTATCCTATGTCCTTCCAAGGGCCTCAAACTATCTTTTTACCAAATATCACCTAAATCGGTTCAGTAGATCCAGAGATTACCGCCTACTACCTCACAAACTTGACCTCTCCATAATATTAGTATAGATTAATGATTGATTTCGAGATCACATTGCATGTTGACACCAATTTTCCTTAACACCTTGTTCAGAAATGTTTGACAGGACTCGCATCGACGGCAGGACTATCGATGTCCGCTTCTTTTAGAGCAATGTATAAGGTAATTAAAATACTTTTGTAAATAATATTTTTTGTATTCATTTTTGTTTTTACAAACATTTTTAATCGAAAATTAGTTGCATGTAGTGATGTATATTTTTGTTCGTTTTTCACTTTAATCTAACAGGCTTTCGTAGAGATGTATATTGTAGGTAATCTTCGTAGACATGTATGTAATGTTTAATTGATGATTTGATACAATTAAGTATCATTCTGCGATTACTAAGTAAATTTTTTTGTTGACTGTTCTATGGATATGGTCCTAAGATTATTGCTCATACACGTAAGTGGGTGTACCCGTGGCCTCTTACTGATCTTTTGTACACAAAGAATGATGTTGAATTTATCCACAATCGATAATTAAGAATATAAGCTATAGACGGAAAAATATATTTTATTATATTTGATAAAGTACCTATATCTTAAGGTATATTTATTTTTCTTATAAAAAATATTAATATTGGCAACGTTGGTTTTTTCGTTATCAGTCGAACATTAAAATGTAATTTGAATTCAAGATAATTGCTTGCTCTATTAAATTTGTGTCTTTTCTGCTTTCCTGTCCTTTTAACGCATAAATATAATAAAAAAAAGGTTTTACTTATGTGTACAAAGAAGGTTATACATAGTAAAATCTGGCGAATTCAATTCTCATCGTATAGCCTGTTCCTGTTTATTTTTTTTTCAAATTTTTAATTATTTAGAAAAAAAAACATTTTTATCTTAGCAAACCAGGTATTTTTTGATGTTTGTTGTAGGCGGAAATGTCTCTAATAAATCACTTTGACAAGTTTTTATATAAAGGTTCATTAAGTTTTTCGAAAAAAGAACATATTTTTTGTATCCAAGTAGGATGTATTAAATCTGAAATTTCCCAAGAGCGTTGGGTAAAATAAATTGTTTTTGTGCTTTCAGGAATATGGTATTGAAGTCGGTCTGTTGGTCGGAAACTGATTTCATCATCGTCTTACATACATCGCTACGTGTTTTGGCTACTTTTTTAAGTTCTCGACGAAAGTTTTACTTAGATTAATTTACTGTAGATGTCCCGCGCTTCATCTCACGGTCCTCGAGTAAACGAGTTGCATTTAAATGTAAGGATAAAATCTTTGGTTGTGCCAAATCGGCGATTGGAGATGTCTCGGACGTACAAGCTCACGCTCGTAAAGCACTCAAAATATTAAGTTTCGTCTATTAGGTGATTCCGTCGGGAGTAATTCTTATGTAATCGTTTTCCGTCGTGTCCTTTATTTTGTGACGTCGATTGTAGTTTCTGTAGCAGATGCTTTTAAACTTGTCATTGTTTGTGAAAATAACATGCATTCTATAAACTTCAATAAATGAATACCATAACAGTGTTGAATTATTCGTCCTGTCTACAGTTCATTGAGCTTCAAGCGATGACTCGATATTACCTCATTTCTACTGGCAAATTAATTAGAAATATATGCCTATATTGCTTTATTTGTGTTACAAACGTTTCTATTATATTTAACGTGTTACGTCATGGAATTGTGAGTGGCTGTTTGAGCGGAAAAAAACCCTTAGTTGGAATCATACTAACCATTAAGTGGGCGTAGCTCAAACTGCTAGAAGCTTTATTGCTAAGCCAATTTTATGACGTAAATTTTCAGCCTTGGACGTTTTACGAGATGCTGCGTTGATATTGGTGCAAAAATCGAATAAAATTGTCAATTATATGAAACGGTTTTCTTTTATGCTGATTATATAGTTTGTATATTGATATATACATACATACAAATTTCATTAAAGATTTGAATGAGATTTCAAGCTACTTTGTATTATTTAATGCTAGAACAAAAATCAGTAATTATCTACAACTGGGACTCTGGGCTGTATCATGTCATTGTCGGATATCATATGCTGTGGGGATAACACGACAGGTGCGCATTTATTTGGGCAATTATGATTTGGTTGAAATACATGTTTGGATTATGAAATTTTCCTTCTAAAAAAATCATGGTAGGTAGTAATATTTAGCGTACTTAATATTTCTTAAATTGTTAATCGAGGTGGGTGCGCAGTTCTACGTCAAATATAATTTTTATGATACACTTTTTTTTGTGAATGTTAAGCGTTGTTTAGAGGAATGGACTTTGGAAAATATTTCATTTTGGTAATGGACCAAAGGTGCAACGTCGTTCATCTCAACGTTTCAAAATTTGAAGAAAGAATATCGATACTGAATAAATAACGCTCGGTTGTCGCCTCGTGTTGGCATCGTGTTGGTTTAATGGTAAGTGCGTAAGTCGAATTTGGAGTTTTTGTTTGGTTGGGTATGCATGGATCTCCACTACGTATTGTTTATTTTCTTGACAAATATTGGGCATAATATCTTATAGAGAATGCTCAAATTTGATGGACTCACTGTTGCTGGGATTTGGCAATATATATTGGGTTGATTGGTCTGCGACATTATCGTATTCCTCTCACCAATTTTGGACGACACTTTTTTTCTCTGACCATCCTTGAAATTCACATTTTTTTAATCATTTTGACTATTGATCGATAGTGAATAATACTTTTTTTTATATCTTCGTTAAATATTTTAAAACAAACTGCAATGACCATTATGAACCTGTGGTATGACTTTCAGATGATCGAAAATATGTGATCGAAATTATTACGGAACTCGATGTATAAAGTAAATGATCATATCTCAAATGGTGGACAATACACAAACAATAAGGATGTAGGCAAAATTATACAACAGGATACCTAAATGGGGCAAAAGGTAAATTTAAATTATCTAAAATATTGTCTACATATGATATAATAAATCAAGATGTTAGTAAGTAAAATATTATTTTTCAGAATTGTGTAGTTGTGCAAGGAGTGCAGTAACACCAGACGAGTAATATAGATAAGTGAAAGGAGAGTATGACACATAAAGAAGTTTTCTTTTTTCAACTCTCAAGCTTTACAACAAGTTTTCTTATTAATGTATAATTAAAATGTGAGTATTCTGACATTCAACTGTAAGTTTACACTAATAATTACAAATATGTATTATGTATTTCTTTTCAGGTTTTTTTTCTTCAATATGGCAGTAAAGATTTAGATAAGAGCAATGTATTACACTGATAAGTTGCAGTACCCAGTTGAAGACTAAATATTTATCATTGAAAACGTGGTCTCGGACGTTGTCTAACACTGCTAGGGACAATACTCTTTCTCTTAACTTTAAGGGTTCATGTTATATTTATTTTAAAACATAAATACAATTATTCATTTTGCATCGAATAATGTGTGTCTTCATTTTCCTTTTAATATTAACTCTAATTATTATATTTTAATTAAAATTATCCACATTTATAGTCCAGAATAGTATTTGTTTATGTGCCTTTTGTAAAAATTATAAACTTAAAATTACGTAGGTACCAAAAGTTCGAATACAAATTCCAGTAAATGTCGGTTGACAAGCAGTTTGATATGAGGAAATTGTGAAGGAATTTGAAATGCAGTTCAATTGAATTCCGATTTTAAATTTGAATATTTTAGTCATAGGACTTGTTGTGTGTAAATATTTTATCACGTTGTCTATTACATAGAGATAACACTAAAGAACACTAAAGATATTTGTAGAAAAATAGTTCATTGCCATGTTACAGGAAACTTGAGACTGAATTATTATAGAAGGATTAAAGCATTAAGCTCATTATATAATATTATTCATTACAAACCAATTGCTATGTATATAAATAAATATAAATAAATTAAATACATTTTTGATATCATATTTTATTGACAACCAATGAGAACGTCCGGTACATTAATATACTCGTAAAACGAACAATAATAATCTTCTTCCGCCATTCTCATTGAGACTAGCCATCTGCGCGGGGGATATTATAGTGCAGAACGCGGCATGCGTGATCTCTTGAGTGATGAGTCTCTCGTGACCATGATTGCTGTAAAGCATTCGAAACGTCGGGAACCAAAAATGAAAATAAATCCGCGCAAAACCCGAAAACAGTTTTATTTAAAATGTCAAATATTTACGTAAATCTAAGAAAATGAATTGATGATGATGATGTTCTCTGATCAGGGCCCAATGGAATATGGGCTGAAGCCACTTTTTTTTTATATTGAGACAAGTATAATTTTATTGTTAAGTTTACATTTACTTGAATAAATAACTTTTACTTAATCATTTGTTTCATTTTTCTAAAAGCAAATTCAAATGAGATACATATCGCACGAAGCGTTCCTATTAATAAATAAAGAGATACTTTGATGGCCACTAAGATAAATTCCATTATAGATATAATAGAGCTGCCAATGCAAAGATTCACGACCCCTCCACTTCTCACTGAAATAAAAAAAATATACTATTATTTTCCTAGTCTATAGTATTGTGTCGTCTGTGCTACTAAGTACTATGATAGACAATTTAAGGACATTAGCAAAAGTAAAATAGATCGTTTTTGATGTTTTTAAATGTTATATTCTTGTTTGTCTACACAAGTAAATCTCGCGACAAGCTTTTATATCATATAAAAAAAGAAAAAAAGCTTGCTTTAATTTAAAGTTCACATTCTTCTGTTTAGAGCATTTAAATAAAAGCTTGTTTTTAAAAATATTTTTTTACTATTAATAAATTTTTTTAGTTTTTATTTTATTCGTATTATCCTCAGCAAACCCTTTCATTAGATACCCATAGTGCAGAAGTGCATTAAAATTTAAAAATAACTAGTACGCCATCTTGGATGCTCCGCCATGTTGGATTTAGAATGACGTCACAGCTAGCTATGCATTGTCATCCAAACTAAACATGTATATAAAATTTCAGTTCAATCCGTTGAAGACATCTGCTTCAAAATTGAGTTGCAGAGAAATAGATTCCACCCGGACAAACATACATTGCAAGTTAAAAATAAATAAAAGCGTGTAATAAAATAAAGTATTAAAGTTAAATGCGTGCTAAAGAATAATAATAATTAATGCCCACTTAACAAATTTAAATTTTCCATGACTACTATTAGTTTCAGGGATTTTTTATTTAAAAACTGAGTTGGTATTTAAAAATAACTGCTTTTTCTTATTACCTACCGGTTATTACTTGCAATATAGCAAAAGAAAGTTTGTGAAACAAACAACAAAGAATAAAATTCTTTACTTACGCAATATATCATAATAATTAAAAATGATATCTCTTACAACTCTGACTTTTGGAAATGAAGTGATTTTTATTTTGAGTTGGTTCAACGGTGTTTTAGGAATATAATCTTCGTTGTCTTTGTAATATAAATCTAGTTCACAAGTGCTGAGGCAGCCGCAATCACTCGATGTTCTTGGTAAATCTTTGGCGTAGTTGAATTTTTTCAAAGTTTTTTCAGAAGGTCTTAAAGATATTATTTCTTTTCTATAATATCGAACGCATTTTAATTCGTTTATATGGCATATGCGTTCATGTTCTGTAAACACGAGGAATTAAATAATTATTGTAAAAATTTAGCATTAAAATATTACTGTCACTAAAAACATAAATGTGAAAGAAAGCCAAGTTCATAACAGCAGATCTTGTAAGATAAGTGCTAGCTAACGGCTACTGTAATATTATAGCGGCTTCAATAATAAAAGTAGCGAGATCTAACTGGATGCCAAGATTTTTTTTTAAACCATAACTCTCGACAGTCTGTACAAATGCTTTAGTTGCTTTACAATTCTTTTATGTTCTTTGCCACTAAATAGTGCAAATTGGCTTTACTATTAATCAAGGTTATGTTTAAATAAAATCATTATGTAAAAATATATTTTTAACACCAATTATTACATATGGACATATACTTAGTGGTTTGTAAAAGTGGGGTATACATCCGCACAACATCTTGATCATTTTAATTCTACATTCCAGTACGCAGTGGCTGTATGAATAAATTGGATACCGTTCACTTGTAGGCTCATCTATGAAGCTGGAATTATAGATCAAAGTAGGTAGTAAAAGTTAGTTCAGAATATGTTAAGTAGGTAATATTTTTTACTGAAGTAATATTGTCATCATTATATACATAGGTAAGCTGCGATTATTAATAACATTACAAATATTTGTTTCACTTGAGTTTTGATTAGGTATGGTATTCAAATGGTCTGGAAATCTGATGTTCTCTCGTCAATCGACAAACGTATTATAGTACATATGTATAACATATGGACTAAATTAGCAGGAGATATTTTAATTTTTTTGTCTGTTTGTGTAGTTTTAATTTCTAGTGTTATGCCGTCACCATTAAAAATCTTAAATTTAACGATAACAAATTGAAGGAAAAACCACTGTTTAACCTACTCACATGTAGTAGAGATGAGATTGAAGCACCTAAGAAGCTATTTATAAAATAATACTTAATTAAACCTGAAAATGTTTATATTTCAGATTTCTAGAATAAATTAAAGCTTACATTTTCAACGTGAAATGATATAGTTATCTTAAAATTACAATAAATATTATGTTGAGTTATAAATACAGGCATTTCCGTAGGCGTATAGACTTATATCGTAATTCTTCTGAAATTCGACTACTCCAAACTGATAATCCGAATGTTATACTTCCTTCTACATCGACGGTAAAAGTTGATGTCGTGCTAGTTGTGATTTCATCAGGACTGTGAATAAATACCTGTAAATACAATAAAATGCATTTCTTTATTTGACACTAACGCTCAATAGGTACACTTAATAATTAAAATGTCCTGACCGATTTCGCCCACGGCGGCCAATCACTAAGACTAGGGAGTTGCGCAGGAGCTATTATAGTGCATAAGTGTACGCGCAGACATAAGTGCGCTCTCTAATTTTTTTACTTTCAAGGTACGATATGACGATACTTCAACACTACCGGACTATATAGTATCATATGATCTGTGCTACCGGTGAGAATTAAAGCGCAGGACCGACGAATTTACGTGCTCTCCAAGGCACGGGGGTGCAACACCGCCAACATCCCCACTCCCGGTTATTACTGAGATTATCTTAACAGAACATTTCTATAATCAAACGTGGCCCGATCCGGGACTCGAACCCAGGACCTCAGTATCTGGAGCCGTACATGCTAGCCACTAGACCACCAAGGAAGCAGCACCATACACTTAATAATTTATTCTTCAATCTTGAAGAAACAGCACTGGAATGAAGATACTGTAATTACTGGATAAAATCTGTAAGTATATAAATACACTGGTAATTTAAAATATTTTTATTAGCTTTACTTGTAACTAACTAGGTATGTACCTAATCAAACCTTGGAAGTCAATTTTAACCTACTTCCAAATCAAAATTTGTATGTACAAATAGTTAAAATGACAATTATTTAATTTGGTATCTTGATGCTGATCTGATGGACCCAGGAGGTGGGAGTGGACCTCTTCAATAGTTACTATTAAATCTGTCGAGCTTGAGTTAATTATAATAAAAAAGTAACTTGATTTCTATAAAAGTAAAGTATTTATAAGTAAAATTTTAAAAAATTAAATGTCATTTTGAGCAAAGAATATAAGATATTTACCTAACTACAAAAGCCAAAAAATCGGTCAAGTGCGAGTCGGAATCGCACACGAAAGTTTCCGTACAGCCTTTTTGAAATTCTAAATCTGGTTTTTTATTATTTGTTGTTATAGCGGCAATAGAAATACACACTGTAAAATTTTCAACTCTACCTATGACGGTTCATGACATACAGCTCTCTGACAGAAGGATGGACGGACGGACTGCGGAGGCTTAAAAATAGGGTTCCGTTGGCACCTTTCGGGTACAGAACCCTGAAAACTATATGAGACTTGAGCTAATATATAAAAGCAAAAGTTCCTGTATTCAACATTATAGCTCACTGCCTTTTATTTCGAGACAAGCGACTCGCCCTCGACGCTACACTCTGGTGTACCTTCTAGTTACGTTTTGACGTTTAGTATAGATTTCTGAGACATAAGACATTTTTCCATACTAAAAAGAATCCTATAAATTGACCCGGATAACCAAAATCTGCCCTGTGGTTTACTCGTTAAGCGCTCCCAGACAGACAGACAAAATTTTTAAATACCATAGATTCGGCCTCTGCATCGATTATAATGACCATTTCGATAAGATTTCCCAAGAAATACTTAATGTAAAGATTCGACTCAGTAGATTAAATCCCTATTGCACTGGACTGTAGGAATATTATTTTTTTATCTAAATAAATAAACTTCATCACATCGCGTTCTTAACTTAAAGTGAACGAACAAACCTTGTAAACAGGTGCGTAATTAGTTAGCTGAGCGTAAAAGTTCACTTCAAACACGGAAAGTTCCACATTGTTTTTGACATATGCAGTCATTTCGTTCCATTTCCTAGAACGCAAAATGAAGCTAAATGGGATGACGTGTTGTAGCCTTATATGCTGAAGTCATATAGTTCATAAATATGCGTACACTCGCGTAAGTACTTGCTGGCTTTTTGTTTTTTTTTTCTTCATTCATTTCCTTGTTTAGGAATATGATATATTATTTTAACTTATTTTTTTTTAAGTAATAATTGCTTAAAGTGTAAGTTATTTAAGCCTACACTGATATTATTATAGGAACTTAAAACAACCACAGAATTAATCATTAACAAATCAAATAATATGTTAATTTAATTTGTGTATGAATTATATGAATTATAATATTTAATGTTAAAATTATTGCTTACCGAGGATTGTCGTATTTTGCAACATTAGAATTAATGACGTGGCACATTCCCATTTCCGTCATAGCCGCCTCCACACTCATCGACCAGTTCGTATTAGTGGCCAGCGAACTATCTCCAAATTTCCTGAACATCGAAGTCGCTACTGTTGTGTAATTTTCCGGATGTATTAGCTATTCACAATGAAACAAGCTCTTTAATAGTGTTAGGTAGGTACCTACTTTTATATTGAATAGTAAACTAATAACTTAATTTTGGAATTAAGCGTATAATATAAGTCATTAATTGATTTTGTGTATGTTAAAGATGTACAAAATATTTATTAACAGCTTTTTCTACTATGAATACATAGAATGATTAACATTTAAAGTTGTACTGGGCTTCCGCTCGTTCGTCTCCATCAACGCGCTTTTTTTTCTTCAATAGGCAGGCAATTCTTATTACGATACTAGTTCGTGTTATGCGAGTTTTTTTAACATTAGTAACATATTTCCTCTAATTTATTTAATAATAATCGATCTTTACCGATGTTACGTCTTCTGGTATTTCTAAATCCATATATTGTACAGTATCTAAGGCGGCTGCTGTAATAGCCCACATGTAGCTGCCCACCCTTAATCCCGTTTCATTGTTGGTTTTGCTTTAAAGTATTATAATCATTTATTATCGTTATTTTATTTTTTTAATATGTAGTAATTAATATCATAAATAAAATTCTATAATGTTCTACGAATTACGAAATCTGAACATGGCGACTGTTAACTGAAACTGCCTAACTTATAAAAACAAACGTAAATGCAAACGGAGTTCCAAATGCAGCATAACTTACTTAATAAATATACCATATTTTATTATATCCGGTTTGTAAAGTGGACAAAGAGTAATTGCTGGAAAGGAAATATTCCAATCGAAGTAATTCATTTCTACGCTCATCACGGTCGGCGCAGCCTGCAATTAATTGCGTACTTATTTACGAAATTTTTTATTTTATTATAAATTTAAAATATCAATATTAAATATTACTGTTTAGTTTCCACAGTGTACTTAAAATATAGTATAGTCTACAGTAGGGCGTAAAACAACACCTTTATTAAAGCTTTTTGTTTGTTTTTTACATACAAATACCACCCTACTATAAGGATGTTTAATGTTTATAGTTGTAAATAAGTTTTCCGTAAGGTCCCATACAAAATATATAAAGTGGTGGACATATTTGACAATTAGGAAAAACTAAAATTAACTAAAAGTCATCCTAAATAAAACTATCTTTTCGGATTTCTTCGCGGATTTATTTGGATTTTTGGTTCCCGACGTTAAAAGTCATCCTATCTATGTACCCAAGGGACACTTGAACCGAATTTTTAATTTTAATGTTATTGTTATTGCACATGGATATGTTAATATTGGTAAATATGTACCTATTATTTAAGACATGAATGACTAGGGTTTGTTGTAAGTGGTCTTTAATGTTATTTGATAATTATTTTCAATTTAAAAGTTACACTGACTTAAACCTAAAATGTAATTTTTCATTTTTATTCATTTAAATTTCAATTATTAAACTCGGTTTAAAAAAGGCAAAAAACATACGCGAACTGGGTATTTTCTCTTTTATTAAAGTCAAGAAGCGCCTTAAGCCGTAAGTAGCAGACTAAAATAACATACTACTCACAATAAATCGTGTGTATTGTACATATAACAAAAGTACAGCAAGTGCACAACAAGTCACAAAACTGGCTGTCCAAAATATCCTGTAAAACAAAAGTTTAGAGTAATTTTGATAGTTGATACTGGCAAATGTTAGCATTCAAGTGATGTAAAAGTACCTACTTTTCTGAACCGTGTATATTTTTGTCTACTGTATAAGGCAGACCGTGGGTGGTTGATGTTTCTAATTCGTTTCGTAAATAGTCCAGTACTTTCAGTCTCCGCAGCCGCGTATAGTAATTATCATAATTTCTTTTAAAACAACTTTTCTTCAAACTTAATTTTTTATTTATGAATTGATGTACCTTAGCTATGTTTTTCATAATTAATTCAGATAGACTGCAAAGTCACAGATATTATTTTAAAAATTAATGAAAATAGTTTGTAGAAATTTAGGTTTGATTATATTATTTTTTTACTTTTAGTTCACAAATACACCTATATCCAACAATATAAATTAGTATCTTGTAAGTAATTAATATTATTTTATTAATAGTCAGCTATGAAAAAAAAGATAGAAGTTACACTACTACATTTTTTAACTTTAGATTTAAGACTAAATAATTTTCGTCATGAATAGCTTTTTTATAGATAGAATATGTCATTAGTCATTAGATATTAATTTCTAAAGCTACTTTTAGGCTTAACAATGTATTCAATAATAATATGAATACGTAATAATATAATCGGATACCTGCCCCGGGCATGTAAGGAGTGGCGCAAGTAAAATAAAAACCACAGTTAATATCAACTTCTTCAAGGATTTTTTATTAGAAACTTATTAAATATTACAAAATTCATTTCCTGAGTTCGGGATGCTGCTAAGGTATTTTGACAGAAAATTTCAATAAATCTGTAGCCCAGTATACATTTTAACCCAAGTGCTCTTGATTTACAGCAATATATTAAGCTAGTTACTAGACTAACGCGTAATTTTAATAACTAATATATAAGTATAAGAAAACCTTAAAATATACAGGGTCATTTTTAATTTACTGAAAACTTTATGGGAATACACTATTTACAACATAATAACAACATCTGTAAAAAAAAATATATCTAAAATTTAACAAAAAAAATAAATTATTGCACCTTCTAAACGGTAATAGTCCAGCAATAGCAAAGGAAAGCACGTGTCCGGTGGAGGGGGAGGGGTGGAGCGGTGTAGGAAGCCGCGCTTACTCATTTAAACTTGGCCAGTTGCTAGAACTTTAAAGTTTAGAAGGTGCAAGGTGCAAGTGCAGTTTTTCTATGAAAATAAAAATTTAAGAAATATTATTTTTTCTTGTTACAGATGTTGTGAACCTAAAAGGTTTTCAGTAGATTAAAAATTGCCCTGTATAAATACTAGCAGTACCCGCGGCTTCGCCCGCGTTTAAAACGACTAAAAAAATACTCTTTGGCTTTATGTTATAACTAATACTAATTTGATGGCTGTAAACATTTTCAAATTAGTGCGTATGATTTTGACTCGCGCATCGAAGGTTCCGTACCGCCGAATATTGTGTTGTTTTTCTATTGTGATCTTTATTCTTTACACACTAAAGTATTTTTTTACGTTTCCACGATACATACTTTATTATTTGCAAAAATAAGCTCGTATTTCTTATATTTACAACGAAAAACAAATTTAATTTTAGTGATCGTAATTTAAAATGTCCAGTGTCTTAAAAGATATTTATAAAGATTAATTTTCGTTTAAAATAACAAACTCCGCTATCTTTATTTTTGACACATTTTTCTACTCCATCTTTCCAAAGTTAGAGCAAGAGAGCACAATGTTATAACTTTTATAGGTAAAATGTTTACGACTTTAGAATCATGTAACTCGGCTACTATGGCCTTTTTAAGTAACAGGTTAACATCTAAGTTATTTTTAAAGACCCTATATTATATACACCTAAAACTTCCCAACAGTCTCTTACTTACTTTTTTCTTTTTTCTTTAGACTTTACTTTTTTACCCATTTTACCAATATTTTAATTATAAAAATGTTAAAACACGTGTTTATTTAATTGAATTGAAGATCATTAATACCCAGTTTCTAGTAATTCTGATCATAATATTTTTTTTGGATTTTATTATAACGTGTTTTCTGTGGAAAGGAGATAATCTCCAACTATCTCCATACAAAAAACTACGTCAATCCTTCACTCCTTTTCGACATAAAAGAAGGACAAACAAACAAAAAAACAAACACACTTTCACTTTTATAATATTAGTATGGAAGTATGGATTACTACAAGTTTGCACGGTTAAATTCTTTGTTCATATTATTCTTAAGAATTTGAATATTTTCTTTCAAAATGAATATTATATATTGCTTTAGTATCTTTAGATAAATTGTAGTCATTGTATGTAACTAAAATTTCATTATAACGCTACTCTTTGCCGTTTCTGTTCCTAATTTGACATTATAATGGAATATCAATAGCCTTCATTTAGCAGTAATGATAGGATGGAAGAAAATAATTGGTACATATTATATCATCATTCGTAATTTTATAATATTTCCAGATGCTAGTAAAAATATATGTATAGTATTATATATTTTTATAAGTAATATATGTATATATGTATGTATGTATATGTGATTATTATTACCTTTATTTCTAGTATATATTTAGTTTTTTTTGCACTATATTGCCCGCTGACATCTTCCACATCCAGGGGTTGACTGGAAGAGATCTCTTTTAGAGATAAGTCCACCTTTGTGAACTATGCTTATTTTTGTTATTTTTTCTGTATCATATTTTTAGTGCAATAAAGAATATAATTAATATAAAATGTACCTAAAAGAACAGAAATAAAATCTGAGCAGTAGTAATGGCTTAATTGTTATATCTCGAAATTAATAACTATTCCTTACTTTATTTCTTTCAAGTTAGATTGTTTGATATTTTTGAATATTTCGAACTATTTATAAGTCTTTATTGGTTCACTAATGGATAATCGAAGAGCGATTAGGAAGTTCTATCAGTAATCTCCGAAACAAAGTTGTTATCTCGGCAGCTCTCTCGTTTGGTTGAATTAGTAAGAGGGTACAGACAAATGGCTAGTAAGAAACACAGAAACGATCTCGGACTCGTACAGAAAGCGATAGTGTTCCGCTAGTTACGATAATAAATAGGGGCTTAACGCTACCAAATGGCCGATTAGGGCATTCTTGACTACAACACGGGCATTCTGATAAAGTTAGCGTTTGTTTGCAACGAGTCTCGCGGGTTTTATGGGCAACAAATAGATTGCTCCCTCGTTAAATCACATTTCCATGTTTACTTTAAACTCGGAACAAATTTTATAAATATTAAAACTGAGATTATAACGGTTAATAGAAACAGAATTTTGCAAAAGATAAAATGGAACTGTTGATTCGATGATTCTCATAAGTAGCGAAGAACAATTTAAAAATACCTCGTTTAGGTAATTTAATTGAAAATAAAGGTCTATAGGTTAGTTCAAAATATTGAGCAATGTTGATTAATTTTATTTACTTGTACTAATTTCTCATGAAACAAACAAGTCCAAAGTTAAATCAAGGGTCTAAGATTGTATTTCTAAACTTAATTTTCTTTTTCCTTGTTCGTACTTACACAATGATTGTGGTCGCAAAACTTTCTTCAATTTATTTGGCCTGGATTTTAAATTTTCATTATTATATTGTGTACTTTATTAAAAAAAAAAACAGTTCATAAATATATTTTTTGTCTAGCTTTAACGATCGAAACTAAGCTGAAATATATATTATGTAAACAATTGCCCTCTACGGACACGGTTGCCTCGTTTTTGGTATCTTGCACTTTCCGCATTCGTATGTGGTACATATTTCAACTTTAAAATAAAACCATCTTTTCGGATTTTTGGCGGATTTTTTTTAATTTTTGGTTCCAGCCATCATGGCCATAGAAGAAACTGTCAAACTCCAAAAAATCCGAAAGGATAGTTTTTATTGAAAATGTTAAATATTCGCCTAAATCTATTATTTTAATTTTAACACGCTTTTATTAGTTTCATTTGTATCTATGTACGCTATCTTCGAACGCCATTTTCGCACACTTCGAACGGAAACCTCAGATTGAACTGAAACTTTGAACATTTAATAAGGACCGATGACAATACAAAAATTTATTAAAAAATAATTAATTAAAAATTATAATATCTATATAAGATATAATACAAAGTCGGGTTTGTTACAACACTTATAATAACTCGAGAACTGCTGGACCGATTTTTATGATCTTTATTTTGTTGGATTTGCCTTCACCCCGACTAGCGGAATAAAATAATAATATTAAAACATCGGAAAAATTTATGAAATTTTTTTGGATAAAAATCTATTCCATACTAAGCGTCAAAATGTACCAACAATTAACCTAACCTACCCTACCAACCAAAATATGGCAAATAAAAGTAAACATAAAAGTTTGATAAACCGCGTAATAAAGGTAAATCGAAATAAAAATTTTATAATAGTTCGATACGTAACGGGATGAAAAATTTCATTGAACCTAAGGCGCTTTAATGAAACAATGAAAAATATATTCAGAATGCAAAAACACATAATCATCCAGAATAATCAAGAATCATGTAGAAGCGTCGTGAAGAATTCAGAAGCTGTCAGTGTTCATAGATAGTACAATTTGAAGATTGGACTGTCTATTGGATTCTTCCCATTACGAAGTAACTCAATTGGTGTCGTGCAGAAACCCCGCCGGCAAGTCTCACTACTTACAGTTATAAAAATAATGCCTCCTTAAATCAAAGTTTTGGGTTTGAAAGTTGACGCTTTTACTTTTCATAATTATGTTTATTGTGGTTAAATAGTAATATAGTTATATTTAATTTAATTTAGGACCAATTTTGCAATATTTATCATATTTACTATACCTATCTATCATATTTATCATTACTATTTTAAAATAGTTTGCCTAAAATGATGCCATTCTCAAATTTTATCAAAATATATTAATTGTTTTAAGCGTGAAAAGGTTAGAAACAGACGAAACTACATTCAATTTCATAATATTAGTATGAGAGTGTGAATATCTAGAATCACTTGTATGAGAAAGAGTTGTTATTCATCATTTGTGATTCTATAAAGTGAAATTTACGGAATTATGTTTGAAAATTAAACATCACTGTAACGTATAGCATATTCTATGTCTTGGAAGTTTTTAAAAAGCTTAATTGGGAATGGTAGATATTTGGTAGAGCGATCTTTGATAGTTCGATAGAGCGATCGAATATTCGTTGTTCAACCTTGTATCCACTATCCAGGGATACGAGCAACTAATTTCCTATAACGGTATTTGCCTCAAAGGGTAGCGTGACTTAAACTGCATACTTGGATGTTACTATGAACTAAATACAATATCTCATGTTAATAGATATCGTAATATATATATATAATTTTTCTGTACGTGTGTTTCTCACCTTACTAAAGGGCTGGGTCGATTTGGATGAAATTTTGAGTCTATATTTCAATGGGCTCCTGGATGGTTCGAAAACACAATCGGACCCGGTAGGCGGGGCTGCTGTTGGTATGTCACTGATCTTCTTCTAAACGGCAAGGACGATTTTAATGATATTTTTTTGTGTAACGTCGAGTGGGCCTGTAAGGTTTAAATTCACAAATGGACCAAGTAGATGACGCTGCAGTCGGTATGTCAAAGAGTTCGTTTTTTTAATAGTTTGAACGCGGGCGAAGCCGTGGGTACTGCTAGTATTCATAATAGAACATGTCATATTAATAGAATATTTAACAAATTATGTCATAACTTATAGGTACTGTTGATTACTTAGCAATTTTAATAAAATATCATAGTAAAAATCTCATGTAATACTTGTGCTGAAAATTAAACGAATCTGGCTTTGCTGTGGCGCTCGATAGTTCTATTGTACCACTGTATTGTATCGGGGTTAAACCCATTTTAGGTTTTCGTTTCATTTGATTAAAAATGGCAGATACGTTTTGAAAGGATACATTCCATAGAAAAATAACATATACATATACCTATTATGTAGTATTTAGTAGGTTGAGTTTATTAAGTATTATTTGAATATTGTTTTCAGGTTTTTAGTCTTCTATAGGTACTATATACATCAAGTGAATATGATCTTTTTATTGCACAGCTAAAGAGGGTGAATATTTGATACTGGTAATTAACTCTATTGCATGCAGGACCGGAACGGCCTTTTGTAATGATCCTCTTTTGTTGATAGTTGGTATAGAATATAGATAGTAACTTGTAAAAACTGCTTTAAATATATTAAAATAAAAACTTAAAAAAACTGACTTCAAAAAAAAACCACTAAAAAGTAAAAAATAACTGATCGGTAATTTTTATTTACTATAGATACCTAATCAGATATTTTCGTCGGCATGCTTTGATTTGTATTGGCTGGCACCGACTTCGAAAATATTTGATTAGGTATCTATAGTAAATGAAAACTATCAATCAGTTATTTTTTACTTTTTCGTGTTTTTTTTAAAGTTGGTTATTTTTTTAAAGTTTTTATTTTTATATTTATAGTGTAGGCATAGTAGTAGCAAAGTAAGAAGAAAGTATTTTAATAATTCAGTAGATGAAAAATCTACCGTTTCATTTCTACAGTTAGGGGTAGTTTTTTTTTTCAAATTTAAATGACACTAACTTTGAAGTATATATATACCCTATTCAATAAAAAAATATTCATCGAAATTGGACTACACTGTAAAAACTTGTGCGTGGTCAAACAAAAAATATATGTGTCGAATTGAGAACATCCTCTTTTTTTCCATCGGTTAAATATCTACAGTAAAATTTAAAACAAGATAAGTAATTGAATTAAAACTAAGGACAATGTAAAAATATGAACAAAACTACGTATATTTTGTAGGCACGTATATAATAAAATGTACTCTCTAAATTAAATTTTTATTCGACTTATTGTAAAAAGGTTCAAATTAAAGATTTTTATAAGCAAAATTTAGAATAAACTTTGATAGTTTTAAGATTATCTAAATGTCAATGCACCCGCAGTATGTGTCAGGGCCTCAGGGCATGACGCGTTCACCAACGCCTTAACTCCGAGCTACTATTGAGAATTCTTCACAGAAAATCCCAATGACTACACTTGACCTGACCCGATCCAAAGAATAGTCAACGTAATAAGACGATTTTGTAATCGAAAAATTCTCGTTGTAGCGCGTAGAACGATTGAGTGCTGTTATAGCAATGTAAGTTCTAGCAACACTTCTTGATTTGCAAGCGTTGCTCAATACTGACTTTCTATTGTACTCGTATACATATACGATATAAATTACATACCTTTTTATTAATTTCAAGGTTTACGATAGTAATTTAATACCATCGTGTTTAGGATTTCGTAAAAAATTGCACATATTAATTTTATACGCTCAACCTCATCACGTCAGTGATGATGGTTTACGTCTCATTTACCGATTTGGATCGTGAGTCAAAATAAGATTAGGATTTTGATTATAAAAAAAAGATAAGAAAGATCAGAATCACCGGAGAGTGTTACGCTTCTTAATTAGCCTTATGAGAAAAGAATCATAGTTATCCAGGTAAAAAGTATATACAACAGGTAGGCACAGGGTAAGAGTAGAGTCAGCCGGGTGCGAAGCCAAGAAGCTCACTCGAGGATAGCATAGTGCATCATTGGAGTAACCCCATGGCTGTTGTGGTCTGCTTCGGCAGAGAACTTCGGTGGGTAGTGTACCAACGAATTTTGACGTCATAATTGCAGACGAATACCCAGGAGAGATAGATGCAGTCGTTTTCTAACCAACTCATTATATAACCGGTATAAAATCACATTTTATGAACGGTTATGTATCGACGAAAAAAAACACTTAGATTGCGGTTAAATATGAACTAAACTTAAATATTAAATAGATATGAACTAAACTTTTACGTTTTTCTTCGACTGTCAGTAACCGCGGCACCTACGAGTATGTTCCAAAAAGCTTTTTCATATCCAGAATATAATAGCTATTTCGTGTATCTTTACTCGACGTTCGGCTAAAACAATATTGTGGATTTTATTAACATTGTCCTTAGTGGTGAAGTAAACCACTTAGGTATCATTTCATGAGATGGAGCAGATTCCTCATAATATCTTTTTAGTTTATCCTCAGTCTGTTTTATTTTTTTCCACGTTAAAACTGACGTTTATTACGACTGGAAAATAGTTTTTTTCCATTTTCACAGAATGTTTCGGATGCATCTAGGCTTTTTAGTTTCTAAAAATTTTATTTTCGCGTTAATTTTGATAAAAGGATAGCAGGCCAGTAGCTTAGTTAAGTAGTTTCTCATTATGAATCAAAAATCATTTTTTTTAAAAGTTTTTATATATTTTTTTTTAATTAAAGTCACTGATTTATCAAACGTAATTTTTCTGTAGGCCTTTTTAAGACCTCTTAAGGTTAAGCCAACTTTACCCATGTAAACAAAGGACGACTGGACAGAACCAGTTAATATGTTTTCTCGTGGGAACGAAAGATTTTCCTGACGTATAAGGTATCACAAATGATAATCCGAGTAAGAAATAATCACTACACATAGTTTACTTAAAATCGGTTCAGTACTTTTTACAGATGTTTGTATATCTGTGTACATTTCAGGCAAAAAGTGTTGCAGACATACTAACTATACTAGCTACTATTAGACAACTATGGATCTGAGCGAAGATGAGCGAGAGTAAGTTGCTAATATATTATGCTTTAAATGTTTTACCAAACGTTAACCGACAAATTACAAATAGATTTTTTTTAAATGAGTAACTTAACGATGTTTTGAACTAAAATGTATACTGGAATGTTTGCTATACCTATACATAAAATTTTTACTTTATGTACTTAGAATATTATATCAAATATATTTCGTATAGTGTAAATCTTAAATTAGGTTAAAGATGGCATATCGTACATTTGCGAGGCGCGATAAAAAATACAGAATATGCTTTAATGAATTTTTATTACGACTATACAGAGTATCTACCTCTGTAAAATATCTATTTTATAGATACGAAATTAGTAACCTAGAAATACATATTTTTCACAAGAAAGTTTTGCGTTTCTTCACTGAAAAGCAGCGGGCATTCGGAAATGGCAAACTTTGAACTAATTTAACTTTAAAATGGCTTTTCCCAGTTCCACGAAGTGTGTTGACAAACAAATATCTGATTTTCTTGAAATAAATTCATATGTTACTTATCTAAGAGGATATTTAATAATAGAAAAATAGAATAAAAAAAGTAGGTATGGGATGTATAAGTTTGTACAATTAACTGTTTATTTTGCTAAGCTAACTGATTCATCAGTTAGCTAAATCGTAGCAGCTAATAGGGAATAAGCGTGTGATTTAAATAAAGGTGAAATATATTTTTTTATAATCTTTATTGCTTTTGAATGGAGCTTATATCGACATATTTTTTATGTAATTTCTTTTTGATTAAGAAAATAGTTATCAGAAAGTGCAAATAATTGTAAGAAGTGGAAAATTCAAAATAGTTGAAACGCACGCAATTGGTCAGGCCGAATATGACGTCAAAGTATTGTCATAACGATTAGCGCTAGAAATTAAGTCGTTATGTTTCTGTGTATATCGTAATGTGACGTGACACCAAACCCGCGAAATGGCAAGCGTTTAAAGTATCCGTATGTATCGGTATAACATTTTTAATTTTCTATACATATAATAAAATTGTAACTAAGCCGAATCTGTACATTAAATATTTTTCGGAAAATCTTATTGAAATAAACATTATAATCGATACAGAGGCCGAAACTATAGTTTTTAGATTTTTTAATACATAATAAATTTTAATACATTTTTTTACCTACCTACATATTACATATTTTAATTGTATTTCCATATAATGATACATTGTGTGAAAAGTCATACTTTAAAATACCATAAATATATTTTGTAAACTTTCAATTATGTATTACGTGATATCTATATCTCTGCAAAAATGTGAAAAAGAATTGTGCTAGTATTTCTATACCTACGTGGTAAACAATAGTATTTCTTACGACCTTTGTTATTTTAAATTTCTAGAAAAAATATTCTTTTAGTTGTAGACAAAAAACAACACTAACAGCGATTTTGGAGAATCATCAAGGTATTATAATTATCGAAAAATGAAATAAGGAGCAAGTACAAGATATATGATTAAAAAAAAGAGTACCGAAATATTTTTCATAATAAGTTGAATGCCATGCTCTATGCAAATGCTCTAAATGGTTTACATACGCTTTTATTTAATCCCCCCACGACCGCGGACACGCCGGCGTTACAGTTAACAATAGATTTCTTAGAAATTTAATTAATGTCTTAGAAATTTACCTAGAGCAAAATTGAATATATTTTTTATGTGTAATCTTCCAATTCAAAAAGTCTTTCAATAATAATAAGCTAAATATTCCTTGTAATATTTAAATATTTCGATTTTTGAATACATTGAGAAAAAATAGAAATTTAATCTAAAACAAAGATTTTTAAAATATTTACAAATAAATAATACCTAAATAACCTATACTTGGTACTAAGAAAGGAAGATCCTTTTACGGAATATCATTTCAAGGGAAAGATAATTAAATTCTCAAGTTTATTCCTCTAATTAGACCATTTAAGAAGTCAATTTTTCTGTATTTTTATGATTAACGGAAAAATCCTGTATAATTTAATAAAAAGGCCTTCAATGTTTAAATGCTTATTCAAGCATGAAGGTGGGTGGATAATTTTCAGGCCAATAATTTTGCTTTTTTACTGAAACACTGAAAAGACCAGATCTTTTCTAAATATTTATCTTATTTAAATGATGAAAAAAAAATATAATCTATTCTTTTTGAGGTTATTGGCAAAATGTTGAGCATGTTTTTTATAATTTATTCCATAATATTTACCTACTACTGTGCATACACACTCTCGCCTTGCTCAAGCGTGTTTTTTTTAAAAGACTAACATTTCACTGAGCCGGACGGACAGATAGACAAAACAATTCAAAAAGTATAGATATGGCCTTTGTATCGATAATAAAGACTGTTAGATAATGATTTAAAAAAAAATTTATGTCCATAGACTTTTCTTAGTTGCACTTTTGTACCTATAGATTAAAGATTCTTATTCGAGAAAGGTCATAAAAACTTTTTTTCATTAATTTACAGGTAGTTAACAGTTATCCTAGTAGACATTTGGGAATATGTTGGCATAAGTAACGATATCTGGCTCGCTTCCAAAATATAGGGTGACCGTTTGCAATATTGAGATGGCTCCCATGCTCCTTAATGAAAGTAAATGTGTCGTTAAATGGAACACAATGTAGTATACTTTAGGTCGATTCTAGAAATTTATCTTTAAATCTCATTTCTATTGTTAATCTATTAAAAAGTGCTAGATTTTTTTTTGTTAGATAATTTGAATAAAAATAAATACACATTTTTGAGATCGCGTAAACAGAATCTATATTTAACACTACTTATTTAAATTTAAACCTAAAACTAAAAAAACTTAGGCAGCAATCTACGTGCGCGATTCTTTCTGATTAACAATGAATATTTATATAGTTAAATATAAATTATAATTTAAATATGTACATACATCTAACATATACAATTCTCGTGTCAGTGTTTGTAACAAAACTCCGAAACGGCTAGACCGATTCTTATGAAATTTTGTGTGTGTATTCAGTAGGTTTGCGAATAGGACGTAAACTATTTTTCATACCCCTAAGTGATAAGGGTGGTCCACCCTAAAATATTTTTTATTTTTTGGACATTTTTTTTTATGATTCGGCATTAAAAATACATACAAACCTAATTTTTCTCTAGGGACGAATTCGAGCGGACAGAGGGTGGATCGCTAGTGAAAATTACATACACATAATATATAGAATAATAAAGTACATATATAGAATAATAAAGTTCTTTAATACGTTTTCAGTATTCTAAGTACACTGGGACCTAAAATAAAGTATAACTTTAGATAACATAATACTATACTAGCACAGATACCCCATCCTATATAACGAAATTGGACGGTCCTATTTCGGACTATTCCTGGGGCTATTTTGTTTTGTATGAATAGCTGATGATAGATGTCGCTCACCCGAAAGCTGTATAACTATTTTATCTTGTATCAAAAAGTGTGCACTAAAATATGAAAAAGTATAACAAAATAAATTTGGTTACCGCAGCCGTTAGTATCTCCGGTAAACAACACATAAAAAAAGTTAAATTGCTGATAATGTCATCATACGAGTATATCAGTTAATGTGTACTAACTAATAACTATATTTTTATGACTTTAGAGCATGTTATGGTTCTTCATAAATTAGATTATTATCCTCTCCAATATACAAACGGATTAACTATTTGTCATTTTATATTGTAAACTATCGAGTCACCCTCGCTGATAAAAAGTATCCTACGTGCTATTCCAGACTATAATCTATCTCTATGCCAAATTTCATTCAGATCCGTTCAGCCGATTTTTAAATTACGTAATTATAACTTTAAGGTGTGTACAAAATTACACGTAAATTCTCCTTCTTCGGGTAGAAAATATCATTTTATTTTTAAAATTACATATTATACCTAGGTTTATGGTATATGCGTCCTGATTGCCTTCTATTCTATACATTTACTTGGAACGTGAAAAATTTAGAACATTTTTCAGAGTAGTACAATAGCAGTATAATAAATCCACAGTTAGAAAAACAGTAGAAAACTATTTATTGCGCAGTATTTATTGTTTATAATATATTGTATTAGTCACTCACAGCTCTTTACAGTATTTTTTACTTAACCTATTAAATTGAGCACATGATTAAGCTGTCGTTCATTCGATCCTAAAATATATTAGAAATGTCTGTATTTACCTACTTCAAACACACAAGAGACAACCGTCGCGTTGTTTCATATATCGTTTTTATTATTTAAATCTTTAAATGGCATAATTGCCACCCATCCAAATAACCAAACACCTAAATGTATGCAGGTGGATATGATAAGTGCATTTCCCAACGTAAAAAAGACTACTCTTTGCACAAAAATTGCTTAACAAAATTGTTCCATGGAAGAAGATAACATTAAAGGTCAAACTTAAAATGATTATTTTATTGTGCGATGTATTTTTTTGAGCTTTCATAAATTATTACAACACGTTTGGCTCAGTTTGTAGTGGCCCTACTTGTTGTGCCAGCGGTCGCGGGTTCGAGTCCCGCTGGGGACATTCATTTGTGTGATGAGCACGAATGTTTGTACAGTCATGGGTGTTTATATTTATAATATGTATAATATATGTATTTAAAAGTTACATATATATGTGTAGTGTATCAACTATCTGGTATCCATAACACAAGCCTCGTAGCTTACCATGGAACTAGATGGTGCTGTGTGTTAATGTCCCAACATATTTATTTTTATTTATTTATTATGCCACAGGGGATTGGAGCACGTCTAGTCTTGTTAAATATACTTGTTTCTAGATCACAGTTAGGTACTACTATAATGTTTTAACGATTCATAAATATAAATGCTGTTGCGCCATTAGTAATAAGAAATCTGGAATAATAAAATATACAGAAGTATGCTCTTAATTAAAAAAAGCTTAGTCAAGCCATAAAGTATATTTCTCTTAATTAAAAGGATGAAGTTCAGTTTTAGAAAGTTCGTATTAAGTTTTATAATTTAACAAATAAAATTTTAAATTATAACACTCTACAATCTACATATAAATGTGTGAGATTAATTCTTGTTACTTTTTGAAATAATATTAGTAACTAATATTAAATCATTATTGGCTGAGTTATGTTGGATTTTATTTATTTTTATTTAAGAATAGGTGCTTCCTTGTAGGCTGACAGAAAAAAGTTTTCTACCAATTATATTATATTATTATTATTTTTATGTATGCATTGTAACATTTCCTCTAAGAAGTCCCTGTAATTAGTTTGACGGCTGGTTTTGGCTTAAAAATAATATGCAATCATTAAAATATGTTAGCACAGAAATAGAAAATTTAATTTTATTAATGAAAAATTAAAGAAGAATTTTTCAACATTTTAACCAGTTTTTTGCTATTCATTTTATGATACTTACATTACACGTTTGTACTTTTATTTTACCCTGAAATAGCTATTACCTACAACTAGTGCACATATGTAATGCTTAAAGCTTTCACCGATCAACTTTTGACGCGTTTTGCTAGAAACTATTAACTATTCATTATAACTACGAAATGGGTAATATTTGTGGTAAATAAGTTGTAGCTTTATTTGCGAACTGGATACACGAAGCTGTAATAGTTTGTGGATAGGTGGTTAGGTAAAAGGTATATATTTATTTATTACTTGGCTAATAAATGTTATTTTGATACAATTAATAAGCATTGAAAATTCTATTCATATTAATAAGTGTAGAATTATTTCGCTCTTGCAGGTTATAGTATAATGCTCAATAAATCTATGTACATATTGTATACATATAGATTTATTGAGTTTTGTCCTGACTGATAAATGGATCAACAAACAACCTAAACTGTTGAGAAACTGCTAAGAAAGGATTTTTCGAAATTCATCCCCTAATGGGATAAAATAGGGGATGAAAGTTAGTGTAAAACTCTGCTATTTCTAGTGTGAAATGCACGGAAATTTTTATTTAGCTTTAAAATAAAAAATAAAACAAAACGAGTATCAGATTTTTTCGAAATTCATCCCTTAAAGTGATAAACGGCGGTGCTAAAGTATATATGGGTAAAAATTATTTATGATCAGAATAGTTTGAAACTTGGTATTAATGCTTTTCAAAACAAATAATTATTATGTGTTTTAGTATTTTTCTAAATTCATTTCGTAAGAATGAAACTACGTACGTAACTAACTAACGTAAAAATAAAACAATACGTATATGAAGATTTTTTCAAAATTCATCTCTTAAAAGGGTTTAAAAGTTTTAACTTTTAAGGGGTCATAATATTTTTATATGGAAACTTTTTTTATGATAGGAATTATTTAAAACTTGGTATTAATGATCTTCAATACAGTTAAATAATCACGTCTTTTAGCATTATCTAAAATTCATCCCGTAGGGAGGTAAAATGGGGGATGAAAATTTGTAATTTATTTGTAGGAAACTGTGAAGTTTGTAGGATTTTTAATGTGAAATACACGAGAAGTGGTATTTAGCTTTAAAATACAAAATAAAACGTTCGTATGTGCTATGAATATTAGATTTTTTAGAAATTTAAGGGGCAAATTTCTAAAAAATCTATATCTATAAAGGGGGGAAAGCAGTACATATAATGTTTATACAGGAAAAAATTTGTTTATAATCAGAAATACTTAGAAACTTGATATTAATGCTCTTCAATACAAATACAGGAACACGTATTTTAGATTTTTTCAAAATTCAGTCTCTAACATGTTATAACATAAAAACCAAAGTTAGATTTTTTTGTAGTTTGAAAGCGGGCGAAGCCGCGGGAATTGCTAATAGGCTGTAAAATGCAAATCTATTTTTTCAATAGGACCAGTAGATCCAACCAACACAACAAGCACGTTCAAACAAACAAACTCATCAGAATAATGTATTAGTATAGATAATTAAAAGTAAAGTATAATTAATGTAAAAGTAAAATCTCGGTCGTCAGATATATACTGATATCACGCATAGTGCGTAACGGGACGGTCTATTGTGCCACGGGATGGATGAACACGGTTATAACTTAATCATTATGATGATTAAAAACCTTAAGTATGGCGTATACACTAATCCTCTTAAGCGTAATGATAGTAAGTGCGGTGTATCGAAGCGAGTATTTCCTTTTGAATGGACAGCAACGCTGCGCTAATGGATACGCAACTATGTATATTGTTGTTATGTGTTCATTACACGCACCAAGCCATATGAAAACTAATTTGTATGTCAAGTATCTATACTAATATAATATTTAAACGAGCAATTCTTGTATATGTATGTGTGTATATATATAATCTGAATATCGGTAACGGTACGGTATACAAGGGGTTTCGGGGGCGATAAATCTATCTATATTAGTCTTATGTCTGGGAAAACGCGTGTTTTCAAATTTTCGTGCGGTTTTCTTTTGCATTAATAAACGCAAAATATTATGTTCTATAATTTCGCACGCTCGGCCACAAGCATCATGGTCAAGCCGCCAAGGCGCAGAATTGAATAAGTGTCCGGGTTCGAATCCCGGTCGGATACGAAGGTATAATTTGTTTTTGTTTTTTTTTTGTATTTATTCAAGTTTTTTGTTTATTTTAGAGAAAATTGAACCTCTGACCAAAAACTCCAAGCAAAGCTCGGTGGCCCAGGTACTTTATTATATAAAACAGTAACTTAGCGAAGTCTGTACATGAAATATTTTTTAAAAACAATGACTGTAACGTATTTTATACAGAATATAGACCCCAAAACAAATTACCCCAAAATTTTGTCTGTATGTCTGTTTGTGTGTTAAAAGTAATGGACCAATTTTAACTAAAGTTTAAAATAGGAAAATCTTTCATTTCCATGGGAAAACATCTGTTTCGAGTCATGCTTACTTTATATATGGCTAATGCTAACTAAACGTATTAGGCTTAACAAGGTTTAACTTAGAAAAGTTCGCAATATCAAGCATGAGTCTATCTCGTAAGATACATATACTGGCAATAATTATTTATACAAAACGGACCTAGGGACGTACCCGAGCGAAGCGACGGTAAGTCACTAGTCTATAATAATTTAATTGTATATTGATATGTGATTAGTTATTACAAGGGTTAAGGACGTACTTGTGTTGACTTGTATATGCGAGAGTGTTAGCTTAAAAGTTTATGACTGAATTTCATATGAATTCTGAGTTGTTTAAAGCTTATTAATCTATAGCCTAGAGGTGCAAGAAAATTGTAAGGGTAATTGTAATTTAACTCTGTCTGTTTGTGATTTGTAGGATGATGATGGTGCTAAGAACAACATGTCTTCCTAAATGCACATTTTTTATATCTTTCTAACACTTGAAGCTTATTTTCAATTGTTAGAGAAATCTGAAAATACATAGGTATAGTATGGGCGTTTCATTCATAGGTTATGGTTCATATTTGTATTTGAATTGTCGTAAAATAATTTTATAGAAATGTGCATATTCCTTAAAAAGTTAACGATCAGTGTAAGTTTATTAAGAAAAGATTATTTTACGGGAAAGGATTTACGCGTAATTTTTTTTAGCGTCTTTAATAGTTAAGGTTGTGTTATAGATATTTTTTTCAAACTTATCTTACTATTTTGAGTAGAAAACTAAATTCGAGGCCTGAAGTTTGTACGCTGCTAGATAAAATAGACGTTTTATTCTCGATAGTGCTGTGTGTTTTATTTTATTTTTTTATTTAATTGTACATATCTAGAAAAAAAAGTAATAATAAAAAAATATAAACATTTGTTGTGATATTGGCGTCCACAGTTTATAGTTTTCCTCTAAAGGAATTCATTATTTCTAAAAATAAGTTGCATCCGTGTAACGTTGCTTGAAAAGCATGCTTGTAAGTTTTTGTGAATTTCAAGATGAAATATTCTATTACTAGCATTGCCCGCGGCTCCGCCCGCGTTCAGATGACCAAAAACCAAATTCTTAGGCTTTACATATTAGTTATACTCTTACAATGAAGTTTTTGTATTTTTTCTCAGAAATGAGATATTTTCCCGTGGTAAAAAGTATCCTATATATTGACCCGGATAACCAGCTATCATCATACCAAATTCATCAAAATCTGTCCAATGGTTTTCTCGTGATGCGGTAACAGACAGACAGATAGACAAAAATTCTTAAAACTATTGATTCGGACTCTGTATCGATAATAATGTCTATTTCAATTAGATTTCCCGAAAAAATTTAATGTACAGATTCGACTTAGTTACAATTATATTATATATAGATTATTTGACAGCCATACAATGTTGTGCATGCTTACGTCTGAGATATCTTCGGTATTATATCGAGCTTTTTCTTTTCTTATCTATCTAATAATTTAAGGATTAAGGAAAAGGATATACTCCAGTTGTCCTTCATGTCTTTAACTTCCTGCCTCATGGTATAAGAGGTGGAAGTCGCATTTAAGGAGCTTTCAGTGATTTTGTACTTGATAAAACATCTGGCGACCATACATACATTTCTTAGCTTTCCGTTGACTTTGAAAGTACTGTCAGGTTGATTCTAATTGCACACTTTATTATTATTTTATTTATTAATTGTATATAATTTGGTTATTTCTTTTTGTTATTATTTGTTTCTAATTTTTTAAGAAATAAAGTAAAGGCGGGAATTTTTTTCAAGAAGTAGGCGGCATGTTTGTAAATCTACCTCTGAGCGTAGGCGGGTATCAGGATAACAAAACTGCTTTGGTATTTAGGTGTAAGACCGAAATACACTTAGATATTATATATATACGAGTACCATGGCTTGATTCTATGGAGATTCTTTAGTCGTATTTTGTAAATTGTAAAGCCCACACTCTGTGCCCACGGTTTTCGCTTGAGTCATCTCAAAGCCTTTCTATGTGAAAAGGCAATGACGAATGGTGTAATTTTCACACTCTTCTTTTTACAATCGCAATTATGCAAATATATATTTAATGTTTAAGAGGAAGAACCTTAGTTTGCAACTCAAATCTATTTACCTATTCCAGTGTAAAATTAGCTGATATGCCGCGTTTCCTTTTATTTAGATTTCTTTATCTAACTAAGATTTTTACAGGCAAACTGCAAAGCTTCACTGTCGTGCATCTTGTCCTTCTCCTATTTATAAATTTCAAAAATTATTGTGTGCACACGCGTTCTACGTCGCCTAAAAACTTAGATACCTCGTTAAAAACTTGGATATTATTAATTAAATTATATTTATTAAAAAAGATATTATCTTCTTATGTGGACATTTCAAGGTTCATATTGTCTAATCGAGACAACGTAAGTTTCGAACTTTTTGTATCTTCCGACGCGTTATCGCACTTTGGGAAATTTGTTGAAATAATGTTCCAGCAAGGAATAGGGTATAAAGTTTTCCTCTCAAAGTGAGAGGTAATGTTGGGTTCGTCGAAAAACAATTCTCGTACGTGACCCGTGCTGTATATCCCGTGGGAAATGCACGTTGATGTATTGTTATACGTGTGTATTGGTAAAAGATCTTTGAGACTTTTTTAATATAAGATTAATAAATATTTATTATTTTTATAGTTTCAATAATAAAAAAACTTTAAGTTATATTATTATTATATTATTATTATATTATTATTATAATATAACTTAAAGTTATACCATACCATACCATAGTATAAAAATACTAATATGAAAAAACAATAGATTTCTTTTTCAAAATTAATAATGAGCATTTTATACTGTAACAAAATGATTAAGATCATTTTCTTAACAAATGTCAGCGAATGACTTAGTAATGATAAATGCTGTATTGAGTTTATAACCTACTAGTAGAACCCGCGACTTCGCTCTCGCTAAAACTATAAAAAACACTCTATAATACTATAGATAATATAATATTATTTCTCTTATAGTATTATTATATTATTATTATTATTATAGTATTATAGTATTATTATAGTATTATTCTCTATTATATTATAGGTAGGTTTCATACAAGCTTTCTTCCTTTATGTTACTTCCTTATGGCATGAATTTCGAAAAAAGCTAAAACATATATTTATTTAATTCTATTAAAGAGCATTAATAGCAAGTTTCAAGTAATTCTGATCATCAATATTTTTTTGGGGTATAATGACGTGTTTTCCCGTGGGAATTAGATAATCTTCCGCGATAAAAAGTAGCCTATATTACTCTCCAGCCTTCTATCTCCACACAAAAATTCACGCAGTCCGTCACTCCGTTTCGACGTGAAAGAAGGACAAACAAACAAACACACTTTCACATTTATTCTATCAGTATGGATTCAAAAACGAAGTTTCTGAATTGGAACCGCAATAGTGTGACATCTATGAGCTAATTAAATTTTATTGTAAAAACTTATCTTTAAAATAATTGTTTTTTATGCTTTTACATTCTTGGAGTTTATTTTTATGTAGAGATATTTCATGTACATACTTTTTACCTTTTCGTATAATTTTTTCCGGTTTTATTTTTGCTATTATATTTTCGCTTCCAAAGTTTGAAAATTAAGGTTAAATCTGACTTATCAATTAATATTAAAGATTACTAGTAAGTATCTACCTACTAATAAAAAAAATAAATGAGTTCTTTAGAAAGACTGAGAGTATTTTGTGAATAAATTTTCCTTATAAAATAATTAGTAATTCTAATCGTCTTTCATCTGGGGGCACGGCAGTGCCTTCACCAAGTTGAGCAAAAAAGGGCATGGCAGTACTATCCTTTTCTCGAAGCGATTCAGAGTACTTTCTAGCCCCCCCCCCCTCCCGTAACTTTGTTATAGATAAAGCTAGAAGCCTGAATTTTCAGTGATTAAGAGGGTGACTAAGATAATATAACTAGGTATGTTTTCAAATTACATTCTATTTGAACCTGCAGTTTAAGAAGTATTGCAGGTCAAAGTTCTTTAATATCATCACTCATTCATCGATCATCAAAAATCTAAGGTACTTCTAGAAGACACACGAACATAAAATTTTGAACACACTTAATTTTTAGCCAATAACGCCTATTAGCAAGGAAAAACTCACACATCCCGAAATTTCAGTCCCGTTTTCTAGATATACAACTGCATTAGTAACTTTGTAATCCTATACAAAAAAATATACGATATATGCGATTACAAAGTTACTTTTGCTGTTTAAATATGCAATTGTTCATTCCTTAAATATCTCTGAACTTTTTGCGGTAGAAGAACGGCGTTGCTAGACTTGCATTTTTTTCATATTTTATTTTTGATGGGATATTTATATAAAATGTCCAAAACTCGATAGTTGACCCCGGCAGATAGCCTTTAAATATGTTTCAAAATCGAATTATGATAAATATGTTTTTAATAAGAGCGTGTATACAATAAACATGATATCGTATAC
Source organism: Brenthis daphne (assembly GCA_947093115.1). Taxonomy (NCBI): domain Eukaryota; kingdom Metazoa; phylum Arthropoda; class Insecta; order Lepidoptera; family Nymphalidae; genus Brenthis; species Brenthis daphne. Next base: position 38,107,516 of record OX352473.1, on the reverse strand, counting down.
ATTATTTTATTGATATTTTTAGTGAAATAAAAAAAATATATAGTTCTAAATCTAGCTATTTCTTTGGATTTTTTCGCGGGTTTTGAATTTTTAATAATCTTAATTTATCGAATAATTAATTTAGTCGTCCTAAATTAAGTTTTTGACTATTTCTAGTCTATTTATTCACTTAATTTATTTAAAATTTTATATTTAACATTTGTCAATTTCCTCATATCTTTGGATAAGTATAAACTGTAATGGTAATTAAAAAAAACTGGTAATAATATTAGATATTACTACCAATTTTTTTGTGTCTTTTACTCTGTTCATTTCCAAAAAACAAGGTAGGTAATAAAATAATCTAAATCTATTGGAAACAACAATAATGTATACGTTTAAAAATATTAATAAAGTTGTCTATTGTATCTCTATTTTAGTCCTTTTAATAATAATAATTTTACAATTATTATATTTCAATTAATATGTAAAAGATACAAATGTTATAATATACGAAAACTTACGAATTCATACTATAAGATTCCTTAGTATTAATTAGAACAGTTTATTAACAACAAAGTAAGTGTATCATATATCGTGAAACTTTCCCCATTATTATCAGTTGAGACATAATATCTGTATCAATAATAGATTGTTTAATATGTGGTATAGAAACAAAACTTCAAATTTCGCTATAATAACTCACTTTAAGTATTCACTAAGTTGAAATCGTTAATTAGTCAAACTTTTCGGATTTTTCCATAACGTTTATTGAAAGAAAACGTGATATTTTTATATTTTATATTGGCGCGGCGACTTGACGACGCGATAGAAAAATAATACAGAAATTATTCTCTTTATTAAAGTGATAAAAATGCTACCCAGTACTAAGAGCTTATTGAAGTTTTATTGCAAGTACGCTTATTACGCAGGAGCTGGTGATTTTTGGTATGAAAATGGAGAAAAAGAAACAAAGATTTATAAAGTTTATATGATAATTTCGTTTAGTATTTACTTTATCATGTTTTTTTTGGAGAATATGGCCGCGATATTTGGTGATTTTCCTGAAGTTGAAGGAAAGTCGGCTGTGATGTTTTCCGCAATTCATGACATCATTTTGATTAAGATGTTTTTTATAATTTATTATAAGAGCTCTATAAGAAAGTTAAATAATGAAATGTCTTTAATCATGAGAGAAATCGAAGAAGAAGACGTTCTGATTAAGCAACAGAAAAAAGTGTTGTGGGGCATTACTTTATATGTAATAACCGTTTATTTGTCTTTGATTTCATATGGCATAGAAAGTTTAAGAAAAGTAATTGTAGAAGGTAAATTTGTTTTTATAACAAACTAAAACAGTTTAGGTTGCTATTTTTTCTTGATATGTTGATGATATTCGATAATTGCTGCGGTCGTCGATTAGCTTATTTGCATGGATGCAGATCGTGAGGGCTTATTTCCGTATCGGACTGATATCATTTTTCCCTGTCAAGAAATTTTCAATACCAGGCCAAAATTGGAAAATTGATGAAAAAACTACCTGTGTTTCAGCTGTCATATCTCGAGCTAAAATAACAAATTAAAGTTTTATCGCACGGTAATGTTTTCCTTTTTACAACACAGAAGTCGGTTTCTGTTATTTTTAACTAAACATCTACTAAATTGTCCTGGAAAAGAGATTCATATTCAAGTCGCCTAACTTTTCTATCTCCCAGTGGAAGTCCCATTAAAAATCATTCACCCGTTCCGGTGATTAGTGGGTATAATTAGCCAAAATTATTTCAACGCTTATTTGGGGTTCAAATGCAAATAAAAATTGAAAAGCCTGATATGTATATCTGTTACAAGAGTACATAACATTTATTGTGTTCTATAATTAAAAGTCACACGGATAAAAAAATGCTGTTTAATTTAAGATCTATCTCCAAGTTATAATCTACATGAAAATTAGATAGATCTATACTCATAAATTGAAAAACGCCTATTGTCATTTTTGCTCATTTAGAAATTATAATCAAGTTGCCTCCTCTATTGCATATCCTGTGTGATACAATCAACCTATCATAGCCCTCAGCTCAGACATAATATGATTTATCAATTATTTTGTTTTATCAACTTTTTATGAATATATGGATAAGATAATTTATTCGACTAATGGTACTTTTTTATACTTTCAGGAACACCTTTCTATACAGTCGTCACTTACTTTCCTTCTTATTACGATGATTCTACTTTAGCGAGTGTGTTTCGTATATTCTTTTACATGACTTGGCTGTACATGATGCTTCCGATGATTGCCGCTGACTGCATGCCCATTACTCATCTAATCATCATGGCTTATAAATTTGTTACTTTATGTCATTACTATGACAAAATAAGAGAGGATTTCAGTAAAAACTTACTTATAATGAATAATCATACTGCAGCAAAAATATTAAAGTCTGATTGCTTAAATGGTATTAAAATGCATCAAAAATTAATGTTGTAAGTATTTGATATATAATTATCAATATAATAAATCATCTAAAGTTACAATTATCAAGCCTGGCTATGCATAATATTTTTTGGAAGTTTTTTTTAGAGATAGTTTTATTACAGCTTAGCTGACCTGACAGACGCTGTCCTGTCCTAATTTAAATAAAGTTTGTGATTTTTTGCGTTTTTACTAAAATCCTATAGAAATACTTTCAATTTTCTGAGCAGCTTTTCAATTGCTCCCTAAAAATCTTATTCGAACTATTGCATATTCAAAAAATATAGCCAAATCGGTAAAGCCGCTTTCAAACGAACGAACAAACCTGGATAGTCCGCAAATAAAACAATAATTCACTCATTTTACATAGTATATATACGATTATTATATATGTACGATTGACATTTTAAATATGATTATTTATAAATTTCAAAGTATTCATTTGTTTTTACTGTTTAGTCTTGCACAGGAAATACATCGCATTTTCGGAATCATAATGTCACTGCAAGTTTGCGAAAGTTCGGCAGTTGCAGTTTTACTTCTGCTCCGTCTAGCGGTAAGCGTAAACTTTTTAAAATAAAGGATAAAACTTATTCGTGAAAACTGAAATGTCTTGGCAACTTTCAGCTTTCCCCTCATATGAACTTGACGAACGCTTTCATGACGTACACATTTGTTGGTTCTCTATTCTTTTTGCTGGCTTTGAATCTTTGGAATGCTGGAGAAATTACCTATCAGGTATTTTTTATACGACGAAATGTGTTTTTTTTTGTTTATAACATTTGATAGTTTTTTTTTTCACTTTTACGATATAGGCATCCATGTTGTCTAATGCGATGTTTTATTGCGGCTGGCACCTATGCGAAATGATTCAACCAACTCATCGTGATATCAGGCGTTTGATTCTTATTGGGTGCGCGCAGGCTCAAAAACCTCTCATCCTCAAAGCTTTTGGAATACAAGATTTGTCTTATTCGACGTTCGTTTCAGTAAGTATTTATTTGCATCCTAATTTTTTTCTTTTCTCAATATTAAATATTAATCTAGTTAAACTAAAGATTGAGTATATTAATCGTTTATTCGGAATAAAATAAAGAAACAATACAATATAATAGAAATAGTTTATGATCGTTTGTCGGTCATTTCCTCATACAGTATGCTTGTATAACCAATAGTTAATATTATATGGAATGGAAAATAAATTTCATATTTGAAAATCCGAAAACCGACCAATTTTCCAGATCAGAAGCATCTTATCTAAGAGATTCTCTTCCTCTCAGGACTGAGCGAGCGTAAAATATAAAACACGTGATTTAGGTATAGATATAGATTTAGGTAATGTACAATAGACCTGTCTATCGTTGCGTGAAAGTATTTTATAAGGCACATATGGTGTAGGCGGAATAATATGTAATACAAAATTTTGTTTTCCCTTCAGGTATCGAGAATGACTTATTCCATCTTCGCTGTATTTTATCAGCGACGTGAGTGAAGTTTGAAGAATTATATTGATTCACAACAAAATAATATAAGAAGTAGGCTTTTACTGCTTTAATATAGTAATTATGGTTTTGATAATACGAAGCTATGATATATATCAATCGATACCATTGTTTTTTGTATATAATTCTTTTACGTATATTTTAATAATTTATGATAAAAATAGAAAATGTGACGAAATTTTATTTCTTATATCGATAACATTTCGTATGACGCACTATTTCCAAATTAAGTTCATGTATTTAATAATTAGAAAGCAAGCCAGTTACATTGGTATTCAACGTTGTATATGTTCGGCATAAGTAACTTTGGCACAAATCCAAAATATAGTGACCGTTTGCAGTATTGAGATGCTTCGATACGGCGTAATGGTAAACATATCGTTATTGGCTTATGTTAAGAGAGCATATTATTATATAAGAGTAAGTTTTATTTACTAACTATTATCAATACATATAATAAAATTGTAACTAAGTCGAACCTGTACATTAAATATTTTTTGGAAAATCTTATTGAAATAGACATTATTATCGATACAGAGCCCGAATCTATAGTTTTTAGAATTTTTGTCTGTCTGTCTGTCTGTTAGCGCATCACGGAAAACCCACTGGACAGATTTAGATGAAATTTGGTATGATGGTAGCTAGTTATCCGGGTCAACATATAGGATACTTTTTACAGCAGGAAAATATCTCATTTCTGAGAAAAAATACAAAAAGTGCAATGTAAGAGTATACTAATATGTAAAACCTAAGGATTTGGTTTTTGGTTATCTGAACGCGGGCGGAGCCGGGGGCAATGGTAGTCTAGAATATAATCTTAAAACTTGTTACATTTGAAAGTAATAAATACACATTATGCAGTGTTCATCGATATTTAAATAATAAGTATCTATTATATATAATAATATTCGATATTTACATAATAATAATTATTTAAGTATCGGTCATATAATTTGATTTCTTTGTTGATAAAAATTTAATCGCTTCGTAGCTAGCCGATCGTACTTTCTGAGGCTCAGGATTCGAGCCTTGGGTCGGCCAAATAATAGCGTCTGTGATTTTCTATCCAGTTTTGAGTAGCAGCCCGGAGTTGTAAAGTTGTACTCTGTAATACCTACTTCGATTTTCAAGTCGTTTTCGATTGCTGTCCTTTCGAATTTTTTATCGACGATAAAAAAACGTTTTTGAACATTTTAATTTTTTTTCTATCTTTTTATAATTTAAACCATAATATCGCAATCATGCCTTAGATTTTTTTTAAGATGTTTTTTGTTGTATTTACATCATTTTGAATTTATGCTTTTTCCTTTACTCAAGGAACACATTAGGTATCCATCGTTACGTATCGTATATACATATAATATATATATATATCGTACTTAGTTTTCCTTTACCAAAGCCTTAGTTTAAACTAAGTTAGATCTTAACTTTATAGCAGAATCAATTCATGATTCATCTGGTAAGGTTCCAACCTACAACCTTAGCGATAGTACAAATCACATAATACTATACTGATAGCAGTATACTATAGAGTAACTAGAAACTATGTACACATTGCACTGAACGACGGCGTATTTGCTTAATTAATTTTATTTGTACATAAGTATTTATTTATATAAATAAAGCAAAATTAGTTTTGTTCTAGTATTAGATATTTATTTAAAAGTTTTTTTTCTTAAATTAAATCTTTGTATTACAAATTTCGAAATAAAATTTTAATAAATAAAATATATATAATATATGTATATATAAAGTAGGTATAGTACTTTTGTTTAATTTGTCATGATTTTAATGTTAAACTTGCTGTACTGTACAAGATGTTGTTTGATTGTAAAATGAGCAATTTATAAACAGTATACGGAATTTCTATTAAATAACCATATTGAATTCAAATTTTCATTAATACGTCCATACTCTGCGTCTTCGATATACTCGATTTGCATAGGAATGTAATCGGTTGAGGTTCTTTCAACTCGTATCTTTCATTTATTTTTAAATGAAAAAAGAGATTTTTGTGATACAAAATGGCTCGTACATGTGCCTCGTTAGATTTGATTGAAATTTCCTTACCCCCTATTTTTTTATTTATCACCTGGCAACTTATTCTCGCTTCTCTTGGGTGTTCGGCTCACAGATTAAACGTTCGGCTAGAAAGGAAAAAAACATGGTCGATAAGCTAAAAACATATCGTTGGTTAAATCGTTTCAACAATTGAGTTATGCCATGAAGATCGATCGAACTGTGGTCGTCTACCTGTATACAATACTGAGACTACAAAGGAATCGGTTGAAAACCAACGTGTTCCAGTACCACCCGTTCAATATAGAATTCGATTAGAAATTCTAAAGACGGTATGCATTGCCACATAAAATCAATAGGTAAGACCTACAAAAGCTCTGCCGGATAGTGTTGTTGTCTTCAACATCTTTGAAAATCGGTTAAATTTTAGCGCAGCTTTAGTTATCTATACATATAATAAAATTCTAACAGAGCCGAATCTGTACATGAAATATTTTTTTGGAAAATGTTATTGAAAAAGACTTTATTATCGATACAGAGGCCGAATCTATAGTTTTTAGAATTTTTGTCTGTCTGTCTGTCTGTCTGTCTGTCTGTCTGACTGTTACCGCATCATGAGAAAGCTACTGTACAGATTTTGATGAAATTTAGTAGTGATAGCTGGTTTTCCGGGTCAACATATAGGATACTTTTCACCATGGGAAAATGTCTCATTTCTGAGAAAAAATACAAAAGTCATCTAAACGCGGGCGGAAGCACGGGCAATGCTAGTATTAAATAAAAAATGCATATAATAGATTCTAGCGTCTGACTCCCCTTGTTTCGCTTATAAGAACTACTACGCCCCGACGGCAGGTCTGCCGAAGCAGACCACAACAACCATGGGGTTCTTGCTTCAAGGTCCACTCTGCTATCAGAGAAGTACCAGGAGCAACCATGCGTGCAAATACCTTATTTTTATCAAGTTGAGTGAAGAACGATCTTGCGTCGGATTGTCTACTATAATCACTTGTAACAGATAGAAAAAGTCAAAGAGAAAAGATAGTGCGCAAAGTAAGCCACCGATATTGTTGTTTATAAGAATAAATGGGATAATTAATATTATATTTGTTTCATAGTACTTTTAAAATGTAAATTTTATTGTTATAATTAAAGCAAAATGGATATTTTTAAATGCTTTTATTTATTCTGTTTTTGTTTGGGTCTTGAAATTTTACCCCTTTCCTGTTGACAGATTGATCTGATATTTGATGTTGGTTACATCTTTAGTTCTAATGACAATACAATTAAATATATTCAGTATCTTTATAAATTCACAAGATGACTGCCGCCACAAAATGGCGGATTATATATTTTTTTACAACCCTCTCAATATGGGTATCAAATGAAAGAATATAGATAGTTTGACAGTTTAAAATAAAAATAAAAACTTGAAAATAAATTTAGTATTTTCTTTTTAAGTTAAACGGTTTTATTGAAAAGAAAGATAATAATGATGTACATAATGTACTAAAAGCTAAAAAATAATTAGGTAGGTCCTAGGTACCAGCCATCACACCATTCTCCTCATCAATCTAGGACATTGATCAGATTGAAAGTGAGAGAGTGGTGTGATGACTAGTTTTTTTTGTATTCAGCCCTTTTTAACGTCCCACTGCTGGGCACGGGCCTCCCTTCAGTACGTGGGGGATCAGGCCATAGTCCACCACGCTGGACAAGTGCGGGTTGGCGGACTTCACATGTCTTTCGAAAACTTGCTAAGTTCTCTCAGACATGCAGGTTTCCTCACGATGTTTTCCTTCACCGTTAAGACAAGTTGTAATCATGTTGGAAATGATTCGCACATGAAAATATCAGAAGTGCGAGACCCAGGATTTGAACTCGCTTCACTCGGTTTCCCAGACGAGCGCGTTAGCAATGGGCTACCACTGCCTTTTTTTTAATTTTATTGAATAAAGTTTTTCAAACATCAAAAATATTCCGTGGACTAAACGACTTTACATTAAACTAAGACTTTTCTAGGAAGAGTGTTGTAAATATTATTTTAAGTGAGTTCAATGATTTTGAGTAAATTTTATCAATATATAGGTATTATTAACCAAATTGAAGTCAAGGCGAAAACGGCGCAGTACTGAATGAAAAATTTCATATCAGAATATGCTATTACTTTAGTTTAACGAACTCATAATATTTCAGTTTTTCTTTAAATATTTCAAGATAAAATATTAGTAATAATAAGGACAATACAAAGAATATCTTGATTCCAGACAGCTAAGGTACTTTGCAAATAAACTTCTTTTATATGTTAAGTTTATCCTTTAAAAGTCATACTTAGGACATAGAGATATGTAATATGTATAATATATTACAAAAAATATATTTTATTTAAGATACTATTAATATTTATAGGAAAAGCTAACACATACATACATGCGTTAATATATCTATAACAGAGTTGTTTTACGATAAAACAAGAATCAAGTTCGGTATTGGGGAATAATATTTAGTGCGAAAAATTTTGAATTCTTTTATACCCCCTAAATAAAAATACAAGTTAAATGGTTTTGCCATTTTTTTTCATTATTAATTTAAAATTTCACCAGTGGCTCCACTTACGGGTTACTACACTCTTTTTGGCACCCACAAAGTATATGCTTTTAAAATTGGCTTAAACATTTACCTTTAATAATAACTGAAAAAAAAAACGATTTCCGACGCATAGGAAATCTAATATATTTTTATACGTAAAATACATATTTACCTATTAGATATTCATATCTTAAAATATTGTCGGCTGGCACCGACTTCGAAAATACCTGATTTGGTATCTATTCTAAATGAAAACACTCGTTTAGTTATTTTTTACATTTTAGTGCCTGGAAGTCGGTTTTATTTTATTTTTTAAGTTTTTATGCTTATATTTTCAGTGTAGACGTAATAAGTAGGTAATTTGTAGGAAGAAAGTTTTTAATAACATATTCGATTAAAAAATTTGTTTAAAAAAAAATTATTTTTGATTTTTTTAAAAACCGCTTGACCGATTTCGATAAAATTTATATGGGACTACCTGGGAAGTATACCCTTTCAAACAAAACAAAAATTTTCCACATCGGTTCAGGCGCCTTCGAGTAATCGGTAAACATACATAAAAAAAAGATTCCGACGAATTGAGAACCTCCTCGTTTTTGGAAGTCGGTTAAAAAAATAACGATAAATAAAACCTAAAGCAGCTTATTGTACTGCGCAAATAAACATGACGTAAACTTAATAATATGAGGTACCTAGTTAATTTGAAATCAAAGATAGACATTCAAATCAATATATAAAAAAAGTCGGGTTTGTTACAGCACTTATACTCGAGAACTGCTGGCCCGATTTCTATAATCTTTGGTTTGATTGACCGTTTGATTTGTTAGATTTTTTCCACCCCGAATAGCAGAATAACTATTGAAACATCAGAAAAATTCACGAAAAAAAACTTTTTAACAAAAAAATAAAAACCGACTTCAAACAAAAGCACTAAAAAGTAAAAAATAACTGATTGGTAGTTTTCATTTACTATACTTACCTAATCAAATATTTTCGAAGTCGGTGTGCTTTGCTTTGTATGGGCTGGCACCGATTTCGAAAATATTTGATTAGGTATGTATTTAATAGGTAGGCTTTAATTACTTAGCCAAAGCACACCAACTTCGAAAATATTTGATTAGGTAAGTATAGTAAATGAAAACTACCAATCAGTTATTTTTTACTTTTTAGTGCTTTTGTTTGAAGTCGGTTTTTATTTTTTTGTTAAAAAGTTTTTATTTTTACCTTTTTAGTGTAGACAGTAGTAGCAAAGTTAGGATTCTAACGTGTTAGGCTTGTCAAATCAAACAAAATAAGCCCAAACTCAAAGTATCTACTATTAGCCGTTGAAGAGTTACCTATCCACCTTCCAGTCCACCTATCCACCTTCTGGCCTTGCCATCAGATCAGGTCAACAACACCGAACCACTGTACTATCAACGGAAATAGAAATACTTGCAAAGTTTCAAGTCAATATGACAATTAGAAGTAGATTAAATTCATCATTAGTTGTTTTTCCACCCTTAGGGGTGGTATTTTTTTTTGAAATTTAAATGGGACCAATCTGGAAGTATACCCTTTCAAACAAAACAAAAATTGTCCAAATCGGTTAATAAATGACGGAGTTCTGAGGTAACAAACATAAAAAAAAAAAAACATACAGTCGAATTGAGAACCTCCTCCTTTTTGAAGTCGGTTGAAAAAATGGCTAACGCTAATGGCTAATGATTATTTATATCTATTTAAAACGCATCTAGGGACGAACACGAGTGAACCGAGGGTGAGTAGTTATATTTTTTTAAATACTTCTTGAATTACTAACTAGGTCCTGGGTTCGAGTTCCAGCTCGGTGAAGTTCCAGTGTTTACTCAAACTTGCTACTAGTCACTTTGTGTAATAAATCATAGATTTTTTTTTATGAAGGATAACTCGGCCGAAACAGTTAATGTGTTTTCCAATGGGAATGAGATTTTCCTGTAGTAAAATGTATACTAAATGTTAACCCTAATAATAAGTTTAAGTTAATAGTAAGGTAGAGGTAAGGTAGTAGTTAATAGTAGGTATAACACAAAATTTTATTACCTATTTAAAACCCGTTCAGTACTTTTTGTGTGAAAACAAACAGATAAACAGACGAACCAACAAAAATTTCAAGAACTATTGTTTTGCGGTCTATATTTTGTAGGAACACAATACGGAACAGTCATTGTTTATTATAAATAATTTGCTTTCACACATTTCGCTTTGTAACTATTTTATTATATGTATAGCTGCCTCGGTGGTGTAGTGGCTAGCATGTACGGCTGCACACCCGGAGGTCCTGGGTTCGAGTCCCGGGTCGGGCCAAGCTTAGTTATTGAGTCTTTCAGTAAGTCTCAGTAACAGCCCGGAGTTGGGAAGTTGGCGGTGTTTCACCCCCGTGCCTCGGAGACCACGTAAAGCCGTCGGTTCTGCGCCTTAACTTTCACCGGTCGTGTCGAGTGGTCGTCCCACCGGAGTATGAGAGTGATAGGAATAGAGAGTGCACTTGTGTCTGTGCGTACACTTGTGCACTATAATATCTCCTGCGCAGTTGGCTAGTCTCAATGAGATTGGCCGCCGTAGCCGGAATCGGCCAGGAGAACATCATCAGATAATAAAGTTTAATATCCCATCATGTTAGCGTAACTATTAGTGTATAATGGCGCTTATTTACATGAATATCAACGCAAGAGGAATACGAATTGAATTTTGAACATTGAAGTTTTCTGAGCACAGACTACGTCACATATTGTCGCAACTATTGGGTAATAGTCATAATTTTTTCTACCGCCGGAAGTTTTCCTTCGTTCAAAGTAATCTATACTAATATTATAAATGTGAAAGTGTGTGTTTGTTCGTTTGTTTGTTTGTTTGTTTGTTTGTTTGTTTGTTTGTTTGTTTGTTTGTTTGTTTGTTTGTTTGTTTGTTTGTTTGTTTGTTTGTTCGTTTGTTTGTTTGTCCTTCTGTCACGTTGAAACGGAGTGACGTATTGGCGTGATTTTTTGTGTGGAAAGAGTTAGAGGGGTGGAGAGTGACATAGGACATTTTTCACCGCGGGAGATTATCTCATTCCTATGGGAAAACACGTTATAATACAACCCAAAAAATATTTTTAGTCAGAATTACTTGAAACTTGGTATTTATGCTCTTCAATACAATTAAATAAATACAAACAAAAACGTGTTTTAGCATTTTTGAAAATTCATCCTATAAAGGGGTAAAATAGGGGATGCAAGTTTGTATGTAACTTACCTATAACCTAACTTATCTTTAAATTAATAAATACAATAATACGTATATCAGATTTTTTGATGAAGCCGCGGGTCCTGCTAGTAATTTCATAAATGTATCCCCCAAGTTTGTGCATACATTTTCTTCCAAATTATGTATAATATCTATCTCTATTAGAATATTAAGAAAATGTTTATAACAAAATATGTATGACGTAAGCGTACAGATATGAGTACATAAAGATAAACAAATAAGTCATATTAGATCTTGGAGGAAGTTCACATCGACTACGCTAAAGTCTCGATTCCCTTTGTGATTCATGGAAAGTTCACTTGAACTCGCTTGAGGGTTCAACTGAATGCAAGGAGAAAATTGATCGGTCACTGTTACCAACATCTATACATATAATAAAATTATAACTAAGTCAAATCTGTACATTAAATATTTTTTTGGAAATCTAATTGAAATAGACATTATTATCGATACAGAGTCCGAATCTATAGTTTTTAGAATTTTTGTCTGCCTGTCTGTTTGTCTGTCTGTCTGTCTGTCTGTCTGTCTGTCTGTCTGTTACCGCATCACGAGAAAACCACTGGACCGATTTTGAAGAAATTTGGTATGATGATAGCTGGTTATCCGGGTCAACATATAGGCTACTTTTTACCGCGTGAAAATATCTCATTTCTGAGAAAAAATACAAAAACACAAAAACTGCATTGCAAGAGTATACTAATATGTAAAAGCTAAGAATTAGGTTTTTGGTCATCTGAACGCGGGCGGAGCCGCGGGTAATGCTAGTCATATATATAATTCTATATTCTTTAAAAATTGGATATTAATTTAAGTACATTTTTATTCGTAGGTAGGTATTGACTCCTACTTGAATAAATATCAAGAGATTTTTTAAATTGACTTATAGTTCTAAAAATAATAATGCCTGACATAATATTTTACGAATGAAAAACGTAATTCGACATAAGCGCAATAATGCAATTTTCATGCTCCAAAACGGCGAGATTGCCAAAACTTGTACGATCTCAGCGTCAAAGCACATGCACAAATATTTGTTAGAATCTTTATAGGGATCAAGAACTTTATTTCCGTGAGTTAAATCTTTAAAAGCATATTAAACAAAGACGAAAGTAATAATATCTTCTTTAACGAATATAACACTTTTTTTAGTTCACTAACGAGTTAAGCATAAATAAATACAGGTGAAATTACAATGAAACTCAGAACAACCTTTATATGAAATTGGATTGTTAAATGCAATTATGTTATATATTTTTGGTACTCAACATAATATTGTTGGAACTGGGAGTGTAAAAACGATAAATTTGCATTTTGTACACAAATTGTAATGCATCAGTTTCAATAAAATATTTGTGGGTTTACTTTATTAAGAAATGTATTCAACATTCGAACATAATCAACAGATTATTTTTGTTATTATTTATACTCCAGAGTAGATCAAATATTTGTATCAATAATACAAACGTTTAAATTTTGTTTAATTGAACTCATTACGTCCGCCTTGATACACAATGCTCATTGATCCCACTACCATTTTGCGAAAGAATCCTCCGTCTGTAGACTACCTTATATAGTAGATGAAAAGAAAGCTTTTTATTTAGGCCGTACCAGAACGTGTCGATATATCGATAAGTCTTAAACTCCACCGGTTTCTACAGACGTAATTTATTGAACTACAGTGAATAGATTCTCGATGTAGATATCGGCACTGTTAAACTCCTAGTAAAAATCTGTTTTCTATACATTTCACATACTTTTATGTCTAACAAAGCAGTTTTGTATTATTGCTGTTTATATTTCTATACATTTTTTATCATATCTATTTAATAATATCATTTGTTTGATCAATAGAGTCTTGTTAACCAATGATTTAAACTGGTTAATCATCAATTATTCAAATATTTTGATAAGCATTTAGTATCAATTAAAATGATATTTATTACGGAAACGGCTTTAACGCTTTGGCTTAAATTTTATATTTAGACAAGATTTTGTTATTTAAGTTTATATTTATAGCTGTCTTTTCTGAAGAACGCAAATTATCTGAAAAAAAAAAACACACGAAAGAATTTAAGAAATTAATAAATTACATTATATTTTTTTACTTTAACAGATTTTTTTCAAATTGTTTATATTACTTAACTTTGTTTTTTCTTAACAGATTTTCTTAATGAATTTTTGTAAAGATCTAAAACACATTGTTAGTATAATAATTTTATTCATCATCATTATTGGTATATTAAGCTTTAAGTAAACTTGTTTCTATTATTTCCGACTTATACTTTTTTTAATTCTTTGTCGTGGCTGTAGAATATCACTGCAAAGATTCCTGGTCTATTGTGAACACCGCATATTGAACTACAGTAACTCATTGAACCGTGCAGCTTTTATAAGCAGCAGGAGTTGCCTAAGGATACACTCCATAATTTCATCTGGACCTAGAAAGTCTCCTTTTTAAGGTTATACTGTAAGTTGTATTGTTTGACCAATCTGAAATATATTATCTATACATATAATAAAATTCTAACTGAGTCGAATCTGTACATTAATTTTCTTTAAATCTTATTGAAATAGTCATTAATATCGATACAGAGAAAGAATCTATAGTTTATAAAAAAAAAATTGTCTGTCTATCTGTCTGTTACCACATCATGAGAAAACTACTGGACAGATTTTAATGAAATTTGGTATGATGATAGCTGGTTATCCGGGTCGATATATAGGATACTTTTTTCTGCGTGAAAATATGTCATCTCTGAGAAATCTATAGTAAACGTTAAAACGTAACTAGGCACGAACCCGAGCGGAGAGATGGTTAGTCGCTAGTATATAATATATTTTAGCAAAACGCCAAGTCACGCGCGTCCTGCCACACTGGTCTTGAGGATTCACACTATCATTAATCATCACTTTGTTTTGTCAAGATTCATCCGGGGACCCACTCATCTAAAAGAATTGCCTCAGAAGGATGTTCGGCATATTTTTAGGTCTTGCAAAGTTTTCACAAAACTATAAAATAAAACAATTAAAATGTATATACCATTTTTAATTATGTATTATAAGGAAAATAAAGTTGTTGATTGAATATTGTTTCTAAAATTCTTATAGATGAAAATAGATAGCTTTCCAAACCTACAATAATTCCAGATATTTTCTACGAAGCGAAGGAACACAATCAAGATTGTTTCAGGACCAGAGGTGTAAAATTAATTGCAACTCTAATTGTGTCTACTTAAACACAAAGGAGAATATTTTCTTTGAAAACTTTACATCTTTATGCACAAATATTGAAGCTTATTAACTAAAGAAGTCTGGTAGAAAGCTCGATCTAAAAGCTCGATCTAAGAAGATTCCAGGCGAGGTGGCTATTAGAAAACTTGGATGGAAAATTATATTTCCCCTAGTACTAACGTAACAAAGTTAAAACTTAATACTTACTAATCAGTACTCAATTAAAAACATGCTTAATAGTTCTTTCACGTAACTCATACCTTAATCCTTGGTAAAAATTGTAGTCAAAAATTATCACACTCAGAAACTATTCGATACATCGGTCATTTTATGTCGAAATATGTAATTTTTATTGACTGCTAACGTGTTGGGTTGTGTCTAGTAGCAAACTAACAAATTAAGTATAAGTATTAAAAGAGTTATCATGTCCAGTTTTTAAAAATCTATGTAGCCATTTTCAACTTGTTTTCAAATGTAATCGTAATCGTAAAATATAAAGCCTTCTATTTAAAAATTTAAAACAAGTATACTAGTAAATATTGCTGATCGTGGCAATTAATGATTATGTAGTGTTTATCCGCCATTAACAAGGGCTTGCATTAGATAATTCACACGTGTATTTTGTATTGTGCTGATTTAACATAATTTCCTAATTAATCTCTCTGATATTTCAGTAGATATGCTTAGCTCGTGCACGCGTCAGCATGTGATATGCATATACAATTTATGCATCCGGTTTTTAGTGTGGATATGTCCCGCAACATTTATTTATAATTTTTAAGTAAGATTCATTATTGGCATTAATATAAACGATAATTTGGAAAACATCAGGGAAAGATTGTGTATTAAAATATGAAAAGATAGAAGTATAATGTTATTTATCTATATATCTGTAATTAAAAATATGATGGTTAGGTGCCGATCATGAACACTTTCGTTTTATTGGAATTTTCGTTTTTTGTTATTCGTTTACAGGCATAATACTATGATTACCTATGTTGACTCATCTTTTTTTTTAGTACAGGGGTAGTAATAATTTATTTATTTTTTTATTTATAAAGATGTCATATTATTGAAATGCAACCATTAAGTTAAAATATGCAAGTCAGGCAAAATAATGTTTGAAGTGCTAAAAAACTGACTCTAAAAAAGATTGTCCAATTTAAAAAAATGGGTAATAGTGGGTAATACTGACCTTTTAGCCGGTGAGTTTCATATAACCACCGTATGTGTGTGAGAGCCAAGTTATTCACTTTTAAAAGATATCCTAAAAATGTATGAATTAATATATTCAATGTACAGTATATACTCGTATTTATGTCATCAAAAAAAAAAAATTATGATATATTTGTATATCCACACTAATCAGTTTTAAGTTATATATAATGCATATTGGTCTGCTTTTCTCTGATATAATTTTTAGCATAGAGTTTATGGTCCACATAATGACTGACATAGGCTACGTTTTTTACGGTTCCGTAGTCAACAAAGAACCCTTATAGTTTCGCCATGTCCGCAGCTTAGCTCAGAGACTTTTAGTACCAGAAAGCTGTAATTTGGCATGGATATACATATATACACACCGACTAAGGTGGTAAAATAAAATCTTGAACAAAATCCTTAAAAAAATTAGGGTACCTTGCTGTGTTGAGTTGTGTGTACCTTGATGTTCTTTTTCTCATTTACCCCGTGGTGTGGGGTACCTTTGGATAGGTCTTTCAAAAATATTGCGGGTTTGTGGAAACAATTTTTCGATTGAGACATCCGTTTGTAAAATACTAAGCTTTAAAGTGCTAATAAATGGATTTTATTGGATATGTGAAAAAAATCACGATAATATTATATATATATAACGAAGTTAAAGGGAAAATTATGATAGCCAAGTAGGCTTTTCAAGTATACGAGTAATAGTCGATCAATTTATAAAATGTACTTGGAGAAGTAAAAATTTCGTATTAATTCTATTAAAAATTACTTATATAACGTTGTTAGTTGTATAAAACATATAGTAAATATAAGTTTATGAACCATGTTAGAATAAAGCCTTCTTCTTAATCCGCATTATTGTGATGGGCAACTAAGGAACCCTACATTGCGCGGGGCCCGACACGCACTTATTCATATTCTGTATACGTTGTATATTTTCCTAATATCACTCGTTTTTGTTACAATGTACCTAATTAGCTATTTTTAAACCTAAAATGAAATCCTTAAAATATAAATTTAATTTAAAAGAAAATTTTAAAAAGAAAATTGATTATAAAAACAAAACCAATGTGTACAATAATTTTACTAATTTTACTAGATGTAGTAGCCATCTAGTGATCTCTTTAAATAAATAAATTACAATGATAGTTACTGTTAGGCGGTAAGTTGGCTGGTGGCCAGATATTATAGTTTGACTTGGCTGTTTCACTGTAATTATCTATTTCGTTTACTTTTTGAAATACTAGCAGAACCCGCGGCTTCTCTCGCGCTAAAACTACAAAAAAAATCTCAAAAAAGATAGTTTTATACTAAATTACATCTTTTATTTTACCCTCTTATAGGATGAATTTCGGAAAATGCTAAAACAACTATTTATTTAATTTATTTAAGAGCATTAATACCTAGTTTCAAGTAATTCTGATCAAAAATTTCTTTTGGATTGTATTATAATGTGTTTTCCCGTGGGAATTAGGTAAACTTCCGCGGTAAAAAGTAGCCTATGTCACTCTCCAGACCTTCAACTATCTCCACACAAAAAATCACGGCAATATGTCACTCCGTTTCGACGTGAAAGAAAAACAAACAAACAAACACACTTTCACATTTATTATATTAGTATGGAAGTTGTAAATCAATGACTGTAATTTATTGTGTACGAATATAGACCCCAACATAATAGTTTTTTTTGTCTGTTTATCTGTTTGAGTGTTCGCGTTTCATTCAAAAAGTGCGCAATTGATTTTAATTAAATTTTGTGTACTGATAACTTAAAACTCGGGTCAATATTTAGGATACTTTTTACTACAAGAAAATCTTTCGTTTCGCAATTTAATAATAACTGGTTCTATCGAGTCATCACTGGTAAACCTTATGCCTATACCTAGTTTTGATGTATGCCTATACATCCAAACAATATGCTAGGAAATTGTAGATCTTCATAAGGCCTACAGAAAAGTCCGCAATAGTATATGCCTATCTCCTAAGGTATACTCACAATAACTATTTATATTTATAACGCACCCAGTGACACATCCGAGCGAAGAGAGTGAGACTACATACGAGTATATTTTGCTAATTCGCTTAATTCGCTATTATATAATTATTTTCTATCCGTATACATATTCTCTTTACTGTTGACTTGATGGATATTGAAAATCGTCGAAATCTAAATCGCATAACTTTGCTTTAGTAGTTTTGGGTTCGGCTAACTTTGTAACAAAATTGATGCCTAATAGTTCTTACTATACTACAAATTGATATTTGAGATGTAGCGTAATGAAACACTTGTTGAAATTCAATAGATATTACTTACCTAGAAATAGCCGTAGTTATTAATATTGCATATTTTGTACAATAGTACTATTTCATGTTAAATGGTTTAGGATTTATGTTTCAAAATGACAATAAATTGAGTACACGTTGTTTTGTTTGCAAACTATTATTCATCTCATTAAAGATGATTGGAGGAGGTGAAGACTTTTCCAACAAGAATACAAAAATGTGCGAGGTTTTAGAGAAATATTTTTTTTATATATAGATTATTTTTAACTATATAGATTTCTCAGAGATGAGATAGTTTTCCGCAGTAAAAAGTATCCTTTATGTTGACCTGGATAACCAGCTATCGCCATACCAAATTTAATCAAAATCCCTCCAGTGGTTTTGCTGGGAAGCGGTAACAGACAGACAGACAGACAGGCAGACAGACAGAAAAAAATCTAAAAACTATAGATTCGGGCTCTGTATCGATAATAATGTTCATTTCAATAAGATTTTTCAAAAAATATTTAATGTACAGATTCGGCTTAGTTACAATTTTATTATATATTGTATAGATTTCAAATTAATTATTGCCTTATTTATTTAGGTATATCAATTTCAATACATTTTTGACGTTTTTTTCCCCATTATGATATCAATTTTCATATATTATGCCGAATACGACGATACACAGTCGCAGGTTTATTACAGCACTCATCTCGACTTGATGTTAAAGTTTATTTGGCTCGCTTCTTCATTTGACAAGTCCGGGGATAGTGGCCGCCGACTGGATTCACATGGCGTTGCACTGCACGATTTTCTGTCCACTTCAAAAACGAGGGAGCTCTCAATTCAGCTGTATGTTTTTAAGGTTTGTTACCTCAGAACTCCGTGATTTAACCTCCAAATCGGTTAGATTTGGACAATTTTTGTTTTGCTTGAAAGTGTATACATACGAGTACTTCCAGTTTGGTTCCATATAAATTTGAAAAAAAATATACCACCCCTAAGGGTGTAAAAATAGCTAATGATAATTTAACCCACTTCTAATAATTGTCATATTGACTTGAAACGTTGCGAGTGTTTCTATTGTCGTTGATAATTCAGTGATTCGGTATCGTCGACCTGATTTGATAGTAAGAACAGCAGGTGGATAACTGGAACTCTTCAACAGCTAATAGTAGATACTTTGAGTTTGAGCTTATTTTGTTTGATTGGACAAACGCAAAACGTTAGAATTGGATTTTAGAGCCTGATTTTTAGTGTTACTAATAAAACCGAATTTTAGTTTGTCAGTCTTCATATAAAAATTGGCATCTAAGTAAGTTAGACAGATTTAAGCGAAAATTTTATTAAAATACTTTTATTACTACGTTGTCTACACTCCTCCTTTGCTACTACTATGTTTACACTGAATAAGGAAAAATAAAAATGTATAAAAAAACCGACATAAAAATTCGTAGTGTGAGTCAGCCGATACAAATCAAAGCACACAGACACAGTTCGGGGTGTAATATGTGTTTTGACTTTTGATTTTAATGAGCAATTTCCGTTTTTTTGAGCTTTTTTCATTTAAGGAATTTAGTGATAGAATAATCCAATTTTCTTTTAAGGTTGAGTAATATGCTTTTCATTTAAGAAATAGTGATATTACCAAGAAAAAATCCAACTCTAAGACTTTCTCTATCTCTTCTAAGGGAATTTTGGACTCGATGTATCTTTTGGTTAAAGAACATTGTCTAAAAATCATTTAAGTATATAAATATATTATTATTAAATAATAAATTTTAGTGTCCAACACTATTTCGTAACGTAATTAATATTAATAACTGTAATTCTATCTGAGCTAAGCAATCATCAGAAACCGTAAACATGTTCATTACAGATGTTACGACATGGCTTAGCGTGAACCGATATACGTAATAACAAGATTGAGTAATTACTATTAATAAAATAAATTACACCTAATTTTGCCGTCATTATTATTAAATTAGTGATCAAGATAAAAGATATATCCAAACAACCCTAACAAGGTTGTTGTTATTATAAAATCTGTGAAGATTAAATTTCCCTAAAGTTTTTTTTACTAATGTACAGTTCAAGTTGATTTTAAAACGATACATGATAATTATTACTAATGCATAATATTTGCCCACTGTGACAATGCAGAACAGTATGTTAATAGAAATATTCACTAATTATATGCCAATTACGATATATTTAATAATATGTATTTAAAAAAATATAAAATAAATATGTTGGGACATTAATACACAGCACTATTTAGTTCCGTGGTAAGCTACGAGGCTTGTGTTATGGATACCAGATAGTTGATACACTACACATATATAACTTTTTTTAAAATACATACATATTATAAATATAATCACCCATGACTGGAGTACAGATATTCGTGCTTATCACACAAATGAATGCCCCCAGCAAACTCGAACCCGCGACCGCTGGCACCGCAAGTTGTATTGTATTCAAAGATCCGATATCTACTTGTAGTAGTTTTTATTTAAGAAAATGAAGTTGGTTAATTACACCGCAATGGTTTATCATGACATGTGATTGCAAATTCCAGAATGTACTTTCTATCGGTTTGCAATTCCTAACTGCCATTCCTATCTAGTAATATTTAGCCTAGGCTATTGAATTTATTGGTTTTCATTGAATCGAGTCAAGCAAGTGTCTATGTGGATAACCTTCCAGCATTCCATGCAATGTTGCGGTTTGCCAGGTGCAATGTTGTGTATAATAATGTTTTGTTATGTATAATAATTATATTTAATTGACTTGCACTCTTTTTTTGATTATCGGATCTAGACTAAATTTTTCATTAGTTTAAACTAAATTATTGCAATGTGCTACAGTCAGTTCGTTACCAATCGGCGCGCGATCGTCTGAATCAAAACCGATAAGAGTACTTACTTCCCCTTGACCTAGAATCATGAAATTTGGCAATAAGCAATGTCTTGGAATCCTCGTTGCGTGAGTCAGACTCGCACTTGCCCAAAAAATTTTGATTTACTTTCATAAGTATTTTTTATTGCCAATAAAAACAAAAGAAGTTACACTTTTTTATTTATTTGTTGTGTTTTATATAACGTAAATATTTAATTTACAACCTAAATTTATGTACATTAAGGTCTTTGAAGACCAAAAGAAAAATTTACATACATACGTTCAGCAAAGCGACCAGTTTATATATAGGTAAATAGTCTGTTAACCAATATTTTTTTGTGATAATCAATAAAAAAATTGAAAATATATGAATAGTATAACTAAAATGATATTAATATTACTTTATGTATATAACACGTTGATTTCATGCATGTATTTACCAAAAATATATATTTAAATAGGTAGAAAATAATTTTAATTGACCTATTTAAGGTAATTAAAATAATGACTGTAAGGTTAAGCGCAGAAAATTATTCGCAAAGTGTGTAACATTTTCGTACGTGACCCGGACCATATATCCTGTGGGAGCTTCTCACTGATATATTGCTGCAGGTGTGTATTGAAGAAAGATGTTAGAGATTAAGCATATAAATAAATCAAGACATGGAATATAGTCATTTGTAGAATAGTTTTATTGATGCGGTTCTATATACATATTTAATTAGCTATTTTTAATCTGTATTTATTTATATCACTACAACTGCACGATTTTAGCCTGATTTGAAACGTTATTTTTCATTATTATAGCTTAGGTTGACTGGAAGAGATCTCTTCTAGAGATAAATCCATCTTTACAAACAAACTTTAATTACTGTATTTATTTTTAAGTGCAATAAGGAATAGTATATACATATGTAAATATAATGTATATGTATATATTATGCAGTATGTACGTATATTACATTTTATATCCTCCTCTAATATAAAAATCTTTATATTTTTATTTTAGGTATAAAGAAATATGGTTACTAGAACGTTACTAAAAATAATAAATTATACCTAGATATTTATTAGCTAGTGATACATACGAGTATGTACATCTCGCGGCAAGGATGAAACGTGTATGTCTCTGACTGCATAATACTAAATTCCTTCGTGAACTTGTTTTCATCTTTTTAGTTCGCTTTTATGCAGTCGGATTTTTTATTTTTATAATATATTTATTTATTATTTAATTCAATTGAAGATCATAAATACTAAGTTTCAAGTAATTCTGATCATAAAATAAATTTTTACCCACAAAATTTACCCTTTTGAGTTCTGAATTACGAAAAAATCTGATAAATGTATAATAAAAAAATAAATATTGTTTTATTTTAAAGGTAGGTTTCATACAAACTTTCAGCCCCTATTTTACCCCCTTATGGGATGAATTCCGAAAAATGCTAAAACACGTATTTATTTATTTAATTGTATTGAAGAGCATTAATACCAGCTTTCAAGTAATTCTGATGATAAATATTTTTTTGGGTTGTATAATAACGTATTTTCCCGTGGGAATACGATAATTTTCCGCGGTAAAATGTAGTCTATATCAGTCTCTAGCCCTCCAACTATCTCCGCATAAAAAATCACGCCAGCCCGTCACTCCGTGTCGACGTGAAAGAAGGACAAACAAACAAACACTCTTTCACATTTGTAATATTAGTATGGATTTTAATCGACGATTGCAGAGTTGTTTGTTTTGTAAAGAAGTGCTAACAATAAAAAATAATAAAGTAGAACTTTTTAAACGTCCCTTTCTGTAGGAGAAAAAAATGAAATATTTTACAAAACAATCAATTATACAAAAAACCTTCTTCAAAGTTAATAATTAATTATTTTAACAAATACTATTGTGCATAATTACCTATAATTACTTATTTTTACATAGTATTAAGTTTTTATTAAAAGTGCAACACTCAGAATAGCTATCTCTTATGTACAAATATAAATGGAATAAATAAATAGTTAATGTTTTTACTACGTAATATACAAATTGATATCTGCTTAACCTATATTATGTTATCTATAATTTTACACAAAAATTATTATTTTAAGGTTTATTTTGGCGATAAACATTATTAATAAATAATAGTTGGAATTGAATTCCATAGCAATAAATATGGCTTATCATACAAAAATTAATTGCCTGCTGTACATAAATCAAGATGTTGGTAGCGACAAACGTGCTCGTAATGGCTTGTTAATATATTAACGTCTGATTTAATCATATACTGAACATACGCGCATAACTCGTATTAGATTATAGAAATGGTAATCCTATTAGGAAAGTTCGATGATGTTAAAGGGATGTTAATTTGGCATAGAAAATTTATTAATTTTTCTAGTCATAGACTACATATGTCTTACATTTTGTCAAAAACTTTTAGTTATAAAATATAATAAAATTTTAACAGTTTATGTACATAAATAAAAAAAATTGACGACACGTTTGGCTCAGTTTGTAGTGACCCTACTTGCTGTGCTAGCGGTCGCGGGTTCAAGTCCCGCTGGGGGCATCCATTTGTGTGATGACAAATGTTTGTACTCCAGTCATGGGTGTTTATATTTATAATATGTATGTATTTAAAGTTATATATGTGTAGTGTATCAACTATCTGGTATCCATAACACAAGCCTCGTAGCTTACCATGGAACTAGATGGTGCTGTGTGTTAATGTCCCAACATATTTATTTATTTATAAACACGTATAGTGTAAACATATGTATAAAATTAATAAGTTTTGTTTAGTTGTGCAATATAGTGAACGATACAAAGCAAGAACACGTGCGCGTCATGGCCATGTACGGTAGGTTCAAAATTCACGAAGTCATCTTGGCATTTATCCAAGTCATCTACACGCGCCCATATAATATAAAACTATACGTAAATTGGTGATTCCATCGATATTCGACGCCATAACAGTGACCTAATATTAAGCTAGCTTTCAATT
Source organism: Brenthis daphne (assembly GCA_947093115.1). NCBI lineage: Eukaryota > Metazoa > Arthropoda > Insecta > Lepidoptera > Nymphalidae > Brenthis > Brenthis daphne. Next base: position 38,083,088 of record OX352473.1, on the reverse strand, counting down.
TTGTTTTACTAGCGGCTATTCCGCGTATAGTTGTTTCATCCACGATCAACCACAACCCCGGTTTCATACCATTTAAGATTGACTTTTTAAATCAATTTTGGTTTGACCAGTTTTCGATTTGAGTGAAATATTAAAGAAAGGTTATCACAGTATGTTTTCTTTCCTGGTTTTAAAATGCACATAAAAGACAAAAAGGCGAGACGCTACATTCCGCTTCGACCTCGTCTTAGCATATATATAGGTAATTAATAATACCTATATATGTAGGTAATTAAGTATATTTGTAATATCCTTCATTGTAAATGAATAAAAAGTAGGTAAAAATTTTTTTGGATAAAATTTAGAAAATGCAGTGTGTTCTTAGGAATAGGCATTTTCTCCTGAACAAAATATTTTACGGCGTGATTTGTAAATTGGTTACGTGTGTTCAAATATTAGATGCAATTTGAATAGATGTCACGTGGGATTATATCCAGGATAAGTGAGTCTGGCTCGAGGCCAAAATATAGAGTGACAGTTAGCAATTGGGGGACGATATCGAAAGAGCTGTCTAGATATGACTGTTTAAAGACTATTTTAATTCAAGTATAGTTGACATAATGTAGAGAATAAATTATACTATACTAACAAAACCCGCTGCTTCGCTAAAAGTACTAAAAAACTCTGTAAAGGTAGGTTTCATACAAAATTTCAACCTCTATTTTACCCCCTTATAGGATGAATTTCGAAAAATGTTAAAACATAAAACACGTATTTATTTTATTGTATTAAAGAGCATTAATATCAAGTTTTAAGTAATTCTGATCATAAATAATTTTTAGGGTTGTATTATAAAGTGTTTTCCCGTGGGAATTAGATAATATTCCGCGTCAAAAATATGTCACTCTCTAGCCATCCAACTGCCTTCACACAAACAAACACACTTTCACGTTAATAATATTAGTATGGATATCATTATTTAGATTTTAATATTCTAATTGAATGGCAATATATATAATAAATTATTAGTACAGTTGTGAAGTTTGATTTTTACTTAAACATAATAACTATTTAACCGATGGCGGTTGATAAATGCTATCGCAGTTTTTCATTGATACTAAAATATCCAAACTAATCAAAATGATGACAGAAGATTAGTGGAATCATTTTACGAGACGTTAGTTTAGTTATTCAATAAATATTTATATTCCGTGTCGTTAAGATGGGTTTTATACTTAAATAATAATATAATAATAATATAGGTTCATTAAAATCATATGTTGCATATGTATCTGTTATATATGATATTTCATACACATATAACAGATACATATACAATATAATATACATAATATGATTTCAATAAAGCCATAAACGGAAAGTTAAATTTGTAAGGAAATCTTTATGAAAAAGAATTGAAGAATTTCTATTAAAGAACCAAATGGAATTTATATTGGTGCTCAGACGTCCATACGCTGCGCCTCCGATACCGTGAATTTGCATAGGAACGTAATCAGTTGATATCCTTCTGTTCTGAAATTCAGTGATTTACTCGTAGGTGTATCAACTTAGTTTTTTTAAGCTTAAAAGTATGTATTCAGCCCCTTTTTCAAGGCGGGGTGATCAGGTCATGGACTAGTTCCTACTAGTCTTTACCAGGACTTCACATCTAAAACTTGCTAGGTTCATTAGACATGCAGGTTTCCTCACGATGTGTTTTATCATTCACCATAAGAAGTAGTAATCATGTTAGAAATGATTCATACATGAACATACAAGAGGTGTGTTACCACTGGCATACCCCACTGCCTGTTATTTCTCTTAGGATATATGTATATCTGTATATTCTTAGGAAAACAAAAGTAATTAAACATAGATTGACTAAAAGAGCATTTAGAATAACTAAAATTCGTTTCAATAATAAACATTGAAATGCTCTCAAAATATTTTTAAAAGTGAATGCTTTTATTTTAGCCAATATTGACACAATCAAGACAAAATAGGAAATGAATGTGCTTAATTTGTAGTTCATTCAAATGGCTTGGATGTTTCAAAATTGTTTTATGCTATTGAAAACATTGATTTCCATTTCATTCGTATGTCGACAAATAGCTGCTGTAAATTGGCAGTTAAATTGAAATGGAAAACTAGAGTTGCTTATATCGTATTCTATTACTAGAGTTGCTTATAACGTATACGTTAAAAGTAGTTTTTTTTTAAATATGTTGGGACAGTAACACACAGCACCATATAGTTCCATGGTAAGCTACGAGGCTTGTGTTATGGAAACCAGATAGTTGATACACTACACATATATAACTTTAAATACATACATATTATAAATATAAACACCCATGACTGGAGTACAAACCTTCGTCATCACACAAATGAATGCCCTAGCGGGACTCGATCCCGCGACCGCCGGCACAAAAAGTAGGGCCACTACAAACTGAGCCAAACGTGTCGTCAAAAATTTTTTTTACTTAACTTGCTAATCTTAAATACTCTTAGTATATTTTCTTTAGCAATTTTTATTAATAGGTACGTAGCTAGCCCTCGGTACAAAAATAAAAAATAAAATAAGTACTAACCGACGCAAGGCAAAGCAAACTTGTCCAGATGGCAGATAGATATAATCACATGCATTCTTTTTAAAAGGATTACATTATAAGTGTGGTTGCTTTATGCACTGAACAATCCCAAAGGTATATAGCATGCGAGCGGAGCCGCAGGGAAACCTAGTACAAATATAAAATATGATCAAGGATTTCTATACAAAATATTTTATTCTGTACTAAATTATTACAATTTTTTATTAAACGTCATGAATCTATTACCAGTTCGGAAAGAAGCCTCAGATCTGAGAAGAATTGGCGAAACTCAGAGACTAAAATGCGTATACCTACATAAAATAGTAATCGCGACCGTTACTTATCGTTTGATATAAACTTATTTGAACAAATACACTACATACCTGTATATATATCTATACATACAGTATATATATCTATACATATAATAAAATTGTAACTAAGCCGAATCTGTACATTAAATATTTTTTGGAAATTTTTATTGAAATAGACATTTTATCGATACAGAGGCCGAATTTATAGTTTTTTGAATTTTTGTCTGTCTGTCTGTTACCGCATCACGGGAAAACCACGGGATAGATTTTGATGAAATTTGGTATGATGATAGCTGGTTATTTGGGTAACATAAAGGATACTTTTTACTGTGGGAAAATATCTCAACTCTGAGAAATCTATACTAAACAAACGTTAAAACGTAAGTAGGGACGAACCCGAGCGGAGCGAGGGTGAGTCATTAGTACAGTATATATATTAAAACAGAGAGCACTGACTAAAATAACATGAAGACATACGAGTTAAAATGCATGTGCTCATTAAACCTGTCATTCTCAATATGCCAGGTAATGATTTGATGAGATAATGTCTGCTGTCGATCATTTGATGACGAATTAGCGATCCATTATGGTGAAATCTCGTGGGTGACACATGGGACGCAGTGTTTGAATTATTTTGCTTTCAAAATCAATTATTTATAATACAGTGACGTTTACATATACGAAAATACTGTATATGGTATATAGTAAGTATATTTTCGCTAGTGATGTATTATTTTAGCTTTAGATTAATTATTAGAGTATTTACTAATTTTTGTCCGCAGTTCTGCTCGTGTCTTATATAAGTATGTCGATAAAAAGTAGCTTTTGTGTTAATCCTGAACCTAGTTTGATATAAATTGTATGAGGTTAGTTGTTGATTTTTTTGCAAACATAAATTTAATAAATAAAATTCACCTGAATATATTGTATCTATGTAGCTATAAGTACTTACGTCGAGTAAGGCTTTTAGCACCAGAGATAAGTAAATGGATATGCGCAGTTGATAGAGTAACGGAAGACGGGTAGAAATGAAAATTTACGATTTTTAAAGCTTTTGTTTTCTAGGTTCGTTTTTGGGTTTTAATATTAAAGCTATGAAATGTATGTTTTTATCTTTTAGGTACCTACGGCTATTATTGAAAAAGTAAAAACAAAGTTTTTTTTTACTTGTTATAGCATGATTATTTGCGTCACGTTGTAAATACAAATTTCTATGCTGTTTCTTAAACGATTTGTGCCCGATTTCACCAACAACCCATGAGCTACCACCTACGTATGGGATCCCTAGCTTAAAAGTCCCCTAAACTAGCCCCTAAATAAAAATCGTTTTACGATCGTCTTTAAGCCCATATTTCGAGCACCGAAATTTAGGGGGCCTTTTAATATTTAGGTGACCCCTAACTGTCGGTGAAACAGAAACTGTCCCCTAACAGCCCCCTAACCATGGTTAGGGTATCCCTTAAACTTAAGTGACGTTGGTGAAATCGGGCATCAGTGGTTTAACTTTAAAAAATACATTTAGTTGCGAACGCTTAGCCGTCAAGTAAATAAGTACCTATCAAGTTTAAAATAAAAACGATCGTCTACAACTCCTAATGGTCTGTTACATGGTATAAGAAGTACATTTAGCTGTGATTAATTATTATTGTCTTAACATCTGTGTAACAATGAGGCAAACCAAGATATCAACCACTAAAGACCACTGGCATAAAAAAATTAATTTTATTGAAATGTTTTCAAATTATTTGGCAAACTGCAATTTCTATATCATTTTTTAGAATAATAAAAGAGGGTTTTCTAAGTCATTTTTATATCTCTTAATTATAATTATATTTAAATATAGAATGCATTTATTTGGCCGATTAATATATTACCATTTGGGATTGCCAAAAGATAAAAAAATAAATATATTTCAATTTTATATTCAACATTTAAAACTAAAATATATATATTTTTTTATCTCAATCGCAATCCAATTAATTGCAATAATTTTTAGTTTTGTTTTTCATCTACGTACATATAACATACGTATGTACATTTGTGTAGTATTCTATTGACATTTTCTTAAATTAATATTTAAAGTATGGATACAGTACACCGTGGAATTAATTTGGTTGTTCCCGAAACATATTATGCCAATTCTCTAACTTATAACCAGATGATGAAAATTACCGTAAAGCGTCAAAGTCAACGAAATGATTTGTGCTATTTAAAATACCATTCCGGATTTCCCGCTGATCAAGTTGTAGTGGAATCGAGAAGCACACACACACTGACAGTTGTGTTTGACTTCAAGTTTTGTGTTATAGGTATATGAAGAAAGCGTTAATATATAAAATTAATATTTAAAAATAGTTATTTTTTTGTAATTAACTATAATTAATTTTATGAAATGTTATTAAATACTAATTTCAGCTTCAAAATAATAACTATTTTAATGGCCAGGTATAATGGCGTTAAAAAAAGTCTAATCACTTAAAAAATTCTGATTATTATTTGTCATACTAAGAGAATTTTCGATGCAGTGAATTCGTAACTTTCTTATTCTTATATAAATTCTCGGGTCGTTTGCCCTTAGGTCGTAGTCTTTATCAGTATTGTAACTGGAGATGAAGCAGTGAGATAAAGTAATGATTTTAGAAAGGACGGACCCATATTTATTGTATCATCCAATCGGGTCAATTGTAATCGATGCACAGAAAGGAGACATGAAGCAAGTAATAAGATCGATATGAGAAGATAAAGTCTTACATTATTTATTTTGTTTATAAAATTTTGTAAAAAGGTTCGTAGATATTTTCAAAGAATAGCATATTTAATAATGTATATCCGTATTTTGCTGTATAAACTACGAGTAGTACATATTGACGACACGTTTGGCTCAGTTTGTAACCCTACTTGCTGTGCCAGCTGTCGCGGGTTCGAGCCCCGCTGGGGGCATTCACTTGTGTGATGAGCATGAATGTTTGTACTCCAGTCATGGGTGTTTATATTTATAATATGTATGTAATTAAAGTTTTTTATGTGTAGTATATCAACTATCTGGTATCCATAACACAGGCCTCGTAGCTTACCATGGAACTAGATGGTGATGTGTGTTAATGTTCCAACATATTTATTCGTATAGTATAATAGGTAATTGTGTCAAAATATGAGGGTAGTGACCGTGTTCGCGAGACCGCCCATCTCGTCATTAGTGCTAGCCGACAACCGGCACTAACTAATTATTGAATGATTGATGGTGCCCGTTCTGCACGCGCTTTACTTTGCACGCCTTTTAGTAAGGGTGTGAAATGTGAATATTCTATTAAGTGCTATTAAAAAGGTTTCTCTATATTAATTATTGGGAATAGTCGGTAGAGAATATTTGGAGAATAATTATTTTATTTCTGTAATACGATATAGTTTTAACCGACTTCCAAAAAGAGGTTCTATGTTTGTCTGTATGTATGTTCTTTTATATATATTCACCGATTCCTCGGAAACGGCTTAACCGATTCTGCTACTTTAAACAGTATTGTATTAAGATAGGTCCCGAGGTGGTCCCATAAAATTTTCTTTCACATAGTTTTCGCTTTTGGAAACATAGGTATTACTTAGCAACTGCATATTGACACAAAATAATAAAAAAAGACAAAATATTTAGAAAGATGTATCTTATGTTTGTTGACTTATCTGGATAAGTATAAGATAGCCAAATACCATATTTGCTTTTTTGTTATCAATTTTTTCTATTCCTCATAGAATACACAATTGAATTTTGTTTTCATAGCAGCTACCAATCTATTCAAATTTTAGCTATTTTCCAATGAAGAAGTACAAACATTCAAAATAAATATATTGAATACTAGCGACTCATCCTCGCTTCGCTCGGGTTCTTCCCTAGCTTGCTTCCCAATACAAACTTTCATCCCCATTTTCACTTCCTTAAGGAATGATTTCCGGGATAAAAAGTATCCTACGACCTTCATAGGGTCTCATACTATCTTCTTACCAAATTTCATCTAAATCAATAGATCCGGAGATTACCTCCTAAAACGTCACAAACTCACAAACTAAACTTCTTTATAATATTAGTATAGATTGTATTTTTATTTTATGTCTACGGTTTCAAACATATTCGAAAGAAAATCAGAATAGGTTCCGGTTAGTAAATCCGATGAAACGATTGAAGCAAAAATCGCATTAAAAGCGACTCAACCGTGTGGGAGCTACGATGCCACACAGATATATAAACAAATAGACAGGTACATGTCACGCTCGTAACACGCAGCATAACTTTTAATAAGATTTTTCGCCGGGGGTTGAAGAATAATCTCATGAAATTTTCTTCTTTAGAGTCTTCACTGCAAAATAAGTTTACCTCGATAACAACTGATCTATTTTCATTTCTGTCACAATGGAATTTGTAACAATATTTTTACTTGCAGTTTATATAAATCTGGATCTTTAAAACTGCTCTCTATTATATAATTTTCTGCTTTTCCTGTGCGCCCTCATTCAAATACGTACGTGGCAGTGTAAAAATTGTGATCGATGGTCTTTGCCTAGCATAATGGTGTGGTGATGTTATAACATTTTCTCTTCCATTACTCGAGGAAATAACATATTTCACTGTAAAATAAAATATACTTACCCTTAGAATTTATATAAATTTTACATCCATAATTATTTTAAAGAATATTTTCGGACGCAAAGAAATTTAAAAGAAAAATCTTAATTACACACTAAATATTTCTTATTTTATTTATATAACTGCTTCGTTAAAGCGATAATATATTATTTTAACGAGTGGTTTTTTCATTGAAAATATACCGAAATATTATTATAATGAAAGCGAAAATTTATATGTATGTACATATGTATGTGTGTATATGTGTAACTGCGGCTGGACATGATTTTTCCGGTCGAGGTTTAATACACAGATGAACAGACAGAGTATACCTACAGATGACCTGGAGAAGCACATAGGCTATTCTTAGGCATCTAGGATTAGGGACGCATCTAGGGTAAATCGTTTGTAAAATCGTATAATAAGGTTCTCGTAATTAGAAATATATGGTAAAACTAGACGTATAAATAATAATATTAAATGGATTAAATATTTTTTTCAAAATATATGTTTTCATGTGGAGTTTGAAGCATTTTTGTTTGTCTCTATGATCGTCTATCACTCAAAAACGGCAAAAAATGGACGTTTTTTATATGCAAAACAAAAGATATTTTCAAATAACATTTTGTAATTAATATATGATTTTTTATTTTTCGTAGCCTTTATTTTGTTTTTTAATGAAAATAAAATACGCTTTAGCGTTGATTTAATCTAAATATATAAGTAAATTATTAGAAAAATAATAAAATATAAGGAATTTTTAAGAAATGGTTAAGACATATACTTCTTAATTATTCAGAATTTAAATACAAAAGATAAGGGTAAGAGGGTGTGATGAAGAAGAGGGATCATTAATCTTCATTAAGGAATGACGCACTCAACGCGACCATCCTCTAGATTTGTATGTGAGTGTAAAACCTCATAAATTATATAATGACTTTGCAGCACTTAAGTAAGAATTATGTTTTAAATATAACTGTGACTTCACATGTTAATCACATACAATTTATCAAAAGAGGTTAACGTAAAACATTAAAAACTCCAACCGTAACACAATTTTTATAGGGGTGCTGAGTTAGGCAAATGTAGGTATTTTCTATACTATAATAAAACTGTAGAGGTCAAATGTCTGTATATAGAAAAAAAAATGCTAAAAATCGAGTCAAACCAAAAATGGTCGTACCTTATATCCCCGGGCAACATCTTAGATATTTTTCATTCCAGAAAATTAAAGAGTTCCCGTGCGATAGTAAAAAAACTATAATAATTTATACGGCTTAGTACTCAAAAACTACTGATTAGACTTTAATGAAACTTTACAATAATATAGTTCATATATGACAATAACAAATCGGATACTTTTCATCCAGGAAAATTAAAAAGTTCCAGTGGGATAGTCAAAAAAACTATAGTAACTTATACGGCTTAGTACTCAAAAACTACTGATTAGACTTTAATGAAACTTTACAATAATATAGTTCATACATCAGAATAACAAATATGTTACTTTTTATACCGGAAAAATGAACGGTTCCCATGGGATAGATTTGTTTGTGCTTTTCTAGAGGCGAACCTGAGCGAAGCGAGGGTGTGCCGCTAGTTCTTTAAATATGTCCCTTAGGCGTTCTACAAAGTCATAATTCATCAAACCCACAGTCAGTAAAAACTAAAAACAGATAGTAAAAATAACATTTTTTTACGTAAATCTGTACAAAGAGTTCCTTCACGAGAGATTTATCATGGGGAACGCTAACAACGGAAAAGTTTCGAGCGAATGTCGAGAACAACTGTTACGATACCTCTGTGCTGTTACTTTTTAATACTAAACTCAATTCACCACCCAACATTTACCCGTTGCAACAATTTTAAAGGCGGATTGGTAACCGAAGCAGCTCTACGCGAAACTTGACGCCAGTTGTGGCTTACTAGCGGATTTATTAGTGTAATAGTCGATATAACCTGGTCTTTTTACGGTCTGCTACAAAATATGTTACTCCTTGTCGTGCTTCTTATATTTGTATATTATAATTAAAATTCATCTAGTTCTTTGTGTTAATGATATGAATTCATAACAAAAATATTAAATATTAACGATGTATTACGAGAAGATAATATACATAAAATTTGTACTTTTAATGAATATATAAACATTTTTTTTTATATTAAAATATGTTAAAAATTGTGAGAATAATAAATGAAATGCTATTCAACTTATCGGGATTCGCGAACTGCGGATTGCTCCACTGCGTCGTAGTTCGTGACATTTGTTCGATGCGGAACGATTAATCTATACATATAATAAAATTGTAACTAAGCCGAATCTGTACATTATATATTTTTTGGAAAATCTTATTGAAATAAACATTATTATCGATACAGAGGCTGAATCTATAGTTTTTAGAATTTTTGTCTGTCTGTCTGTTACCGCATCACAGAAAAACCACTGGAGGGATTTTGATGAGGTATGGTGATAGCTGGTTAACCGGGTCTGTCATATAGGATACTTTTTACCGCGGGAATGTCTCATTTCTGAGAAAAAATACGAAAACTGCAATGTAAGAGTTAAATAATATGTAAAACCTAAGAATTTGGTTTTTGGTCATCTGAAAGCGGGCGGAGCCGCGGGCAATGCTAGTAGTACATATAGTAAGTATACTTTTTAAATAACAATACAAAGTAAGGTTGACTAAAGACAAGGATAGTTTTAAAGTTTATAAATTGGAGAATCTGTATACTTTTAACAAGAGATCGTTGCAGTTAAAAGTTACAGTATGCAGCGAAGTATAGCTGAACTTTTGACCTATTTTTTAATTTCTTCGTAATTTATCACATCTTACAAAGATAAATAACACAACGGTAAGTAACGCTACCATTTAATAATCCTTTCCTGGAATAGAAAACTATATTGGGCGCGAGTTTCAAATATTTTTTGTCTATCTTAAAAATATTGTGCAATTTTATCTACACTATTAACAGTGATGAGATCCATTTCATGTGATCTCGTAAATTTCTGCAAAGCTTGATGAAGTTATTATGGTGTCGTTTTTGTTCAAAATAACATTGTTTTCTAAATTGTTTTTTAAGAAATATTTTGAAATATAAAACTGTTTTAGTTTATTCATTCATTCATTCATTTATTTATTTATTTAATTCATTCTGCATTTTTAAGTTCACGCTAGGTGGGTCAGGAGATAAGATTGTTTGGAAAGCAGTCAATTTAGTTTAAATTTACTGAGAAGATGGTATAAAATCCACACTAGCACGCAATTAAAAAATAAGTTTAAGATTGTAGAAGATCTCTTCTTAGCATGCCATCTCTGTGGATGGCCAAGATAGATTACAGGAAACAAAACAATAATAATTCGGTGCAACTTAGGTACCTACTTGAATAACTTTACCTTTTGATTCTAATGGTAGATTAAAAATATTCGCACTGCAGTTTTTAATCCTAGAAAATGGAGATGTCTCCAAGGTTTGAGGAAAGAAGAGTTTTGTGTGAAAATTTTGTTAATATGCAGTATATGAAGTAAAAGGAGAGCACGCCAAATTGCGGGCGACTAGTACTCCATGAAAATTGAGGCAATAAATTTAAACCTTTTCTAAGCTGAATTTAATATTTCAAAATCGAATATAAAGACCTTTTTGTTTAAATTTGTTTCCAGTAGAAAGTAATTATGATCCCAACAAAATTCATTCTTTTCGACCTTGTTCAGTACAGTTAAACATTAAGTTGACAAACTTGCAAAACTTTGAGAGAAGTTAATAAAACTTTACTTCAGTCGAGACAACCCAAATATTGTTTTGGAGTACTTGCTAAATTTAATACGCGTTTTTATCAAATTGTCTTTAAAATATCTTTAAGAATATTTTAATAAGCATTTAATATTTATTTCTAGTAATATATTCGATTTTAACCGTAAGGATTGTATTTTGGATAACTTAAGAATGTAAATCAAATATTATACTATAATATTGTTGTCAAGGAAAATCCATATCTATAATACATATTATACATGCAAAAATGAGCATGTTTATATCTTTATACGATCTCAGTGATTTAACTCTTCAACTGATTAGTTAGTAGCCCGATTGGGCTGCAGTAAGGCACGCATATCGTGCATCATTTGTACAAAGTCGCTGGCTTTTGCTAATATTGGTATGAACAGTGCATTCTTTTAATCTCAATGCTAAAAAGAATGTCGATTTTTTATATTATATGTTTTACTAGCATTGCCCGCGGCTCCGCCCGCGTTCAGATGACCAAAAACCAAATTCTTAGGTTTTACATATTAGTATACTCTTAAAATGCAGTTTTTGTATTTTTTCTTAGAAATGAGATATTTTCCTGGGGTAAAAAGTACCCTATATGTTGACCCGGATAACCAGCTATCACCATACCAAATTTCATCAAAATCCCTCCAGTGGTTTTTCTGTGATGCGGTAACAGACAGACAGACAGCCAGACAGACAAAAATACTAAAAACTATAGATTCGGCCTCTGTATCGATAATAATGTCTAATTCAATAAGATTTTCCAAAAAATATTTAATTTACAGATTCGGCTTAGTTACAATTTTATTATATGTATAGATATAGATTTAATTACTATAAAAATATTATCAAATGTTCTGTTTTAACAAATATAGCCCTAGTTTATGTAACTATATGGCCATATTTCTATTAGCAAAAATCCAAATTGCGTTTTCTGATCACTTCCCTCTTACTGAAACTTAACGTACCTACTTGTAAAATCCCATTTAACGTGCGACATAATTTATTAATGGCCCATTAGTGAAAGTTCTCTTACAGATTTTATTATTTAATCCATTCGTTGCTAACTGTTTTTACAAATTTTAATCAATGCTTCAAAAACGTTAAACAACTAATATTACTGGAATGCTATAAAATTTTAAATTTCTAAACAGTATAAATTAACAATGACTTACGTTGGAATAAATTAATTTATTTAAAGTATTAATTAAACATAACAGTAGAAAAGCAAATAAGTCTTTCGTGAAACTTTCCGTCGAATACTTCATTTGTTCGTCCTTTTGTTATTTAAGGAAAGTTTTCTACAACTTCCCACGAGCTGTAAGCCTGTCGTGTAAAAATCAATTAGACCATGACAATTACTGCCATAGTACCTATATAATTAGACTAACGACTAAGTAAATAATTAATTAGTTTTAAAAATATTCTAGGATAGTACAATTTTTTATTATGTCCGTTTAATCGATTTCTGTTAGGTTGGCCAATGTCGATGAGACAAGCCAGATTCGCGGGATGTACATATTATAGTGCACAAGTAGGTATGTGCATAGCCACAAAATATATATTCTATCTCCCTTTAACTCTTATATTCTCTTGAGATCCGTTCAATGTCCGTTACGATAGATATGATACCAATGCCAAGGCGATCTTTGTTATGTAATAGGAAGTTTGACATCAAACAAGATAACTAACGTTTCTATATGTAAATTTATTTCCACATGTATGGTTGTTTTTTTTTAATTCGTTAAACACACGATGGCGCCGTTGTCAAAAGCAAAAATAAAAGCCATTTTTTTCAGTGTACAAAAGTGGAGATAATACCTATATGTATAACCCTGTATCTAGTACCTATTCATAGGTTGTAATGCTACAGGTAACAATGTGAAGTTCTATTTATACTCGTATCGATTGAGTCGATACATGAGCTTCAGTTTAAACTTGACCACCCGTCATCTTACCTATATGCATATTTCATAAAGGCAGAGTTGAAGTATACGAGCGGACGCATCAATCAGATTATGTATGTTTATTAATTTTTTAATATCTAAATAAAAAAAATCATAAGTACCAAATTTTGCGTTTCATTTTCTTATAGTTATATAATAATTTGAACAGCTACGCTTGGTAAAATCTATAAAGATATCTGAGATATCTGAGTGAATCTATAAAGATAGCGGAAGGAGGTTTTCCTAATTTCACCTTGCCCTTCACAGTGAGGAAAGCACAAAAAATAAATAATCATACGGCATACCTCTAATAAAATTACTGTTAAAATATTTTTTATTTACTTTAGAAACATCAGATAAGATACTAAACCTTTATACTATAAGAGTGAGCATGTGAGATAAATCAAATAATCTTGAATTGGACCAGTTTCTACAACAGTGATTTATTGTACAACAATGAATAGGCCCGATCTAGAGATGTCGGTACCACTGAATCTTGAAATTGAAATTTTCCTCCGATACCGGTCCAAACGCAATAGCCTTTGTGCGTTGGGAAATAACTTCTGTCTTATCGGACCCGGTTTTTTTGTATGCTGTTTACATTTTACTTAGCAGCATTAAAGATTTGAAAATGATTCGGGAAATTCTTAAGACCGTAATTCCAGTATTTGCTATTTGAACGACTTTTTCTCTTAAACTAGGACAGTGATAGAATTCAAACAATTTTAATTAAATTTAATAATAAATTTTAAGGAATGATGATGATCATGATGATGTTCTCCTAGCCGATTCCGGCTACGGCGGCCAATCTCATTGATGATTAGCCAACTGCGCAGGAGATATTATAGTGCTCAAGTGTACGCGCAGACACAAGTGCACTCTCTATTCCTATCAGTCTCATACTCCGGTGGGACAACCACTCGACACGACCGGTGAGAGTTAAGGCGCAGGACCGACGGCTTTACGTGCTCTCCGAGGCACGGGGGTGAAACACCGCCAACTTCCCAACTTCGGGCTGTTACTGAGACTTACTATACAGAAAGTCTCAATAACTAAACTTGGCCCGACCCGGGACTCGAACCCAGGACCTCCGGGTGTGCAGCCGTACATGCTAGCCACTACACCACCGAGGCAGTCGGTTAAGGAATATAGCATTATTAATGAGTTTCCAAGCGTAAAGCGATAACAACAAAGAAGTTATTTAAGTTATTTAACTTGAAATCGTGACTACAACACTATACATTCACATATCTGTCACATGTATTACGCGGGTTATTAGTCTATATCTATTTTCTAAGTCGCTACACTCTTGACAGAGTGGTCGTGGTCGTCACTTGAGCGTTGTGGCACGCTTGACTACTCGTCGCCACTCCTCTCTAACAGCCGCTTTCTTCGTGCATTAGTGTAAGAGAACATTCACCGCAGCCCTCACTTGGTCTGTCCACCTCATGGGCGTTCTGCCACGTGCTCTAGTGCCCTCTACTCTTCTTTGAACCACTAAACGTTCAATCGAAACATCATCACGTCTTGTTACATGACCAAAGAAAGTGATATCTATACATATAATAAAATTCTAACTAAGTCGAATCTGTACATTAAATATTTTTTGGAAAATCTTATTGAAATAGACATTATTATCGATACAGAGGTCGAATCTATGGTTTTTAGAATTTTTGTATGTCTGTCTGTTACCGCATCGCGTAAAAACCGCTGGAGGGATTTTAATGAAATTTGGTGTGACTGTTTAGCCGGGTCAACATATAGGATACTTTTTACCGCGGGAAAATATTTCATTTCTGAGAAAAATACAAAAACTGCAATGTAAGAGTATACTAATATTTAAAACCTAAGAATTTGTTTTTTGGTTATCTGAACACGGGCGGAGCCGCGGGCAATGCTAGTACACTACAAATCATGTACCTACAAGTGAATATAATTAGTATTTGAAGAGAATTAAAATAACTTAGTAAGTATTTTATAGAAAATGCAGATGTTTTTATGGATAAAAGATTTTTAATGAAATATTTTATAATCTGCAAGTCAAAGTGGAGTGCAAGCAAAGTAGCTGAAGCTAGCGAACAACGCAGATAGATTCTTATCGTATTCGCTAAGATTGTTTATCTTGTTAAAGAAGGATTAACAGGATGATTAATATTAGTAATTTAATCAAATATTTATCTATAAGTATTTATATATAGTAAACGTGTTAAAGCGAGTACACCGCCTACCGTTTTTATGAACATTTACTCCTCCACCTCAAGATTGCCTGGAAGAGATCGCTTCCAGCGATAAGGCCGCCTGCTGTGCATCTTTTCTTTGTGTTTTTTTTATTTTATATTTATTTTTGGTGTACAATAAAGAATATTATTATTATTTAGGTACTGAATACTAGTTCAGCTTCTTTAAAATAGACTTTACAGACCGCCCTATATTAATTCTTACGGATACAGTTTGAAAGTAATATTGCGTCTAATTTAAAAGGTAAGGTGCATAAGTACATACATTTTTGAAGGCTTAATTAGTTCATCTACGAGCTAAAATTGATTAAAATTAGAAAGTATAAACTAGTGACTGGTCTTTAAGTAACTTTTTGGAATACACGACGGGGACCACAGGACTTTTGCTCAAACTTACTTGTTCATATTATTATACCGACACGTTTTTATAAGTTTGTAGTTAAAGAAAACATAAAGAGCTGTCCCGCTAAATGTCAAGATCTACAAAAATAATTTTAAACAATAGCTCAAAGCTTATTGATTTAGAGAGAAAGTAACTCTGAATAACTCCATCTAAAGCGGTTTCCAATGAGAGAGTTATCTATTGCAAAACTTTACCGTAAAATTAAATCTTTCCAGACGATATTAAATTTCTGTTGTCTTTGAAAATTTATGATAGCCTTTCGAAAAGGTATTGGTTATTTTACATACTTTATGATTTATGAATTAACGTTTCTATGAAAATGTTGCTTTAGAACATTTATAAATTATACATAAACTTAGCTTAAGAAAATGAATTATGGACAGGTATATTTTTTTTTGCAAAGATATACAATACAGATATGATTTACTTCTAATTTTACAATGGACCCACAAAACTGTTGGCGCAGTTTGTCTGTGGGATCAGAGTCTCACGGTTATCTTACATTTATAATAAACTAGCATTGCCCGCGGCTCCGCCCGCGTTCAGATGTCCAAAAACCAAATTCTTAGGTTATACATATTAGTTTTATATATTATACACTTTTTGTATTTTTTCTCATAAATGAGATATTTTCCCACTGTAAAAAGTATCCTATGTGTATCCATATACCTTCCAACCAGCTACCTTCATACCAAATTTCATCCAAATCCATCCAGTGGTTTTTCCGTGATGCGGTAACAGACAGACAGACAAAAATTCTAAAAACTATAGATTCGGCCTCTGTATCGATAATAATGTCTATTGCAATAAGATTTTCCAAAAAAATATTTAATGTACAGATTCGGCTTAGTTAGAATTTTATTATATGTATAGATTAACTATAATTATATTTAAGGCTATTTATGTGTATTTTACATTTGGATAAGTATTGTCAAAAAGTTAAAGAAATCAGGCATAAAATTCGTACTTTATACCTAGATACAAATTAAAATGCCTGTCTGAGTCCCTAAAATATCTCCCACATATTTGGATTCACATGGTTGCATGTGTCTTCTTCTTCTGAATATTGTCAAAAAGTTAAAGAAATCAGGCATAAAATTCGTACTTTATACCTAGATACAAATTAAAATGCCTGTCTGAGTCCCTAAAATATCTCCCACATATTTGGATTCATATGGTTGCATGTGTATGATGCCTAATTTGTAAACAACTTATATATTTTATCTGTCTATTTGTTTATATTTGTACGCGCTTATATTGCAAGGACGGTTGAAATAATTTTAATATGTCTTATTGTGATGGATAGAGGATTCGAGTAAGAGATATTTTTTTATTGTGGGAAAGTGCAGATTTCCTTTATTGATTAAGTAATGTGCATGGATACAAATAGTAAATATAATGAAAATATAATTACGTAAAAATAAAATAAGTAAAAACAACGAAAATATAAATATAAATAAGTACGGGAAAGAAAAGCGTTTCTGTGGTACCTACAGAGTATTAATGTACATATACATATATGGATTTGGATAACATAACACATTTAGTTCTTCTTATTAACTTTATTATTTAAATTTATTTCTAGCGTTACAAATACTAATCACTAACACGACTGACGACATATTCTTTCTATATTTTTAATAAGGTTGAAGCAAAGACAAGAGAGCAGTGTTGCCATATACCTTACTCATAGAGAAAATTCTAACATAGAGTTAACACAAAATACGGCCTAATTGATTAGAAGAGAAACTAAATCCGTATAAGATTTATAATTATAATTATATTTATATATATACTTATTAAAATAGAGTGAAACTGTATTTTTGTTATAACACGCAAATGGAGCTGTGAGCAAAAATTTGCTGTAAGTAAAATACGTTTTTTCAATAAAGAGGTCATATTTGTATTGAAGAATTATTATATTTCGGAACGACGCTTGTCGCCTCGAACTTTTAAGAAAATATTTAAAAATTATATTTCGTGCTTTTTATGTCATACTTCCATTTACTTTAGTATACATAGTATAAATTTAGCAATAAAATATTTAAGTCTTTAATAAATAACATGGTCAAAATTTTTACATCTATGTCAATCATATTGAATCTAGATTGACGTCATGTTGCCACTAGTTAATTCATTTGATACTGATATCAAGCAGGTGATTATAGGCATAATAAATCATCGTGTTTTCGCTCCAATTTAGAGTGTGATGTCGCTTTGCTAATAAACTGTTACCAAAACCGAGCCTTTGTGTTTAATTTCAGCCCCATTGGTTGGTGTTATGTTGTTTATGATAAATATTATGAAGTATAATACTTATCTCTCACAACTTAAACCAAACATTTGTATAAAATCACCAAAAAAATAATTTAAGCAAAATAATAATCTAAACGACAGAAGTCATCAATAAAACTGTTAAACGTGTACAACTAATGTTCATTATTATTTAATTTACAATTAAATTAAATAAAATTTTTAGCAACAAAAGTATCATCTTCCAGACACTTAAAAGTAAAACCTTAAAAAAATATAAACCTATTTCTAGATACTAGAAAGTAAAAAAATAACTAAACATTTACTATAGATAGAAATATCTAATCAGATATTTTCAAAGAAAATGCATGAAGTTATATCTTTATTACATTTGTCAAAATTATATTTATTCTCAATGCAAAGGTAGTATTTAGTTATTCACTAAGTGTAAATTGAATTTCATATAATTTACCTGCCAGACATTGCTGATCATAATAATTTATGATTATGCGGGGTTTATTTGCTGATAGCATATTAAGATATTGGAATTTATTGCACCTCTGTTTTGCCACATGATTTAACGTAAATCATTATCTATACATATAATAAAATTGTAACTAAGCCGAATCTGTACATTAGATATTTTTTGGAAAATTTTATTGAAATAAACATTATTATCGATACAGAGGCCGAATTTATAGTTTTTAGAATTTGTGTCTGTCTGTCGGTCTGTCTGTAACCACTGGAGAAATTTTGATGAAACTTGGTATGGTAGCTGGTTATCCGGGTCAACATACCTATAGGATGCTTTTTACCGCGGAAAAATATCTTTTTTGAGAAAAAATACAAAAACTGTATTGTAAGTGTATACTAATATGTAAAACCTAAGAATTTGGTTTTTGGTCACCTGAACGCGGGCGGAGCCGCGGACAATGCTAGTGCTCTGATATAATTACTTTTTTGCTAATGTTACATTATATAGCAACTCATATGCATATTCCAAAAACGAATAATACTTTGGTGGGACAACAGTTCGACCGGTGAGGGATCAATATTAAAAAGCAATACACAAAGTATGACAAATAAATTATAATACTCATATACCTAGCAACATAAAATTAGAGTTGTTAAAGATTTTTATATTATTGATCTAGATATTTAACTATATCAATTAAAAGTATATAAGTTACTGTCTACATTCAACGCCTTCTTTGTAAATATAGAAATAACGGATCTGCAGTGGCTTTTGATTCCACTTTTCGCTTTTAGCGAGTATCGAGATGCTGCGTCTGGGGTGATGGAAGTATAGCTTATACTCGTAGTTAAATGTAAACTTATGAAATCTTTATAACAGACTACAGAAGTAGGATATGGAGTAAGGTCGTCTTTTTAAGTTTATTTTTAAGAGAATTTTTTTTATTGAAAACCTGAAGCTATATGATTTTAAAATATTAGCAGGTATATAAGGAATAAAAATTTGTAAAATGCCCCCGATTCCAGCTACCCCCGAGAAATGGGGGGACGCAAGGCGTTGAAAAATAGTTTTCTTTCAATTTCCGGCTTACTGTGACGTTCTATCGAAAAATGTTTTCTACAAAAGTTGTAGGTCTAGTAAAAATCTACAACTTTTATAAATAACACATTTTACAATAATAACCTCAAAGTTTTCGAGATATTTCCAAAAAAACTCGGTTTTTAACTTTTTCTTGGTTTTTTATTTTTTATTTCTAGAATAATCTTTTGAATTTCATGAAACTAAGGGAATATAATCTTCAAAATACATGTAATAAATAAAAAAAAATTAAATTGAAATATTTAGCCATTTCGGAGAAAAGTATGTGTAATGGTCTCGAGAGGCTGAAAATCACCCCCAACTTCAAGTGGACGTTTATATTTCAAAAAAAATCGTTTTGTTCCCAAACCAGATTCCGATTGGGCTAAGATTAAAAACAATTTAGTTAAACATATTATATAGTCAAGTATATACTGGTCATACTTTTTTATTTAATATTAATATTAATTAATATTAATTCTATGTATAAAATTGAAGATCATGCAGAAGCTAAATATGTAATGAATCACGCTTTCTGTGCTTTAAAATTTCAAAAATGGGATAAGGCAAGAAGTACGACAGAGTAATATTTAGTGTGGTGTAGGAAAACTCTATATAACAGCTTTAAAGAAGTAAATAAAACAAAAAATATTTCATAATTTTCGATAAATAGCACTCTCATTTCATAAGATAACTCATTTAAGTTATATTTGTTTGTAGTTTGTAATATTGTTACAGAGTTACAGATGGCATCGAATCTTGTACCTACTACCGAGATAGTCCGTATGTAAGCATATATTTATATTTTCTTTTCTACCTATTAAATTTTCCATTCATATACTATAACCTGTATATTTAAATAATACTCTAAAATCACATACATGCAGTTGTTGTCTTAATAAATAAATGTACCAGGACAGTGTAACCGGTAGGCTGCAGTTGGCTAGCAGCCAGACGTGATGGCCCGATTCGGCCACTAGCCTACGATTATTTATTTCAACTAGATATCATTTTACGCTTCTTAAAAACTAAGAAGTGTGCATTCAGCATTATTTTTCAATGGTGATTTAGAACTGGAATGTCATTGTTTAATTTTGAATTTTAAAATATGGTACATGAGAAATGCATAATATATATATATATATATATATATATATATATATATATATATATATATATATATACGGATTCTATTTATTATATTATCACTACTCTCAATAGACTGTAATTCTTTTTGGCATATTCGAGCAACAGTAATAGTAACAGCATGTCAGGAACAGAAAGTACCTGCTGTAAATCCAATTTTATAAATATGACAGTAACTTTGTCTCTTTGTTATCCTTTCAGGATCAAAGCGCTGAAAAGATTTCGATGAAATTTGAATGTTTTTCCTTTTGTTCTTGATATTACATCATTTGACGATATGTTTGGCTCAGTTTGTAGTGACCCTACTTGCTTGCCAGCGGTCGCGGGTTCGAGTCCCGCTGGGGGCATTCATTAATGTGATGAGCACGAATGTTTGTACTCCAGTCATGGGTGTTTATATTTATAATATGTATGTATTTAAAGTTATATATATGTAGTGTATCAACTATCTAGTATCCATAACACAAGCCTCGTAGCTTACCATGGAACTAGATGGCGCTGTGTGTTAATGTCCCAACATATACATATTCCAACATACTTAATGCGTGGGGATCTGCGGATTTCACAAAACAACCTAACAACATACGAGTATACGCGACAAGCTAATTGTATGGATAAGGCGTGTTTGGGCGTGAGTGTAGGCTATACTTCAACCCAATATGTCAATTACTGATCTCCACAGGATACAAATCTGTTACAAAATAATCATTTCCACGTGTTCGCTACATGTAATATATACATTGTACATTTTTACTTATAGGCAGTTTTATACTATACTAGCGGACCCGACAGACGTTGTCCTGTCTACACGTCTTTAATTTGAAAATTTCAAACTTTTTTTAATAATTTTTTTTGATGAAAATTATTATTCAAATTGTGAATCTAAACCATTCCCAGATCCCCTAGAACACACACAAAAAATTTCATCAAAATTGGTCCAGTCGTTTGAGAGAAGTTCAGTGACATACACACTCACAGAAGAATTATATATATAAAGACTAGCGGACCCGACAGACGTTGTCCTGTCTACACGTCTTTAATTTGAAAATTTCAAACTTTTTTTAATAATTTTTTTTGATGAAAATTATTATTCAAATTGTGAATTTAAACCATTCCCAGATCCCCTTGAACACACACAAAAAATTTCATCAAAATCGGTCCAGTCGTTCGAGAGAAGTTCAGTGACATACACACTCACAGAAGAATTATATATATAAAGATATCCCGTACATTTATTACAGGTAACGTATTCCCTTTTATTTTTTCTCACTTTCATCCAAAAATCTATTTTCCATTTTCCGTCTAATTGAATTAAAATGCGTGACACTATTATAATTTTTTTTCTTATTGTCGAATAAAGAAGAGATGTTTGTAAGACCTATTTGTTGGTTAGTGATATTACAAATTATAGAAAAAAATAATATTTTAGTGATTAAATTATTTAATTTCACGATTTGAAGCTATGGAGGTGATATTGAGTAGTGATCGAACGACTTCCGCTTTTGAATAAAGGTTATATGTATACATGTATTATATTGATCATATTATTTGATTATTGATTATACAAGTCCAAACTAGTCTTGTCTGGGGTGTATATTTTCTTTCAAGTCAGACTCCTCTGCTGCCTCTTATTAAATAGAGACTCGGCCTTGACCGGCTGGCGCAAGATGGAAAGCTCTAATTTTTATCTTAGGATCTATTTGACAGACGAAAATATAATTTAATTCTTCTTTATTCCAGAAACGATATATTACCTGTAAACACTGATCATCCTCAAATGTTACGATTTTCTAACAATTTTGTGTGTCTACAATATATTTTTTTGTAGTACCTATCATAATATTATCTATGGTACACTAGACGTGTTTTTGTGTTACTAACAATAAATATTTATTAATCAAATAGTTTTGGTCTGCTTATTAACTATTATCATTATACATATGTATGAAGCACACAGTAACACAAGTACATAGTAAGTTTTCAAATGATTCTAAACTGGAACAGTCGGCTTTCAACTTAAATGTTAACCAATTAACTAATTATTACCACATGCATACGTTATTATACCTAAAATTGCTTTATTTTGCTTAATTTAGCTCTAAGTAGTAGTGAATTAGGGACTTATAACTTATGGAAATCTCATGCTCCACATGATTCACTTATTTATTAAAACTACTAGCGACTCATCCTCGCTTCGCTCGGGTTCGTCCAAAGGTTGATTCCCCATGCTAACTTTCATCCCCATTTTCACACCCTTAAGGGATGATTTCCAGGATACAAAGTATCCTATGTCCTTCCCAGGGTCTTAAACTATCTTCTTACCAAATTTCATTTCAATCGGTTTAGTAGATCCAGAGATTACCCCCTACAACGTCACAAACTCACAATTCACAAACTTTACCTCTTTATTTAATTATTATATTAGTATAGATCATGTTATAAAGTCGGTCTACTCATTAATCATTGAAATCAATATTTTCGATAATCGATGAACTTCAACAAATGAATAAAAGTTTTAGACGAGAATGGCAATAAGCTATTTTTATTTCCGAAAAAGAAAAAGGCAGCAGCAGGATATAAATGAATATGACTGAAAAAGAAAAGGCAGATGCGTGAATAAAATCTTGTAGTTATATATTGTTAGATACTTTTTCTTTCAATATTGGTATTTAATGAATGGTACTGATAATAGAGTAGGTACTTGTTACAATAATTAACTTATGCTCATACAAGTTGCAATTTACATCAATAAATTCAGCATAATGATTTCTAGATTGAAAGCAATATTAATGACTTTATTAATAGCCATTTTGCGGTACGATTCTAAATTACGTAGTTCGGGAACACCATTCATTTCGTCAAAGTTTTACAGTTTGACACATTCATTAAAGTTGCGTAACATAACTTTGCCGGGATGATTTAGCAGCAACATGTTAAACTGTGAAATACAATGATAGAATTAATGTGTAAAAAGTGAAATGTTGTTGCAAATTTTATTTGGATATTATTATAATACTAATCTCTTTTTGAATTTACATCTTATTAGAGTTATATTAATTACGTAATAAGTAATATTACAAGGTATATAAATACATATACAGTGAGTAGTAGATACCTACAGCTACTATTCAAATTATCATCTTATTGGCATCAATCACATATTTATAATATCTTTATAGAGAATTCTCTATCCTCTAGAGTTTAGAGCTTTATTTTTACAGTACCATATATATTGATTAATGTCTTCGAAAATAAAAATATTAAATATTTTTTAAATATATGATAATATTATCATTACTATATTATTATCACGTTACGTTTTAACGATTAGTATAAATTTCTCAGAGATGAGATATATCCCCGCGGTAAAAAGTATCCTATATGTTGACCCGGATAATCAGCTATGACCATACCAAATTTCATCAAAATCTGTCCAGTAGTTTTTCTGTGATGCGGTAACAGACAGGCAGACAGACAGAGAGACAGACAGACAGACAAAAATTCTAAAAACTATAGATTCGGCCTCTGTATCGATAATAATGTCTATTTCAATAAGATTTTCCAAAAAATATTTAATGTACAGATTTGACTCAGTTAGAATTATATTATATATGTATAGATTTAAGTTATCTTAGCATTCACTCTGATGGAAATAAAATCATAAGTAAACTAAATTTACAGAAACCTCAATTTCAGTTCACTGGATAAACTGCGGTTAAGAGCGATTTCAACCGAATACAAATACTCATTTGCGGCTCGGAGACTTATAGGATTCATAAAATATTAATCGCTTTATAAATATATTTAATCGATGTTTAAAGCATAATCGAATATTCTTGAAACGTATAAA
The DNA here is from genome assembly GCA_947093115.1 of Brenthis daphne. NCBI lineage: Eukaryota > Metazoa > Arthropoda > Insecta > Lepidoptera > Nymphalidae > Brenthis > Brenthis daphne. Next base: position 38,058,434 of record OX352473.1, on the reverse strand, counting down.
ATGAAATGATATTTTCAATGATTTAATAGTGTACGGATTCGTTCGAGTGTATATTGCAATTTGTTCTATAATATCCACATTTTAATATAAAGCACAAGATCTGCAGCTATTTATTTGGAAGTACTCGATTTTTAATATAAAAAAAGTATAATAATAAAGTAGCCGTGTGTCCATAGCGATATTATATTTTTAATTATCACCGGTACCGAAGCAGATCACGCACCTAGAGACAGTAAACGTCGATACATTTTTAAGGTAAGCTTTTAAAAGTATTTTTGAGATTAAATCTTTAAAATAAACACAGATAAATCTCTAAATATTATATTATACTAGCCGCGTACCCGCGACTTCGCCCGCGTTCAATCTTCGATATAAACATCAGTTTTAAAATTATGTAAGGAAATCTGCCATATTTGTTGACATTTATGATTACCTGCTCCGCTCCCGTGGGTAGTAGCATGACGATATTCGAGTATAGTTATTTAATGCAAAACGAATTTTTCAAATCGGTTTAGTAGATACCTACTTCCTGAGATTAGCGCGTTCAAACAAACAAACTCTGTCTCTTTACAATATTAGTACAGATTTATTTTTACCTTATTTTAGTAATTTGCTTCTCTTCTATTTATTACTATTATTACGAGTCTCTTTTCAAAAACATTTAAGATATCGTGTACTATTCTTGTAATCCAACGCTTCGTGAGACAAGTGGATGATTCTCACGCGATAGGCCGTCATTAATTAGAAACAACACGCGCCACACAGATCGCTTTCAACACACGAACCCAAGTTCCGATTACATCGATCAAATAAATAAAAGATGCTATCAACTGTAAAATAGTATTTGATTTGCATTACATTTGTACTTACATTGTTTATGTTGTCGTTGTAATTTATTCTGCTGGACATTTTATTTACAATTACACTGTAAATGCGAGTAGTTTTATGTCGATACTTCAACATATTTACGACTAGCATTGCCCGCGGCTCCGCCCGCGTTCAGATGACCAAAAACCAAATTCTTAGGTCTTACATATTAGTATACTCTTACATTGCAGTTTTTGTATTTTTTCTCAAAAATGATATATTTTCTTGCGGTAAAAAGTATCTGTATGTTGACCCGGATAACCAGCTATCACCATACTAAAATTCATCAAAATCCCTCCAGTGGTTTTTCTGTGATGCGGTAACAGACAGACAGACAAAAATTCTAAAAACTATAGATTCGGCCTCTGTATCGATAATAATGTTTATTTCTATAAGATTTTCCAAAAAATATCTAATGTACAGATTCGGCTTAGTTACAATTTTATTATATGAATAGATTATGTTGATAATTGATCTATACACTTATTGATTAATTAATATTATTACGTCCTTTGATGTAGATATTGCCAATTATACACTAGATATAGAATAGAGAAGAATACCCATTCAGATGAGGATTCTGGCTTAAACTACTTAGCAAATAATATCAATAAAAAGCCTTCATTAGTACACTAGCATCGCCCGCGGCTCCGCCCGCGTTCAGATTACCAAAAACCAAATTCTTAGGTTTTACATATTAGTGTACTCTTACAATGCAGTTTTTGTATTTTTTCTCATAAATGAGATATTTGTCCGCTGTAAAAAGTACCCTATACGTTGACCCGGATAACCAGCTACCATCATACCAAATTTCATCAAAATCTATCCAGTGGTTTTCCCGTGATGCGGTAACAGACAGACAGACAAAAATTCTAAAAACTATAAATTCGGCCTCTATATCGATAATAAAGTCTATTTCAATAAGATTTTCAAAAAAATAATAATTATTATTATGTACAGATTCGATTTAGTTAGAATTCTATTATATGTATAGATTATTTATTATTATATTCAGTGTTAACTTTATAGGCCATATCATATACTAATTTAAAAAATAAATAAATGAAAAATAATATTATGTTGTTTGAAAGATATTCAATTAAGAATATTTTATTATTTTTGTTATGATTATGGAAAATAGTACATGTTTTCTCGTTTTCGCTTAATTTTAAATATATGTAAATATGTTGGGACGTTAATACACAGCACCATCTAGTTCCAGTTAGAGTTAGAGTACAAACACAAACATTCTTGCTCATCACACAATGAATGCCCCCAGCGGGACTCGAACCCGCGACCGCTGGCACAGCAACTACACACTGAGCCAAACGTGACGTTTTGTACAGATATTGTTATTTAGTTACGACAAAGAAGAGCAGAACAATATAATATCGCTTGTTAGTGACCTATCTACTAAGAAGTTCACAATGAGAAAAGTAATCAAACGTCCCGAGTCCCCATCTGCAGACAAACTTTCGAGTATACGTGTAATTCTACGAAACATACAACTATGCCATGAAAGCTACTTACTTAATACTTACCTAGTATCTACATATTATATATATATATATATATATATATATATATATATATATATATATATATATATATATATATATATATATATATTTCGTGTGTTAGTTTGTCATAAGCTCTAGGTTTTTCAGATATAAATATTAAATTAAATGTACAAGATAATTGTTAAATATTATAAAAACGAAACGACTTATTTAATGTAAATACAATTTGCATAAGCTCTTTATTCAAGAAAAAGGCGTACAGAATAAAGGTTATATCGTATATAGAAATGTTTATAAAGATCGGGGATCAAAGAACTTTATATGAATAGTGCTTATGTTGAGTGATGAATAGCTGTGAAGTCACTTAGGATAATTGATTTCTATCTCGGTTTGTAAACTTATTTGATTAGTATTTATTGATAGACTTGTTTAGAAATGTGATCTGTTTCAATCATTTTCTTATTTGTTAATCAATAGCTATTGCTTGTGCCTCCATTCGTATGTTACATCGATGGAAATGGTCGATATTACATACATGTAAAGCCCGCAAACCCAAAAAACCCACCAAAAAAAATTGTTACATTAAAATCGGTAAAGTATGTTTCGAAATTAGCGGCTAAAAAGAGATAAGCAGAAAAGATTAAAGTTAGGCTACTTAGTTGGTATCTTTCAAATGAGCGTATGAGCTTGACGTGTAGTAGGTAATAATATACCACAAACATAAATTTTAATGTTATTTTTAATAAGTATACATTAAAGCTCTATGATGCAGCTTTTAACTATTTGACACTGGTGATTTTATTTGAATTGTATCACCTTCAATCATCAGTAATATTAATTCGATATTAGAAATTTTCTAAAAAGACTTTTGGTAAATTGATTTTGAAATTGAACGAAACTTATTAAGGCGCCTTCGGTCCGCAAAATTGGTTTGTGAGCTCTAAATTTTTAAAGATACGAGATCCTGTAGTTTTCCAAGAAGAAATAATATAACTTACTATTAAAAAGAATCATAAATTCAACAAACGATTTGAATCATTTCGTTCGATAGAAAAAAAACGAAATTGCCCAACTTTATTGATTTTATACAATTTTAACGTTAAATTGTTAAATATTTAGTTTTATTTTATTTTGTAATTTTTATTAGTCTTGTTAAACACGGATATTTATTAGTAATTAAATTACAGTCTTCTATTTTTATTATGTTAACTTTCATGTATTTTATTTTACTACTTTTTTTATTTAGTTCACTAGGTACATATTATAAAACAAAGTTCTCTGCCGCGTCTGTCTGTTTGTCTGTTCGCGATAAACTCAAAAACTACAACACTGATTTTCATTTTGTTTTTACCAAAGGATAGAATGGTTCTCGAGGAAGGTTTTAGTATATAATTTGTTAAATTTTTATATACATTGGCTAAAATATAACGATATTTGTTGGGCGTGTAGGAAAAAAATGAGCCGTCTGGGAGCTTTCAACGAAAACGATGCCTAAACCTTTTGAGATATAACAAAATAATGTATGGTGGAATTGTGTATCTTATATAGGTCTACAGAAAAGTCCGTGATGGTATATGTCTATCTCTTAAGGATAACATACTATATCCATTTTAATTTAAAACATACGTAGGGTCGAACCCGAGCAAAGCGAGGGTAAGTCGCTAGTATTGACATAAAATAAAAAAATTAATAAAAATATTATCTATAAAATATTTCATCAAAGATAAAAAGTAAATATAAACAAAAAATTGCACTAAAAGAGATCACGCTTTAGTTTAAACATTAATTATTTTTTTACTGTTAATTAATTGTTGTTTATTAAAGCTTGGAACGAAAAGAAATTACTTGAACTCATAAAAAAAATGCTGATGTTGTAAAACAAACAGGAAAATCCTCGAATAAGATATTCTATTAACTACTCGAATAATAGTTTTTGTTTTTCAAAAGCTAAATAGAGAGAGCTATTTGGATTTATATTTGAAAACTTTCCTGAAGTGCTTAAATTTGTAGAAGTTAATATTCTTAAGTAAATGGAGGATTGTGAGCCAACCACTGGATATGACATTTTTTCACTTACTGCTTGTTAAAGTCCTATATACTGAAAATAGGACCATTACAAAATCGTTTGCTCATTCGTTTATCACATTTTAATTTCATAGTTAAAATAATTTCTCATCTATAATATCTTCAACATTTTTTTTAAATGTATATATATATATATATATATATATATATATATATATATATATATATATATATATATATATATATATATATATATATATATATATATATATATATATATATATTTACCATAAATCATATTTTAAGAAAGCCTTTTGATGACACTTTTATTAATTTCACTTGCAAATAACTATATAATTAAAAAAGTACTAAATTCTCGTATTAATATAATTTTTTTAAAGTTTCTATACCATCGAGCTGATTTGATGATTGAGCCAGGTGGTGAATAGAAAATTTTCTAAAGCTTTAAGGTGTAAAACAGACAGTCAAAAGCTTCGTATTTTAATTTTTAAAATAATAACTATTATTTGTGGCTATTCCTCGAAGTTTATATTTCTTTGGTTTTGTAAAAGTGTTTAATATTACTACTATTTGAATAAATTGCTTTATGGTTTTGTTATTACATTTATTTGCCAGGCTGATCGCCGTGAGCCTAATGCTTAACCGCTTTTACACTATAAGGTCACAGTAATAGAAGATATACAAAACTGTTAGGCACGGGAAATGTTGCCAGCTCCGCAGGGAAATTTCCGTTCAGAGATATTTTCCAAATAAATGTGAATAAATAGGGCTTGCGAGATTAAAAGCGGGCTCGTTGATATATTGCAGGCGTTGTCGCATTCTTGGGTTCGGGACTTGGGTCACGAAATCCGAATGACATGTAAAAATGGCCAAATAGTTTGATTTCCAAAAGTTACTTAGAGAACTAGAAAATAAAACAAGAAATAATTTCGAATTTCTAATTATTAATAATATATTGGTCCATTCATACTGATATATTAACTTTTAATTATAATAATAATTGAGAGAAGATAATTCTTTTTGAATTCCGCAGTATTCCTTCAGGAAAAGAAAGCGAAAGGAATGAAAAATTAGCTTAAATATTATATAAGTCTATGTTTACATTTTGTCTGTTACAACTCTTCTACTAAATAAATTTGCATAGAGATGCAGCAGATATAATTTATTAGATTATTTTGCATTTTATAATATTAAGTAAGCTTGTAAAGTTTATAACTTATAAATTTAGTAGAAACGTTTTAAAATTACACTTGTTGTAGCTGTAAATGTACAAAAAAGTACATGCACAAGTGAACACACGAATTTCGATTAGATTATTTTTCAAAAGTTTTGATAAACCTAAATAAAATTTTACTGTGCAGTTTGCTTACAATGTTTTCTCGTAGGCAATAGGTGCGCATTGAAAAGTTCTGCTAGAGGTATATTAATTAAAGACTTTTTCACTATAACCTCTTTGAGGACTGAAAAAAATTGTTTCTTCAGAGGAATTCATGAATGCGCATGTCTACTGAGCAACTTGCATTCGTGCTTGACCTAATTAACATTTCATTTCTTTTTTGTGAACGATTTTTTTTGTCACTAATTACTTTGACGACATCATCATAGAAGATTTGAAATTGTCTATGGTTACTAATGAAATTATGAAGTTGTTTCCTATTACCTAAAATAAAATTACTTTTTAATTTAGATATATTATATACTTTATAATAAAAGGACACGCCTTGCACGTCGAAATTTTCTTCAATTATTATATTTAATAATTTGTTTACATCTGTAACTGTACAGTCTTGAATTTAATTATCCACCACTTGTTAAGTTTAACTTTGTTAATATAGCAGAAGATGCTATCTAGAGTTATAAATTATTTTCCATTTATTTGATTCAATAAATAAGCCAATACGGAAAAACATTGGAAAGCGAATAAGTAAAGTCGATTTAATTTTATTTTGATTTATTATGACCTAAATTTCTTTTTTTTATTTCAATGGGAGGGAATATTTATTATTATATCTTGAATTTTCAAAGAGTTTTACTATAACTTAACAGTTACTCGTTCCATGAAATTCATTCATACCTATTTTAATATAAAATACCAACATCAGTAACAATAAAATATATGCTTTTAGTATTCTTCGTATACTAAATAAATTTTTGTTCGAAACTTTTTCCTGAGGGAACTCATTGTTCTTGTGGGATGCCTTTATTGTGAAGGCTATATTGACATAAACATTTGGCATATACACCTCAATTGTATTACTAGTAATTTCTAAAGGACTTTAAAGTTAAAGTTGGAAATTAAATTACCGAAGTTGTTGATATTTTGTTTATTTAGACTTTTAGATGATACTGAAATATGCTATTTTAATGGTAAAAAGTCCCTACTATTAGAATAATTCATTATTATAGGAAAAAAACTATAATCATATAATATGTAGTTGATACATGTACAGCTAGCGGCTCACCCTCGCATCGCTCGGGTTCGCCTCTATGAAAACAAAAAGAAATCTACCCCTCGGGAACCGTATATTTTTTCGGGATAAAAAGTAGCCTATGTGTTATTCCAGATTCTGGCGTGAAAGAGTAACAAACATACATCCATACATACATTCTTACAAACTTTCGCGTTTATAATATTAGTAGGATTTACATGTAAAGTTTAGTCTAAAATCTGGTTTTTACTAATAATTTTTTAAAATTTCAATAACTTTGGAACCACTCAAAATCTCTGAACATATACAGAGGTTAAATCGATAAGTCCTCGATCCCCCTCCCAGCTTTGATCCATCAGTCATATTACACATTGTGTAGGGTTAAGTTATACCCATTATAAATCATTCTGTAGTTTTTTACAGAGTATACAGACCCTTGAGCTATAGATATTGTGTAAAAAATGGATCGGAACAGCCCTTCAAACAATTTTAGTGCATTTACGACTCAAGTAAACTTGATCTCAATGTACAAAGTTATTTCTTTATTTACCATTTCATACTAATATAATAATTGCGTAAGTTTGTTAGTACGACATGTATGTACTAAGACGTACTCATTTGTTAATTCTTCTCATAACAAACTCATGGAATAAAGTGAAATTCGGATTGGAGATAGCTTCCTTTCTGGATTTATTAGAACAATTATTAGGCTATTATATCGATGTGTCTAAATAACTAGCAACTATATACATATTATGTATATATATTTTAAACTTTACTGTACTATTTTTTATAAAACGTAAAAAATATATTTTAATTTTTTATAAGTACTCTCAGCACACAACTCTTACATAAATTGGGTCGTGGGTCGTGCGTCGCGTACTACAGGATTTAGACAGCATTTCCAGATTTGGGCACCTTTTTAATGAAACGCGAATATTTCGCATGAAAAATCATGAAATGTAGTTGCTCTACTGTGGTAAATTACATAGACTAAATTAGAGAAAATTATCGTTTTCTCAAGCAAAAGTATACACTATGTAAAATTGTGTTATCTAAAATATCAATTTTTCTCCTATATAAGGCCTAATATACATTTAAAAAATACAATGAACTTGTAATATAAATGAGAACGACCTAATTAATTATTTTTCATTTATTGCAAATGGTAATTTTTAATAATATTGCCATTTCTCTGTAAATATTGTTTTAAGATGCAAAGACGAAAGACTAATGCTCGATTTCACCAACATCCCCTAAACTACCACCTACGTAAGGGATCCCTAGCTTAAAAGGTCCCCTAAACTAGCCCCTAAATTAAATTACGTTTTACCATCGTCAGAGCCCTTATTACTAGTTACTATAGGTATTTAGGTGGCACTTTAACATTTAGGTGACCGTAACTGTCGGTGAAACAAAAACTGTCCCCTAACAGCCCCCTAACCATGCTTAGGGGATCCCCTAAAGTTAGGTGACGTTGGTGAAATCGGGCATAAGCCTTTGTTATTGCTATTTATGATGCTATATTCTCGATAATCTTGTAACTATCTTATGTTTACTTACGGTTGGACATATGCCTTTTATTGATGGTCGCTACTCATCCGATTTTAGTCGTTTTGTTATCTTTTTTTATTCGATTGTTTTTATTTTTTTATTTTAGTCTATTGTAGTTTTAGTTCTTCATAAATAAACTATTTTAAAAAAATAGTATTTTAAAAAATAAGGTCTTAATATGAATATCTGATCAACTCATTATAATGATTTATCGTTTTTATATGCAAAAGAAAGTAACCTTTTATTTATCAGAAGAATTATCGGATTACTAAGAATCCGCTTTTGCACTTCTATTTTTTTATTTAATTATAGTTTATACACTGAATGTTGTTCCATTCTTTAAATAGAATTAATTATCTTTACCTTTTTATAGTAATGCTCTTGTTTTTTTTATTTATCAATTAAAATAACAATATCGAGAAACGAAGATATTTTGAGGACTGAGTTATAAAGGCTAGTTTTTATCTCGGTATATTACATTTTTTAGGAATATTACAACAGTGTTTTGTAACAAAACATGCTGTAGAACGTGCGGAATATAGTGTAGACTGAGTGAAGTTAGCATCATAAATCTGTATATTGTATATAATTTGATATATTTTAGGAGAGCAACACTATCGTGTTCAGTCGATTAAACTTTGTAATTAGTAGCGATGGGCGCTTGACTAATAACCTGTTATTAGATCCGAGTCAGCGAGATACACCCATTTCCTCCTATCAATTGTACTAAGCCTAGTAGTGTATATCTTCTGCTGCTTTAGTTGCTATAACTAGAATATATGATATTAATGGGGTTTATATTGTCCCAACCTTATGTGGCATTTTATTTACTTGTATTCGCCCTCTTTAACGTCCCACTGCTGGGCACGAGCCTCCCTTCAAGACGAGGGGGATCAGGTCATACTCCACCACGCTGGTCAAGTGCGGGTTGGCGGACTTCACATGTCTTTCGAAAACTTGTTAGATTCTCTCAGATATGCAGGTTTTCTCACGATGTTTTCCTTCACCGGCAAGTGGTAATCATGTTAGAAATGATACGCACATGGAAACATCAGAGGTGCCGAGACCCGGAATTGAACCCGCTTCCCTCGGTTTGCCAAACGAGCGCGTGACCACTTTCCTTTATTATTTTATTTACTTATAAGTTTTTTAATTTTTATAATAACACCTTATATATACAGTTATATATAATAATAATAATAAATAGTATTTATTGCCATAAAAACAGTAACAAACGTTAACAGAATCAGTAAGGCTTAAAGTAACTTATGGCAAAGGGTAATAACTCAGCTAATGCTGCTAAGACCTAAATCTCAAGCAGCGCTGATATATATTTTATCTTATTTTTTTATTATTTTATTTTAAGCGTCTTTTAGGATTAAGCGAAATAAACAGCTTATATCTCTTTAAATTGATCGACGACGATCAACCAAGTTATATCGACAAGCTACTGGCTGATTGCTAAAGATTGATGGAGACATACGCATTCTGTAATTCATATTAGGTAAAGATTTCAACAACAAAATAGCCACATTGCGAGCTTAATACGGTTTAGTTAAATTTAACTCACAAGACATACTCGTACACTATAATTTCAAAGATAATCATATACATATATATATATATGTATATGATTATATATATGTTGGGACATTAACACACAGCGCCATCTAGTTCCATGGTAAGCTATGAAGCCTGTGTTATGGATACCAGATAGTTGATACACTACATATATACTTATAACTTTTAAATACATACATATTATAAATATAAACACCAATGACTGGAGTACAAAACACTCGCGCTCATCACACAAATGAATGCCCCCAGCGGGATTCGAACCCGCAACCGCTGGCACAGCAAGTAGGGTTACTACACACTGAGCCAAACGTGTCATCTAAATATAAAGACTAAATAACGTTCAACGTAAAATCATAATAAACAATATCTTAAACAGCAATAGCAAGAGGGATACAAATCAGTTAAGCATGGGAACGTCTAAAGTTAGTTCCAAGGGGAAAATATATTTGAAATAAATGTGAATAAATAGGACTTGGGAGATTAAAAGCGGGCTCGCTTATATATTGCAAATATCACTCGGGATTCCTCAATAAGCGACACAGACAAGGTAATTATAACATAAACATAATTAATTTCAGCTCTCAAATCTTAAGAATTTCATAAATATTTTTGTATTTATCAGATAAAAATAATCTCATTTATTCTGACTCGGCTATTTTAAATAAAACTATCTTTTCGGATTTTTTCGCAGATTTTTATTTAAAATGTCAAATATTCATGTAAACCTAAGAAAGTATTAAGCTTTTTTATTTCGAATATCCATATCGATTTATTACACAAGACCTGGCTATAGTATGACAAAAATGTATTATATTTATTATAAGATGCTTATTTTAATACCTAAATAAAATGATTTAGTTAATCAATATAATAATCAGAATAATTCAAGCAGAAGTAAGAAAATAATATTTCTAAAGTGACTTAAATATTATAAAGAGACAGAGTTTGTTTGTTGAAACGCGCTAATCTCAGGAACTGTTGATCCGAATTGAAATTTTTTTTTTTCATTAGATAGCCTTTTTACTGAGGAAGGCTCCAAAGGGATCATAAATGTCATATCGGAAGTTTGAACGCGGGCGAAGTCGCGGGTACTCCTAGTATTTTATATTTGACTTCACAAACAAAACTTCACTTTAGTAATACAAACACACTTAAACTTTACATATAAAATATTTCTTCACATATGAATACAAAATTTAAAATTTTATAAGAGCTAAACTTTTTGGGGATTCCCTCACTCTAAAGGGCAAAAATATAACCTTGTATTTTGTTCACGCCAATCTGTCCGTGTAATTGATAAAAAGATATGTGTCAGGCAAAAGGATGCCATAAATTACTTCGATTGTGGAAAAAATAAGGAACATCTTTACAGACGAATTGTTAAATTCGAAATGAATTCGAATTGTAATCTCATTAAGCCAAAAAACCTTTTTAACAAAAAAATAAAAACTGACTTCAAACAAAAGCACTAAAAAGTAAAAAATAACTGATTGGTCGTTTTCATTTACTATACATACCTAATCAAATATTTTAGAAGTACATTAAATTCATCATTAGTTATTTTTCCACCCTTAGGGGTGGTATTTTTTTTTTAATTTAAATGGGACCAATCTGGAAGTATACCCTTTCAAACAAAACAAAAATTGTCCAAATCGGTTAATAAATGACGGAGTTCTGAGGTAACAAACATAAAAAAAAAATACAGGCGAATTGAGAACCTTCTCCTTTTTGAGGAAGTCGGTTGAGAATACTAAAGTGTAACGAAAATGGTCTAGGCCATACTAAGATTGATATAGACATAAGTATGCAATCTCAGATTTTTATTAGGTTTATCTGAATAGGATGTAGAGATTATCACTGACACAATACAATGAATTGGACTAACTACATATATTGAAATTTAGTGGCATTGTATTCTTTGTGATCGACAGCAATAAAAGTCACAGCTGACAAACGTCTCAGTTTTAACGTTAATATATAATTTTTTTTTCACACAACAGGTTTACGTATTCAAAGTTGGTGATTGTGAAAAGCGTATTTCTTAGTATGATTTTAGAGGCGGTCAAAGGGTCGCTTTCGCTTCGACATCACTATTTATAAAAGGGTTTCTAAAACTATTTTTCTTTCAGTACACTATAAGTTTTATACAATTTATATTTTGAACCATAATATAGGATAAAAGGCTATAAAAGATATTTTATTAATATGATTGCAAATCTTTATATATCTGTGGATGCGAGTAGTTCAAATAATATAAAAAAATTAAATATTACCTATGTATCTAAATAAATTTTCGCTAACGATATTAATTAATAAGTTAGTAGTAGAGTCACGTTGACAACAAATGTTTATTTTTAATTTTTATGTGTTTGATATAGGATATCTTTTTTATTAAAGGTCATTGGTAATTGTTAAATATATTAGTCTACAGTCCCCAATGAATTTTTTTATTATTAAGAACAAGCTAAAAATTGATGAGTAGCTTCATTTTGGCGAGGCGCCCAACTATTCTAATTTCTACGAGAATTTGATAGTAGTAGATACAATTGTGATGTGTATAAAAAATATCACCGCGAGGGCGATAAAATCCGAGCGTAGGACTGAGAAATCCTACCATTTTATTTGTAGGATTTTTTCGATTTAATCATTCAATTATGCATATTTATAATAATGAATACTATGAAAATCAAGCGGTTTTTCATAAATTTTATGATATTGTTATTTTAACAAGTTCGGGGAGGGGTACTTTTTGATTCAAACCATATGTTTTGTAGGTCAATATTTTTTTCTTGTTTAATGTTAGAAAATCTCAAAAATAAATCATAAAACAACCTGTTAGTAATAAATTTTAGACTGTTTGGACATGTTCCGTATGAAGCTACAATTGTATCTACCACTATCAAATTCTCGTAGAAAGAACAGTTGGGCGTCCCGCCAAAATAAAGCTGCTCATAAAGCTTTAGCTTATTATTAACCATAAAAAAAAACTGTTGGGGACTGTAGACTACTTGTAATGTTCATTTGTATATTGTGATTGCGCCTGTTGAAAAAGAATAAGCCGCGGAACTCTGCAACTGTAACATACTGAAGGATATGCTTAGGGTACACTCCATTATTCCATCTGGGCTTAGAAAATGTTTCCCTAGATGAGTACTGCACTTGTGTGTTGGAAGTCCACACTTCCCCAGAAGATGAAGTGATGTTTCACCTGCTTCTATACATCGTCTGCAGGTGTATGTATCATTGTCTATGTACGTTAGTTATTCCGCTGCTAGTTATCACAAATTCTTGGGTCGATGTTATAATATACGCTAAAATCTAGTAGAGGCTTCTTGACGAATAAGGTGTTTTAGGTGTTATTAGTTGCCCTCACAAAGCCCAATGATGTAAACTACGCAAAGCGGAATCTCTCGTCCAAATTTCGGTAAATTGTTCCACAATGGTGTTGTCTCGCGTTAAGTCTCATGGTCTTTAGGGTGATGATGGTTTTGTTAAAGGAAACCATAACAAACCAGGATTTTTTTCACGGTGTATAGCCCTTATCACCCTCGGTGACGAGATATTTCCACCTGCTACCGCTTTCTGGATGCACTGGAAGTAGTAACCGTTCGTATTACTTACTAGCGATTTGTAAAACTTCGTAAAATTGGGATGGTTTCATCCCTAGGTACGTTTTAACGGTTAGTATGGAATAGATAAACTTTATATTATACTAGCGACTTCCCTCACTTCGCTCGGGTGTGCCCCTAGGTACGCGGATTTTGTTCGAAATTTCATGAGATTTAACCTTTTTGCGTGGAACCCTAATTATTTTTCTTAAATAAAATGAATAAACAGACAGACGGACGGACGGACAAACGAATGGTATTTTTGTTATAAGTACGGTATATACTTTCATATACATTTAGTAAAAAGCTGTTATTTTGACATTACAAACAGACACTTCAACTTTATTTATCTGTATATATGATATAGTCTATAGCCTTGCTCAATAAATGGGCTATCTAATGCAAAAATAAATTTTCAAATCGGATTAGTAGTTCCTAAAATTAGAGCGCTCAAACAAACAAACTCTGTCACTTTATAATATTAGTATAGATTATAATATTTTTTTCTTCGTTAAAAACTATTACAAAAAGGAATCTAATAAAATCTATTTTTTATAATATTAAACTTAAATTAAAATTAAAATCCTAACACCATTTTTTCATAGTACCTCACAACTCTTAACAAAATCTTATTACAGGAAATCTTGCTAAAAGCTCATTACGTTTAAAAATGACATTTTCTTTTGTTTAAAACTGGCAAACACTATCAAAGCTTATAAATAAAAATGTCTGTGCTTTTAGCCTGAAAACTAGAACAGATGTTTTTACAGTAAGTAGATAACTCGTTAATGTTCGACATAGTTCTCTGAGAGACCATTAGTGCATTCTCTTTATTATATTCTTAATTTAGTTCACTGTAAGTATTTCAGTGAGTTTTGCTTTATATTTATATCTTTTATTATAAATTTATAACACATCATTTTATAGTAAAACTGTATATTTCTGTAATTTTACTACTTTTGTAATTTTATTGCAAAAAAACCTTATAGATACTCCAAATAAATGAATTATATCTACATACTTTATGACAATTCTCCATTTTGAAATTGTAATATTATCTACAGAATGTAATTATCATAGTAATAAAATATAATAAATAAACTTATTTATTATATTTGACTTATCTGCTTCAGTTCTTACAATATAAGTACAATAGTAAATATTATTAGTTTGGTAATTAATTAATTCCCGAATAGAAGAAAATATCGGCCCTTTCATTACTTATTCACATTTTATTAATGTTACACTAAGTAATGAAATAATCGTTATAATTTGTTAAAAATAATTAATCTAGAAGATCGGCGGAAAGGTCGCTATGTTTTATCATTTGGAAAACTAAACTTTAAACTAAAATTTTCTAATTATTACGATAATTGTCATTAAAATAAAACTTTTTTTTTGATGTTTTGATTTACAGAAGGGTAGATCAGTTTTTTTTTAATTTAGCACAAAATTAATATCCAATTTATCATTGTCATGGTTTTATTCATATATAATTTTAGGTGATGAGGGATTCGAGTGCGTCGTCGCATTTTATTTAATGAAGATTGATGTTCTCTTATTAGTCTCACACTTTCTTCTACTTGAAATTTCAAATGAATAATCAAAGGGCATTAAAAATTTCTTATTTCTGATGAAAGTTTTAGTTAAATTTGTTTATTAAGTAATGAAATACTTTAGAATGTACGACGACACGATTGACTCAGTTTGTAGTGACCCTACTTGCTGTGTCAACGGTCGCGGGTTCAAGTCCCGCTAGGTGGCATTCATTTGTGTGATGATCACGAAAGTCTGTACTCCAGTCATGAGTGTTTATATTTATAATGTGTATATATTTAAAGTTATATATGTGTAGTGTATCAACTATTTGGTATCCATAACACAAGCCTCGTAGCTTACCATGGAACTAGATGGTGCTGTGTCTTAATGTCCCAACATATTTATTTATTTATTATTTATTTAAAACATAGTAAGAAAACAGTATTGGATATGGACTATTAGACTGTGGTAATAGCGTCCTAATATCATTTAAATGTTAAATGTTGTGAAATCATGAAATGCAGTTTAAAAGGCATAATAATGTATATAAACTAAAACAGATTTATTAAAATAAATAAACGATTATTCGTTCACTTGAAGTAATAACATTGATTTCAATAATAATAATTCAGATGTACCGTAACTACTTTGGGAATGGGTGGGGTTTTGAATTCTTACATTATAAATAAAATTTAATTAATTATTCCTAATGTTACTACATTAATAATCTGATAACTACTATATGTAAAACTTCTTTCCATTCACAACCATGCTTTTTTAAATTATTTTACAGGATAACAAAAGTCGTCACGGCCGGTGCTCAGCTGTTGTTTTAACAATGTTGTTATATTACGCATTTTATCCCATTGGGACTTGTGCGAACGGTGATTATGTAAATTTAGACACCCCCAGTGCGGATCACATAAATCGTTTCATATTTTATCACATTTTTGCATAATATACATATATATATATTGTGTAAGCCAACCATCATCCAGACCGGGGTTAAGGGTGGCTACTTATTTGACAGATGATTTGTTCCCTTTGTGACGTGTTTCTGAGCCGGCTAAAGTTATGGGTATAATTAAAAAGAATGAGCCAATAACGTGATTTTTAAAAGAATGGACTACCATTTGTTTGCTTTGATTTATCCTTGTATTTGTTTTAGTTAACACTAGCACTACCCGCGGCTCTGCCCGCGTTCAGATGACCAAAAACCAAATTCTTAGGTTTTACATATTAGTATACTCTTACATTGCAGTTTATGTATTTTTTTCTCAGAATTCAGAAATGAGATATTTTCCCGCGATAAAAAGTATCCTATATGTTGACCCGGATAACCACCTATCACCATACCAAATTTTGTTAAAATCTGTCCAGTAGTTTTCTCGTGATGCGGTAACAGAGAGACAAAAATTCGAAAAACTATAGATTCGGCCTCTGTATCGATAATAATGACTATTTTAATAGGTACACAACAGTCTATTAAAATATATTTATTTCACTTGAGGTTTGACAAGAAAACTTATGGTTATGGAAATTACACAAAAAATTACATAAAATCTTACAACTGCGTGAAAATGAGTCGTGGAGGATCGTTATGATATGGATGTTTACGCGTTCGGCGCTCGCGGCTCTCTGCCTGGTCGAGCCACGCCGTCGCTCACGCGTTCGCGGGAGACGGGGGGGGGGGGGGGGCTAAACTATACGATCGCACGAAACACGGCCCTACAGAATCGTACATGTTCCGACACGATACCCCGCGATCACCGTTATTTGTAAAAACCCCGCGTTACACTCTCCCCCTCTAGCCTAACTAAGTGTCCTCACAGTTGGGCTAGTCTAGGTATCTACGCGGCCTACCACGTTTACGTTTTTCCCTAACGGGAGGCTCTATCTGGCCGGTAAATGGCGTGAGGTGCGAAACGTGATATTTCCCTATATCTCTTCCGGTCTGTACGTTCTCTAACCCGTACGTAGTAGGACTAACTAACTACCTTACCTATCTTGTATGGGCCGTCCCGGCGTGGGATTACCTTCGCCGTCTGTCCACGTCCTGCATCGTTCGGCCCCTGCGTTTTAAGTAGCACCATATCGCCTACCTTATACTCTGGCGGCGATCGCCGTCTCTGGTCAGCAGACCCCTTTATATAGTTAGTAATGAACGTGCGCATACCTGGCCAATAATATCTAGCGCGAACACGGCCTAAAGTGCGCTCCACGCCGAAATGTCCTGCCGTAGGCGCGTCGTGGAGTTCAGCCATCACTTGCCTGCGTTCGTGTTCGGGCACAACAATACAGCATTCTTCTCCATCGTCTGACTCTAAGCTATATCTATAAAGTATACCATCGGAAATAGTGTACCCACGATCGGACCATGGCCTCCCCCTAGAAGGTTCGTCAGACTCCATGTCCTCAATGATTTTGCGAATCTCTGGATCTAACAGTTGATTGCTGCGGATATCACCACTACTCCTCTTTGGTAAGTCAACGACTGTCATACATAATTCGCACTCACCTTGGTTCTCAGCACAAACTGGTCGCGAAAGCGTATCCGCAACCACGTTCGAGCGTCCCGGTGTGTATTGGATGTTGAGGTCGAACTCTTGCAATGTTAGGGCCCACCTAACCAGCCGACCACTAGGTGACCTCTGACTCATTAGCCATCGCAATGGCTGGTGGTCCGTCCTAACCGTTACCTTCGCAGTATCTACGTAACCGCAGAACTTACCTAACGCCCATACGACGGCGAGTGTCTCTCGCTCCGTCGTGGAATACTTCTTCTCTGCACTAGTGAGAAGACGACTTGCGTACTCGATCGGTCTCTCATCGTGTCCCTCCCCCTGCATTAAAACAGCCCCGAGGCAGTAAGCGCTACTGTCGGTGCAGAGAACGAATGGCTTCGACTCGTCCGCCTGACGCAGAATGGGAGCGGATACGAGGAGACGCTTTATCGGCTCAAACGCCTCCTGATGCTCGGCGTCCCATCGCCAGGCACTTGATTTCTTCAGGAGTGTCGTAAGAGGTCTCGCGATTTCAGCATAATTATTAATAAAGCGGCGATACCAACTCGCCGTTTGTAAGAAACATTTTAAATGTTTAACATTCTGAGGGGCGGGCATATTATCAATAGCCGCCGTCTTGTCAGGATCCACCTGGATTCCGCCTGGTACAATAACATGTCCTAAAAACTTAACAGATACTCTCGCAAAAAAACTCTTACCTCTGTTCACTCTTAAGTTAAACATAGCCAACCGATCAAAGACCGCCTCCAGGTCAGCCAGGTGTCTCTCGAAAGGTCCCAGCGACAGCAGTATCAGATCGTCTAAATACGCTAGGAGCGCTACTTCTTTCAGGTTGGACCGGAATCGGTCCATCAACCTCTGAAAGGTTGCTCCGGAATTCCGCAGTCCCATAGGCATCCTCTTAAATCTAAAGGTACCAAGTGGCGTCGTAAACGCAGTCTTATCTTGGTCCTCTGGGCAGACACTTACCTGATGGTAACCTGAACGAAGGTCCAGAGTAGTCATATATTCACTGGACTTAGCTGCATGCAGAATGTCCTCGATACGTGGAAGCGGGTATCGGTCTGGCTCGGTCACCGCGTTCAATTTCCGGTAATCAATACAGAGCCTTACATTACCGTCCTTCTTCCCCACCAATACCACGTTAGAGGCCCACGGCGACTCACACTCTTCAATGATGTCATCTCGCAGCAGCTTTTCAAGTTCCTTCTGCAAGGCCTCCTTCTTACTCTGTGACATTCTATATGGTGGACAAGCAATTGGTTCTTGTTGTGGACTCACCTTAATTCGATGCGTGGCGAACTCCGTCGCCGGTCCATCGCGTGCAAATTGCGGCGCGCGATCCTCAATAAACGCATTAAGTCTATTCTGTTGCTCCTGGGTTAACATAGATCCTTCGTCTGCGCGCAACATCAGCTCATCAGATGCGGCATGCAATAAATCTGTACCTGCAGGGTCAAGTGTGTACGAATAAATAAAATTAAAGCAATGTCCGGGACTATCCTTAAATGTCCAAGTGCGCTGGGCAACGTTTATTACCATTCCGGCCCGAGACAAGAAATCTATACCTAGAAGTGTTCTAGTGTCACAACCTGGCAACACTAGTAATTGACACATTACACTATGGCCTTCGACATCTATACGTACCTCGGCCGTCAACAAGTCTCTCCACCCTTGTGTACCGTCAGCCAGGTGTACCAATCGTTTACCTTTACTAAAGTGTACTCCCAAGTCTACTAAAATTTTGTATAATAAAGGACTCGCAATACTATGCGTAGCGCCCGTATCCACTATCGCCACTCCGGTACGACCCATAACAGATATATTAACCATAGGATACGATTCACGCGTACTCACGTTAGTTAACTTAATACATGACGCACTTGTATTACCTATACTACTATTATTATTATTAACGCAATTATCGTGATTATTAAAATCTACATCCAAATTATTGAATGAAGTTTTACTATCCGAATTCGTTAAAGTTTTCACACAAATATCACATTTCGACCTCGCGACACCTTCCTTGCCACAACCATAACAACGTATACCCTTACGCGTGCTATCGCTATACAAACGTTTATCATTATTATTATTGTTAATAACCTTCTCACGATTGCGACATTCTTCACTAATATGCCCAAATAATTTACAATAACTACATCGGGGCCTATTGTTTTTATTACTACGCGGAGTGATCGCGTTCGTACTATCAAAACTCGATCGAGTGAGATCGCGACCGGTAGTAGTGACCGATGTTCGTGACATCGCGTTTTTACAATTATTACTATTATTGTTATCCTTATTTACCTTAAGAGTTTTATACATATCCTCCGCGATCCTCGTTTTATACATTAAGTCATCTAAATTACGAACATTATCGCGGGAAACTCTTTTAACAATACGTCGGTGTAATAACCCGTAACAAATATCAACTTGCACTACTTCATCGAGCTTATACGGTAACTTTGCAATTAACGCTCGCACTTAACACAAAAACGACTCGGCGCGTTCTTCTTCTTGCTGCTCCGTAGCGAAGATCTGCCGAAGAATCTGATGCGCGGGCTGCGCCACGCCATACGCCGCGCGTAGGCGGGCGACCGCGTCTGCCCATGTAGTCACCGACGCCTTAACGCCGCGCCACCATACTGCCGCTTCACCCTCTAGCAACATCGGCAATCCGCGGAGTGCGAGCTCGTCACTCACGGCCGCACACTCCTTAAATATCTCGACGGCATCCAGGAACGCTTCTAATACCTCGGCGTCCTGGAACGACCCGTTGAACCGCGCCGTGCACTTAGTAAAATTGGCGTCGACACTCGCGACGCTGGCAGCAGTACCACTCCCGCTGTTCACATTATTTGTTTGAGAGGCCACGACTGGGGTGGAGGCCCTAAATTCACTGCTGGACGTCATCAGAGAATTGATAAGGCTTCTATTTGCTTCCACTTGCGCACGCGTGATCGTCTCCATCAGCGTGGATAGGAAGTGTTCGGGGAGCTGGAGTGCTGGTTGCTGTGTCGAGCCGGCTCGCGCAGCTCCGTCCACGTGGCCGTGCTCGATGGTGCTATCCTCTCCCTCTGCGGCATCATCCCCTCGCTGCTGCCGAAGCGTTTCCCCTCTCCTCGTCATAGGCATCTTCACGCACTAGTATATAAGTTTAAAAGTTCGAGCCACTAGTATGGGCGCCAGTTTAATAGGTACACAACAGTCTATTAAAATATATTTATTTCACTTGAGGTTTGACAAGAAAACTTATGGTTATGGAAATTACACAAAAAATTACATAAAATCTTACAACTGCGTGAAAATGAGAGTCGTGGAGGATCGTTATGATATGGATGTTTACGCGTTCGGCGCTCGCGGCTCTCTGCCTGGTCGTGCCACGCCGTCGCTCACGCGTTCGCGGGAGACGGGGGGGGCGCGGGCGCATAAACTATACGATCGCACGAAACACGGCCCTACAGGATCGTACATGTTCCGACACGATACCCCGCGATCACCGTTGTTTGTAAAAACCCCGCGTTACACTATTTCAATAAGATTTTCCAAAAAAATATTTAATGTACAGATTCGTCTTAGTTAGAATTTATTATATGTATAGATTTCAAGGGAATATGCACTAAAATTATGTTAATGCAAATAGTTTATATAGTTACTTATACTACCATCAGTTAGTTAGTTCTCATTCTCGAAGTTAATTAATAGGCGAATGATGTTTAATAAGGAAGATATAAAGTCCACAGAGAAAGCTACCGCAAATAGCAATTTGCATTCTGTTAGAGGCGTAGAATTGGCGTTTAACTTCAGACACTTCATTGCATTCAAATGGCATGTTTATAATTCAAATTGAATAGGGCTTATGATATATAGCTTTTTGGAATAAATATGTCTCGTATATATGAAGATATTTTAATAAATATATGAATTAATATTTATTTCTTTTTATATTTTGTAAAAGTAAAACTTGTTTTTGCCCTCGTCTCCGTTTACGTGGTAGCCAATAGGAAAGTCGAAAAATATCTAGAATATAAGATATCTCGATTCCGAATTGCACTCAAACGAAGGTTAATTTGAGTGGAAAAGTAATGTAATTAGTATTGTGTGACATGGTATTGTTGTTGTGTTGCTTATTTGTACTGGCATAGCAATTTTTATTCTCCTTCAATATATATATATATATATATATATATATATATATATATATATATATATATATATATATATATCTATTTCGTTAAGACAAGACTTTGTGAACGTCGTCTGTCTATGTTTACAAAAAAAAAACACAAAATATACAGTCTCTACCATGTAAGATTACAAAACGTAATTTTTACCTTATAACTTTAAAAATGTTTATCGAAGTTATGCCATATGTACGTGTAGTTACTATGCTAAGTAATCCATCCAAGGCTGTAGCGTTCATTCTATCATAAATTATCTTGCCTCTATAGTAATTGATATATGATAGTTCGGCGGCTGCTTGGATCTGCCAAACACTAATAGCTAATATTGACATCTATATTACAGATATACAAAGCCTTGTTAATAATCATTAGGTAGTAAGTTTCGCTTAGAGGAAAGTTATGTTAAAGGTTTTTTTTGAGCTATTTTGATGATTTGTATAAAGTTAGTTTCTAATATTTAAGTACTAAAAAAAGTTTACAATGCATGCTTTGTAGTTTTCTTTTAGTTTGAATAAACAGACATACTTTACATATTTTACACTATGTTAAAGTGTTGACAGTAGACTCTATAATTTTACTTATAACTAGCATTGCCCGTGGCTTCGCTCGCTTACTACTACTAAAATATTAAATTATTATTATGCCAATTTCTATCAAAATGGTATACAGGTGAGCCTTTTTTTAACCAAATTTTTACTAGACTATAAGTATGAAATTTTCCCCAGGATCTATGATTATAATTATCCGGTTATAAGTGAAATTAGTAATAAAATATTTTTACTCCTCCACGTAAACTTTTACATTGCCTTTGATACAAACTGACATGATAATTGTTTAGTTATCTTAGTTCAGATGAATTTACTTTTCCTCTAACTTTCTTTTTGCAGTTCTTTTCAGGCATTTTTCAAATATTATATTTGAATTTTAAATTATATATTTCATAAATTCATGGCGACATCTATTTGTGATTTTCTAAATGACATATTATGTAATACATAGCAACATATTATTGTTTCTTTTTTTTCTCAAAAGTGTTTATTTTTACTTTCTGGTTTATTTCATAAGTTATGAAGTACAACTACGTATAGTCATGGCGTGATTTTATTAAAACCAGTTTTGGTTTTTTCTTATAGAGAAACAGACATATTATCATGACATGTTCAGACAAGCGGACAAAAATATAATAATAAAAATATATCGATAAAAATGACTATTTCAATAACGTTTTCAAAAAAAAATAATTGAATAATCAAATTCGCCTTAGATACAATTTTATTATGATATGTATAGTTTATTATATTCTATTAGATATTGTATTTTTTAAAATAGTAGTATATTTATTGTTTTCTTATTCTAACTAAAAAAAAATTCCATGTTTTGTATGTTTTCTTTGTTACATATTAGTTTCAAATGTACATTTGTACACACCTATCTGAAAATCATTTTTGTGCTTTTAATGTAATAAAATATTTTTCAAGACTTCTTTGTTTAGCTATTATATTATAATATATTTTATTATTACTATTTAACTATTATTATATATTTCATTAATGACTTATGCCGTAAAAGATACCAATATCTATTTATACTAGATGTGTAATGATTACTAGTTACAACAGACGTGTAACATATTTATATTGATCTGGACCTTTCCTTAAGAAGCGGCAACATGTTACTTAGATATTAAGTAATTAGTCTTCAGTGTGTCAACTTAGTCTCTTCTTTTATTTTGCAAGCGAAACGAATATCAAGTCTAAGAATGTATAAGAGTTTATATTTTGTTAATAAAAATGCTGAGCAAAGCATTCACTATATTGTATGCATGACGAAACTTAAAGTGAATGAATAAATGATATTTTGAAGTTATAGTCCTTTTGGGACGTTTGGAAAAAATATGAGAGTAAAATTTTTACAATGCGCGCGCACACCGACAGCCAATAAGCGACATGATGAAGTTAGCTGATAACAGTTTGGTACAATAGTAGCCGTTGTTATTGTCTGACGAATCCATACTTCCATAGTAATATTATAAATGTGAAAGTGTGTTATAATACACGTTATAATACAGCCAAAAAATAAATTATGATCAGAATTACTTGAAACTTGGTATTGATGCTCTTGAATACAATTAAATAAACACGTGTTTTAGAATTTTTCGAAATTTATCCTATAAGGGGATAGAATAGGGGATAAAAGTTTGTGTGAAACCTACCTTATTAGAGTTTTTTGTAGTTTTAACGCAAGCGAAGCCGCGGGTTCTGCTAGTGATATATAAATATTATATTCTTTCCTTAAATGATATTTTATAAATATATGATTGTAATATGCCTAATATGATTTATATTTATCATTCCTTATACAAACAGAGAGTTGTGACATACGGGATGAACTCTTTAGCTATTTTTGTTCTAACTTGAAGAACTTGAACTTGATTCAACTTCTTATGTACGTACATAAGTACACACACGCGTTTTTTACCAGTATTAAATTTCGTAGTAAAAACCTTGATGATGATATTTTAAAATCCATAAGAAAATATAATAGGTGTGTAAACCATGCTTAAAAACGAGCCAGTTTAATAAAGCAAGTCGGAGTCATAGCATTCGAGATACATAATATAACTTCGTTCTAATGAATGAGTTAGAAGGTTGTCACTCAGCAATAGAGCTCTTTCCGACTAATGAAATTACTGCAAAGACTAGGCTGGTACGGTTATTTTGACGAGATTTTCGTGATTCAAAACCGCTAGGAGTGGGTGCTATTATTATTAATTATTTTGCGTAAGAAATTGTTTAAAATTTAATAAATTTATTAAAGTTTATTTTGAATGTAATATTTTGTTGTCAATAACCTAATATTGTTGTAAATTTATATTCATTATTTACTTATACTGTTAGATCTATACATATAATAAAATTGTAACTAAGCGGAATCTGTATATTAGATATTTTTTTGAAAATCTTATTGAAATTAACATTATTATCGATATAGAGGCCGAATCTATAGTTTTTAGAATTTTTGTCTGTCTGTCCGTTACCGCATCACGGAAAAACCACTGGAGGGATTTATATGAAATTTGATATGGTGATAGCTGGTTATCCGGGTCAACATATAGGATACTTTTTAGCGCGGGAAAATGTCTAATTTCTGAGAAATTATACAAAAACTGCAACGTGAGTATACTAATATGTAAAACCTAAGAATTTGGTTTTTGGTCATGTGAACGCGGCCGGAGCGGCGGGCAATGCTAGTATAACTATATATTGTTAATTATAGTTTACAATTGATATTTTGACAATGTTCGATTATACATTAGATCAAAAGGATTCTTCAAGTTTTGTTATTTATAGTTTCATATTAATTTAATATTGATTGTTTACTATTTATTATTTTATAATATTAATAATGATATTGGATAGTTGTATTTTTAATATTATTTTTTTAAATGTATTGATATTCACCGTTGGGTAAAATTAGATGTAGAACCTAATGTTAGGGAAATTATGTTGAAATAGTTGTAATTACCATTTTGTAAGGTACTCCGTGAACTTATCGAAGTAAGGAAAGAATCACTGAAGCTAAATAGGTTTATTTGAATATTCATTATTAACAATATGTTTTCATCTTACAATATCTTCATCTTGCATGTCTTTAAATTTGTTAAAAAACTATAACAATAGGAATTTTCATTGCTTCTATACTTTAGTAAACTATTATTTTCTTAGCCCTTGTCACTCTACTTGAGTATAAGCAAAATAAATTTAGCACTTTTTCTAATATACCAAGATTGTAAAATTCCAAAGTTATAAAAGTCCAAAATTGTGAATTTTCCAACGTACTATCTACATCTAAGCATAATCTATTTTATTACTTACCTTCATTTTTCTAGGGATCATCTTTATGTCTTAGCCCTCGCTATATTATTCAGGTCACCTTTCTAAAGAAATTATGTAAATATTCGTGAAAACCGCATCAAAATCCTCGACGTAGGTACTGTGAAAGGACCGAGTACACAAAAAGACAGACAAAAATAGCGACTTTAATTTATAGTGAAACTATGGCCTTCTAAAACTTCTTGCTGGCTTTCACGTATGCCAAAGAGAAACGATGGATAGAACGATGCTTCATATCCCTTGTATATTCTACATTATATCCTTTCCTGTTCTATAAACATGAATAGTGATACAATAATCCTCTTAATATGGTTGGTCGGCGAAACATTCTAATATTTTTATTTAGATTTCGTTATAAATATATCCGTCGCTTTATCTAATAAGTTTTGATAAAAATCTTTTATATTTAAATACCTCTTATAAGTTGCAACTTTTATACGTCTGTAATGCGCCATCTGGTGGTTTTTAAAGACTAATCGGAATAGATTGTGAAGTTAGGTTTGGACAGCGCACTCCAGTGAAACTTCTAGAGAAATAAATCTTCTGTTTGAAAAATTACAAATGCTGCATGTTGTTCGGATTTCTCATTTGATGTCCAGATGTAATTTTTTAATGCAATTTGCCATATATATATATATATATATATATATATATATATATATATATATATATGTCAAATTGCATATACACATATATATAATTTTTTTCGTACTTAATTGAAGGTTGCTGGGTTAAAGTATCTATCTTTTATATTAGCTAGTGAATCTAGTATTTGTACTATGAAATTTCCAAAAACCATTTAATATAGAACTATCAAAATTACGATTGTTAGACATAAAGTTTGCAACCAGACAATAAGTAAACAAGCTTTTTTTTTAAATATTTTATTTGCATGCAAAGTAATATTATTTTAAAAGCCTTAAAGTAGAAAGTGTGAATGTTAAAATATTAACCTTTCGCTTAAGTATGTCTTGTAAACAAAAACAACATTGTTTACAAAAATACTGATTAAGTTAACATTAAGTCCTAGCTCTCGTAATTACTTACTTAGCTTCTAAAAGGCAATATTCTGCAACACTTAGCATCGTGAAGTAGGAAACACAGATCAGATTTATATCAGTTACAGGAATTAAACCATGAATATAGGTTTATTCCTAGAAATCAAGTGAATCATTCAGTTCACAGTATTAATACAACCACATCCAGTCCCAGATCAAGTCCGATTCTACGAGTATGTGTGTCAATTATAGTGTTTGATTTGCCGTTTAATAGACTTGGCTGTAGAGAATACTCGGACGTTATTTCGTTTTAGTGTTGCAATTGAGAATTGTCACGTGTGTTATTGCCTATATCTAATATATTTAAACGAGCAATTCTTGTATATATATTTATATTTAAATATACAATCTGAATCTCGAAAACGGCTCCAACGATTTTAATGAAATTTGGTAGACTGGGGATTTCGAGGGCGATAAATCGATTTAGATTAGTCTTATGCCTGGGAAAACGCGTGTTTTCGAATATTCATGCGGTTTTCTGTAACATTATTCCACGGAAAATATTATATTCCATAATTTCGCATGCTCGGGCATAAGCATCATGGTCAAGCGGCCAAGGCGCAAGATTGAATAAGTATTCGGGTTCGAATCCCGGTCGGATACAAAGGTATAATTTTTTTGTGTTTTTTTGTATTTATTCAAGTTTTTAGTTTTTTTTTAAAAGAAAATTGTACTTCTTAACAAAAAACTCTGAGCGAAGCTCGGTGGCCCAGGTACTTATGTTTATGTAATAAGCAGATAAATAACACGTGGCTATCTTTCGTAGCCATAACAATATCTGATCTATTAGGTAGAAATATTGATAGAAGATTGTAAAATGCATCGATCAAAAAAGCACTAGTTACCCTATCAGCAACAAAAAATGTCTTCACCGAATGTGTGAATTACCTAAGCACAATTGGTGAGAGTTTGAAGAGAACTTTTATATCTACTTAGTACTTTTTTGATCGATGGTAAAATGTCATATTTTAAAGCTTACATGATCATATAACAATTAAATTTTTAATGTTGTAGTCTATTCCATATATAATATATTATATAACTATCTCTTTGTACATTCATGTATGGGTTCCATGACTTGATATTTGCTTCACGGTTAGTTTCCTTAGAATTTTAATTAGAACTTTAATAAGACATTGTGCTGTTGAAAATCGTTTCAATTCTATTGCGAAAGGTTTTCCTTTCCTTTGTGCACTGGATTGGATCAAAGCCAACTAGCGTTACTTATCCCGACAAATTCCCAGTAAGTGTGACTTGGCTTGCACCTGTCACTGAATTAGCTGCAAGTAATGACCATATCGAGAGCACACGACTTTGAACTAATCTATTTTGAATCGGTATTACGTATATAAATATCTCATTCATGTTTCGTACCTACAGTAGATAATAGATATGCCATTAGTCTGTTTAATCGATTTATAAAAATAACGTAAAAAAATTGTGAGTTTAGATAATAAAATTCAGAAATTCCAAAACAATTCCACAAAAAATAGATATATCGATAACAAAAATATTTATCAATAAATATTACTATATGAAATTAAGTTCTAAGTTTCTATAATTTGGTTGTTAATGCTTAAATAGTTAAATGAATTTTACCCATGCACTAGGCACGGATGAAATTAACTAAGTTGTATATTAGATAATAATATATTGTAAAAACAACATAAAACAAAGATATGATACTAACTATTCAAAGATTTCCAACCACTCTGCAAAACGAGCTCGACATGAAATATAAAAACCTGACAATCACAACAGAATATTATAAAGTAAAAAAAAAGCTTTTATGTCTAAGAACACTAACACAACCGTAAGCGAGCTTCAAATACAAAGCCCGCCTTGTGTCAAAAATGTCAAGATCTTCAAAAGTAGAGCTGAGTTCATTGTACAAATGAAACGATATAGTTTGAGCAATGTCATATTTATCCTACTTTCTACAGGATTCCTTTAACTTCTTCTAATATATATATATATATATATATATATATATATATATATATATATATATATATATATATATATATATATATATTAGTAGTACATATAGTAGTATTACGATATTTATCTATTATTATTATTTTTTTTAATTTTTGTACTTTTAATGCATGAATATTTAAATGCTATGTACACATGTAATTGACATACATATAAGATATATTATTATTACATTAATTAAATTGAAAATGTTTCATACGTATGTTGTAAGTGTGCTTTTTACAAATAAAAAATAAAATAAAAAATATAGATCTAAATATCTATTTTTCCATATATGTAAGTAATTCATTTTGTAAATTATTTTTCCTGAAACACCTTCAGGATATTTTCGCTAAAAGTTTTAAGAGTAATAATGTTTATTCGGAATAAACGACAGAATGGTACGCTTCACAAATGGACAAAGTGCCCGGCGGCGAACACTGGACTCTCACTTTTTACATTAAAATAAAAGTTGTAGCTTACAAATGATCGCCAAACGAGGAACGAGGAAAACTCTTATCTTAGGGTCCAATGCCCTCCCATACAAATATTATTTTTTCATATCATATGTGTAGGTGTGTATGTTCACATGCGTGCATGCGTGTGTATTATTTGAATTTTCACCTTATAGGTGCTGAAATACTAGAATAACTCATATAATATATGAGAACTTAGGTTTTGTTTATAGTAATGCAAAGATATCTTACGCGCGTTTTTTATATCACTAGATGTTTATAGTTTTTAGGAATATTATATTGCATGGATGTGTATAATTTTTTATTAATTTTGCAGCGGTTATATATACCTATGGCTTTTGTTATGGTAAAGCAGACATGTTCATAAAGTAGCAGTATCATTTACATAAGCAAATAATTTTATATCTTAAGGATTCACAATTTTTTTAGTATTGACTGCGTATTCACAGCATTGGTCTAAGGATATTTTTTGGGGTACACCGCATATAAATTTCTGTATATTTGTGTAGTTATCTGTGACCCGCACGGATTGTTTCCTGTCTCTTAAGTAATTAATAACTAACTCTTTTAAATAATCCTGCCTAAAAAGCAATCACTAACTCTCATATATTCTAGCTTATTGAGTATGAGCGCTTTTGAAGCAAATTCAATAGTATATGGAAGGAATATTGCCTTACATATTTTTAACAAAGGTATCACCGACAGCCCATCCTGTAGAATGCAACTATAGATCGAAGAATAATCAACTTATATCTAACTGCAATGAATTGAGTTTGTGAAAATAACTATAGAAAATCTTGGCCTTAAAAGATTGTTCTCAATCTCAACGGTAGCCTTGACAACCATTAGTCCACTAGTGGGACTCCATATGCTGAAAAAATCTCAGTTGGAATGAGTTAAGTACAAGCTCGCGAACAATAGGGGGCTTTTAAAATTAAATAGACTAGATAGGTTGTTTTAGAAGAAATCAAAGAAGAATATACTATTTATAATAAGTTAGACTACTAACACTACCAGACTTAGACTATTTATAATAAGTTATTATTTTTATTATTATAGTTTAAGAAGTAGGCATTCAAACTAAAAAAAATACGATTATTGAGCAAATACGAGTATATCCTTATTTGTCAATACATACTTTGCCCTTGTTTATCTATCCAGCAATGATATAAGTAAGAAAACAGAAAATAATCCAAAGGGATAAAATATACGTGCATTAGAAAGGATTCCAAACTCGTTTTCTAATTTAAAATTTACTATCATGATAACGGACGTGTGAAATATGCATTTTTTTTAATAAAACAATTACTTATTATCTAATTCTGTAAATAATGTGATTTGTTTATTATGAATTCGTTATTAAAATATATTATTTTGTCATAAATATTTAGATTTCTGATTTAATTAGAGACAGTAGAATTGGATTTTTTGATTTTTAAATTTTAACAGCGTTCGCCTCTTTAAACTTGAATACACTAATTTGGAAGCTCGAAGCCACAATTTGTTTAGGCGTGTGCCATCACATTATATAAAGTAAATTAAAGTTCACAAGTCTTTATTTCTAGCAGAATACATATATACTGTAAAGAGTACATGTATAGTAAAGTTTTATTTTATTGTGGTGGACATGAGTTGGAGAACCGCCAAAATTATTTTACTATATTTGTCCATACCGAGCTTGTAGCAAGAGTACATTCACACCCGTTAGATCAGTGTTTATTAAATCTTTACTTCTAAGTACTTCATTTCAATCGTTCTGTTTTAGTGTATTAGCAATGCTCGCAGCTTCGCCCGCGTTCAGATGACCAAAAACCAAATTCTTAGGTTTTACATATTAGTATACTCTTACATTGCAGTTTTTGTATTTTTCTCAGAAGTAAGATATTTTTCCGCTGTAAAAAGTATCCTAAATTTTATCATAATCCCTCCATTGGGTTTTCTGTGATGCGGTAACAGACAGACAGACAGACAGGCAAAAATTCTAAAAACTATAGATTCGGCCTCTGTATCGATAATAATGTTTATTTCAATAAGATTTTCTAAAAAATATTTAATATACAGATTCGGCTTAGTTACAATTTTATTATTATTTATAGGTAACTAGTTTTATTTAGGAAACCACGTGTTTTTTTACATAGTTATGTACCTACAGTGTTACTTAGAGTATAATTGCAAATACAAAAAACACATATTTACACAGTTTTGTACAAAGTTTTTTTTTGGTCCAAGCTGGTTTTATATATCTGCAACTTATACTTGTGAGCCTGAAAGATCTTACGTTTATAAACTAATTCAAATTGGATGAGATTACTAAAAATAATTCACAAAGTAAATGCAGTGTATTATAAAATTTATAATATACAATAATTTAAAAATCTATAATAATTTAAAAATGTCTGTTGAACTTTTGGTATATTTCTTATTAGAAGGGTTGTAAATAAGCATACGACTGGTCTCGTAGTAAGTTTGTAGTAACCGTAGCCAATGTCTCTACGAGTGTAGCAACTTTTGAAATAATTAAAATGAAGGAAAAGGAGCTCTAGAACTGTCATTTTTTGAAAAACTCTCAATGGTGTCTGTTCTGCTAATTTACTTCAATATTCTATGAGATATAAATAAATAAATATGTTGGTACATTAAAACACAGCACCATCTAGTTCCATGGTAAGCTACGAGGCCTGTGTTATGGATACCAGATAGTCGATACACTACACATATATAACTTTAAATACATACATATTATAAATATATAGGCTTCGCAGCTTAAGCTGCCTCAGCAAGGTTCTACCGTACAAGATCAAAGTACCTCAAAAGTAATAATTCTTCTTCCTTCTTATAATATAAAATATACCTATTTATAATTAAATGTCACATCATGTGATTTTGTGGAGAGTTCAAGTTATCTACTTTATTGATTGAAATAAATTAATCAAATTTTACTTGTACAGTCAAAGTCAGGCGTAATTATTCGAAATAATAATTATAAGAGATATTTTGTGAGGTAATATAATATACATACCTATGTATTACGTAGTAATTAACCTATGTACATATTCCTTCACAAATATCTTTTTTTTATATAGTGTGTACATAAAATTCATCGACATATTTATTAATGATTTGTTTCATGTGTTCTAAATAAGGCTCGAAGAAAAAATATTTTCTGTACAAGAGTCGCAGCTGGAAACATAAGTTATTAATATCGCAAAAGCACAGCAAGCACCTTGACTTTAATATTCTAAGAGCAGCCTCTTTCTTGTGCACAATGCATTTGCATCAAATTTCGCCTGTATTTTTTGTTACTTTGACACCGTTTTTCGATAACTATTAAGGTGCAGTAAGAAATAGGCTTGATTGAAAACAAATTATTAAGTAGAAGTAAAATTTATTATTTCAAAGAGAAAAGTCGTTTTACGCATATGACTTTTATTTGTGACTAGCATTGCCCGTGGCCCGCGTTCAGATGACGAAGAATCAAATAAAATAGCGATATTGTTTTATTTTTCAAGATAAGCTATTTTTACAAGTTTTTTCCTTATTTAGTAAGTTACCATGCTAAAATATATAGAGTATCATCGTGGTTTTATTCTAAACAGTTTTTGTATTTTCTCGCAGAAATGAGATATTTCCCCGCGGTAAAAAGTATTCTATATGTTGACCCGGATAACCAGCTATGAACATACCAAATTTCATCAAAATCCCTCCAGTAATTTTTCTGTGATGCGGTAACAGACATATACACAGAGAGACAAAAATCAAAAAACTATAGACTCGGCCTCTGTATCGATAATAATGTCTATTTCAATAAGATTTTCCAAAAAATATTTAACGTACAGATTCAACTTAGTTAGAATTTTATTATATGTATAGATTTGATTTTAACATTTGACGTGACTCGGAGAGTACAGCACGATATGTCATCGGTCCTGCGCCTGATCTCTCACTGGTGGTGTCGTATTATCGTCCTATCAGAATTTGGGAGTAACAGGAACCGAGAGTGCACTTGTATCTGCACATACACTTGTGTACTATATGATATTATTTAGATACGGACTAGATACGGCTAGCATTGACATTGGCAGTCGAGGCCGAAATCAATCGAGAGGACATTATCTTATGATTTTTATAACAGTAATAACTTATTTTTAGGTCAAATGGAAAATTTCCACCGTAAGGTATGGTTTTTGATTTCTTGAAACGCCGTAACATATTTGCTTAATGATGGTGTATATGGTATATAATATAGTGATTAAAAATCATCTAAAAATGAGCCCTTAATTGGCGAGCATATCTCGTAACATGCTTACGCATAAAAATAACACGAATCGAGCATCTCCTCATATTTTAAAGTCGGACGAAAAATAAGTGGTAGACTGTCTACGCAGTTCAACGGAAGAATCAGCTCCGCCTTTAGATGATCTTTTTATATGAAGGCATAGTTGAAATATTGTTAAGTAAGTTTAAAGTTAACTATAATTTTACTATTTTTTGCATTTTTCGACCTTTAACATGGAACGTCCTTAATTCTGCTAGTTTTAAATTTGTAAATAAAACTAACTTTTATAAAAACGTTCATTTCTTTAAAATCCAAGGGGTGGATATCAAACTCAATTATAATTCATAATCGAGATCAGTAATTTTGCTATCGTTATTATTTTAAAGTGATCAAATACGCATTGTTAAATTTTATTATTATTAAACATTTTAACAATCAGTATGAAGATATAAAAATTAAAGCTTATAACTGAAGTAGCAACTACCTAAAGTTTATAATATATTGAATAGTATCTGTGGTATAATCTATTTATTTGCAGTGTGTTTGAAATGGTGAGTGTAAAAGCTTTCAATCGCGTGTTCGCTGACAGATAGCAATCTGCGGGCAGTATGCGTTGCCTAATTAATAGCGTAGTATCGCGTGGAAGCCGACCACTTGTCTTGGCAGCGGCGGATGTTAAGAAGAGTTGCAAGCAATGCCAACACCTTAAATGTTTTTAAGGAACACAGTGTTTATTTTTTAAAAGTTGTTAGATAATATTTTCCTACTATATGATAATGAGAATATATGTATGTATTTTTATCACTTTTTCACTATATCGCTGCTGAAACTACATAAAAAGTTCGTTAATGTAAACGTATACAATTTTAATTCAGAATATACAAGTCCGAGAAAAAATGAATTGGAATTTTACGTGTTTTCTTGCATTTTTCGATGGTTATCATTAATAAGTGTGTGAAAAAATTGGGCATATTTGAGTAGGTATATATGGAGCCTTTATATTATATTACTAAGAAATTAGAATTTTCAATGGTTTAATTTGCAATTTAAATTCATTTTTTAAGCATAATGAGAATGTTTTGTTTAAATCTAAACGATAAATTATTATAAAGTTTTACACTAAATAAGTTTGGAATTTTACCGCACGCGTGACTTCGCTGTGGCTAAGATAAATTGCGAGTGACGTCATTTTCACACTCCGGTAAAGTCGCTAGCTAGTCCATCGATATTTAACGATTTAAAGGCGATCATCGCCATATTACGTCCAATATAAAGCATGTCTTATTTGATAAGGATTTATATAATAGAATATCTTTATTTTACGTATCACTAAGCGACATTTTGATTACCTGGTTTGATTTTTTACTATACATTTTCGAAATAACTCTAATTATTAATAATATCAGTTAAATGAATAACAAATATCTTGAAATTTCTCTTGATAGTATATTATTAAAAATAGCTAATTAACAAAATTTGGATAGTTATTATAATATTTCACGATTTTTTTAATATTATAAATAATGTAGATACTCCTGTCAACCTCACTAGAGATCTAAAAGGCAAGCCTTCAGCGCAGGAGATATTATAGTGCAAAAGCGTATGCACTAACACACTCGTATTTTTTTTAGTTTCAAAGTTCGATGGGACAACAATTCAACACAACCTGTGACACATCAGGCGCAGGACCATAGCTTTAAGTGATCTCCGGGCCCCGGGACTGGGGGATTTATGCACAGATTTTTTCCAAATTCCCAACACTGGGTTATTACAGAGAATTTCTTAACATAAAAACTAAATACTTGGCCCGAGCCGGGATTCCTTGGTTGAGCCCAGGACTTCCGGATCTGCACCAGTACATGCTAGCCATATGCATATAAACCGAGAGTAAAAATTATAAATAAATAGTTTATAATATATTAAACATATGTATGTCACAGTTAAAATAGAAAAGAAAACTAAAAATTGTGAAAAATTCTACTAATATGTTATACGTAATTTAATATTGCATGACTAGCGACTCATCCTGTCTTCGCTTCCTGAGATTGACGCGTTCAAATATAATAAAATTGTAACTGAGCCGAATCTGTACATAATATTTTTTGGAAAATCTCATTGAAATATACTTTATTATCGATACAGAGGCCGAATCTATAGTTTCTAGAATTTTTGTCTGTTTGTCTGTTACCGCATCACAAAAACACCACTGGAGGGGTTTTGATGAAATTTGATATGGTGATAGCTGGTTATCCGGGTCAACATATTATAGGATACTTTTTACCGCGGGAAAATGTCTCATTTCTTAGAAAAAATACAAAAACTTCAATGCAAGAGTATATTAATATGTAAAACCTAAGAATTTGGTCTCTAGCCATCTTAACGCGGGCGGAGCCCGCGGGTAATTCTAGTAAATATATATTTTCGATGTCTGATATCTGCTGGCTTGTCTTATAAGCAGCGATCTTTCTGTT
Organism: Brenthis daphne; assembly: GCA_947093115.1. Lineage (NCBI taxonomy): Eukaryota > Metazoa > Arthropoda > Insecta > Lepidoptera > Nymphalidae > Brenthis > Brenthis daphne. The sequence goes on along the minus strand of OX352473.1, from coordinate 38,022,424 downwards.
TTTGTATTCAGCCCTTTTTAACGTCCCACTGCTGGGCACCCCTTCAATACGAGGGGGGTATCAGGCTATAGTCCACCACGCTGGCCAAGTGCGGGTTGGCGGACTTCACATGTCTTTCGAAAACTTGCTAAGTTCTCTCAGACATGCAGGTTTCCTCATGATGTTTTCCTTCACCGTAAGGCAAGTGGTAATCATGTTAGAAAATGATTCGCACATGAAAATATCAGAGGTACGAGACCCGGGATTTGAACCCGCTTCACTCGGTTTCCCAAGCGAGCGCGTTACCACTGGGCTACCACTGCTACTATTCTGTTTTTAGTTTCACTCATTTAACATCGGATGGCTGAAATAAGCCTCCATAAGAGTGTAAATTATAGTAAATAACTTGTTAATAAGAACATACGAAGGAATGTCTGTAATATCATGATTGGATTCGTGTTACTTGCCCTGCTAGATATATAGATTGATGATACTGCATTCATGTCTTTATGCAACCAATCACTGGAAAGTGGAAATTCGAAAAGATTTAACATATTCAGTCGAGCCCTTTTAAACTCCATTGAAAAAATAAAATTAACAATCAAACGGTTTATCTGTTTGCAGATCGCTCTGGAAACGCGGAATGGTAATTCAACGCAGATACTTTTTGATTAATTATAACTATAGTTCACGTAAACAGAATTTAAAATATTACTTTTTTTTTTAACATTAACACACCGCACCCTCTAGTTCCATGGTAAGCTACGAGGCTTGCTACGGATACCAGATAGTTGATACACTACACATATATAAACTTTAAATACATACATAATATTAATATAAACACCCATGACTGGAGTACAAGCATTCGTGCTCATCACACAATGAATGCCCCCAGCGGGACTCGAACCCGCGACCGCTGACACAGCAAGTAGGGTCATTTCATACTTAGCAGTAGCAAGTTCACGTTGGGTAAAGTTTATTACTAGCGACGTACGATGTCCCTTAGTGCGTTTTAAATTGATAAAAATAGTTACAGTGAGTGACCTTAGAAGATAGACACATGCATTATTTCGATGTACTTTTGAAGTTAAGCCAGCCTTATAAGTAAGTCGTTGACAAAACAGTGTTATAGTTAAGTTGTAAAAATTTTTCACAAATTATATACTCAAATCTTTTCCGCTTATCACTATTTATTTTTATTACTAAAAACCGTATCAAAATCTGTTGTGTGATTCTAAATCACAAGTCGAAGTAGAAGACTGATAGTTATAAGTATAGTCCGGTCAAATTAGTCCGAAAAATAGTGGTACCCTTGCGTAAATTCCCAAGAAGCTGAAAATTTACATGAACGTTAGGGATACCATTATAATGAAATTGTAAAAAGTCCCCCTCGATTCCATGTGTGCAAAAAAATTTACACAAGGTCAAGTTCTCGAAAGTGGGGGTTTTGGATTTTTTAGAGAAACGGTTAGTTTTATGAGTAAAATAGCTCAGACTATGATCTACAATTTTTGTCTTATTCTCATTAAATTAATATCAATGATACATGTCTAATTTTTTGCACACATGGGATCGATGGGAACTTTTCACAATTTCATTATAATGGTATCCCTAATTTATGCAAGGCGAATGTCTATTTTGACCGGACTAATATTATATTAATAATTGATTGAAATAATCGTATGGAGAACAGCTCGTCCGAACTAGTTATTGTGTTTTCCCGTGATGATGAGAGATTTTCCTGAAGTACGTACTTTTACGTTAAATGTTGACCCGAGTAATAAGTTGTCGCTACACAAAATTTACTTAAAATTCCTTATTAATACTTTTTGCGTAAAAACAAACAGATAAACAGACAAAAATTTCAGCAGCTATTGTATTGTCAATATTCTGTATACTACACGGTACAGTCATTGTTTTTGAAAAAATATTTCGTGTACAGATTACGATTTGTTACTTTTTTATTATACGAGTATGTATAGATAGATGATATCTAAGCTGTAATAAGTGTAGTCTCCACAAAACCTCAGAGGTTAAACCTTCATATGTTTGGAGAATAATAATTATAAGTTTGCGGATAATAAACATACCTCTGCTAATAACTAAACAGCTTGATTTCCTCTACTAACTCTTTGATACGTTGGGCCCATATGCATTTATGGTTGTATGTTAGAAGCATTTAAGAATGAATTTAAATCAAATATATTGTGAAATAATGAACTAGCCTTAGCTACGGTATAAATATCTACAAGATTGTCACTCCAGTAAGGGGACTTAGAAGAAGGCCTCTTTTTTAGCGCTGGGAAATAAAACGCATACCACCAGCATGCATACAGGTGCTTATGTGGGGCTCACCGTCAAAGCCAGTACTATTTACTAAAACCCAACCGAACCTCCCTCGTCTTAATGGGGCGAGGCAGGATCGTTTACGCACTTAACCACAACACTTCGATGGTAGGCATGAGGAAGCAGATCACACAACCACAAGGTTGCTCCCATAGTCCACTTTGCTATATTGAAGTACCTGAAGCACACTGGCCACCGAGGTGGGCCGCCTCTTGGCCTCCTTGGCTTCACATCCGGCTAGATTGCCGGATGTTAATGAGCCCGCCCACCACGATTTTAATTACATATACATAAACACTCTGAGTCTCTCCCGTGACCATGGATGCTGTAAAGCATTCGAAACGACGGGAACCAAAAAATCAAAATAATCCGAAAAGATAGTTTTATTTAAAATGTCAAATATTCGCGTAAATCTAAGAAAGTATTATGTAAACACAATTATATTTGTAGATGAATAAAGAAGTATAAAAAATACGTATAAGGAACAAATTAAATAAAAGATTACAAGCCAAAAATGAAACCTTTACGTATATTAAGTCAATCGAAAGATTTACATCAAAGCTTAAAAGCAAAAGCTTTCGCCGCGAAAAAGTGAATTACTAAGTTTTCTTCTTTACAAAATTTACAAAAGGGAATTGTTTCGTATTTAGCCCGAAAATTATAAATTTCTAAGAAGCTCTTTGAAAATACAATTATCCATACTTAAGAGAGCGCTACATTTTCCTCTATTTAATAATTAGATTGCTGAGGTAATTATAATAATTGCTTTTAGAGACATATTAAATTAACCCTTTTTAAGGAGGAATACGAATTTGATGATTTTACTTAAACTAAAAAGTGTATTATTTTCATAAAAATACAGTTAAATAAATTAAAAAAAATATTGTTAAAAAATATTTTCTATCTTGTGACGTAATGGATAATTATATTATAACTTTTGCAGAATAATACCTATCATATCTAGATTAACTACCTTCGCCAAAAATCACAAGACCCCCCCCCCCCCCCCCCCCTCCCCAAAGTACGTGAGGAATGGTTGTATGAATCATACAAATACATTTCGATCTGCTTATTATGTTATTTAACCAAAACGCAATACGCCAATATTATTTAGAAGTTTTAGTTTTGCGAAAACATTATTTTGGATAGGTTAGATTTAAAAACGTATTTTAGCGATGGTAGGTTACAATTTTAGTTCGTGTCGGAAGAAAAATCCTGAGGGAGGTGGAGGCGGGTCGCCGGTAGTTATATAAGTATACAGCACGAGTTTAGGTTAACACAAAATTGCTTGTTTCTTGTAGCCTAGGTTGTAATACTATAAAATACAGTCTTTAGAGAAATGGAAAGTGAATAATATGTGAACTAAATATTATAATAGTCGTTTTTTCAACCGACTTCAAAAAGGAGGAGGTTCTCAATTCGACTGTATGTTTTTTTTTATGTTTGTTACCTCAGAACTCCGTCATTTATTAACCGATTTGGATAATTTTTTTTGTTTGAAAGTGTATACTTCCAGATTGGTCCCATTTAAAATAAAAAAAAAAAAAACCACCCCTAAGGGTGGAAAAACAACTAATGATGAATTTAACCTACTTCTAATTGTCATATTGACTTGAAACTTTGCAAGTATTTCTATTTCCGTTGATAGTACAGTGGTTCGGTGTTGTTGACCTGATCTGATGGCAAGGCCAGAAGGTGGATAGGTGGAACTCTTCAACGGCTAATAGTAGATACTTTGAGTTTGGGCTTATTTTGTTTGATTTGACAAGCCTAACACGTTAGAATCCTTACTTTGTTACTACTGTCTACACTAAAAAGGGAAAAATAAAAACTTTTTAACAAAAAAAATAAAAACCGACTTCAAACAAAAGCACTAAAAAGTAAAAAATAACTGATTGGTAGTTTTCATTTACTATACATACCTAATCAAATATTTTCGAAATCGGTGCCAGCCCATACAAAGCAAATATATATATATATATATATATATATATATATATATATATATATATATATACTAGCGGCTCACCCTCGCTTCGCTCGGGTTCACCTCTAGAAAAGCACAAACACATCTATCCCACGAGAACCGTTCATTTCTAAATGTTGACCCGAGCACTAAGTTTTATCACTATACAAAATTAAGTTAAAATCGGTTGATTACTTTTTGCGTGAAACGCGCACATCGATTTGACTAAGTTTTATTATAGGTATAGATAAGAATAAATATTGCGAGTGTAACTTAGAAGATAGACATATACTATTCAGAACTTTTCTGTAGGACTTTTCAAGACCTACAATTTTTTAGTATATTGTTTTGACTTATGTCTTAAGGCTTAGCCAGAGGAAGGTTTCTAGGGAGGACTCGATAAAACCAGTTATTGCATTTTCCCGTGGGAAAGAAAGATTTTCTTTAAGTAAAAGGTATCTAGGCAGTGGTATCCCAGTGGTAACGCGCTTGCTTGGGAAACCGAGTGAAGCAAGTTCAAATCCCGGGTCTCGCACCTCTCATATTTTCATGTGCGAATCATTTCTACAGTTACTACAGTTTTTTGACTATCCCACGGAAACTCTTTAATTTTCCGGGATGAAAAGTAGCTGATTTGTTTTTGTCATGTATGAACTATATTGTTGTAAAGTATCATTAAAATCCAATCAGTAGTTTTTGTGTACTAAGCTGTATAAGTTGTTATAGTTTTTTAACTATCCCACGGGAATTCTTTAATTTTCCGGGATGAAAAGAATCTAAGATGTTGCCCGGGGATATAAGGTACCACCATGCAAAATTTCATTTAAATAGGTCCAATAGATCCGGAGATTAGCCCGTACAAAGAGAAAAACAGATAAACAGCTCGCTCGGGTTCGTCCATACATACGAATATGTTGTATTATCTCTTTAACCATTTGTCCAAATTATATGCAGTAAAAGGGAAAAGTCTTTTATTTTAAACGTTTAAGACGATAAATTTACTTATTTTGATAAGAATTCATAATTGTTGATAATATGACCAATAAACATGACCTGCCGATTTAAATGATTTTTTTATTATAAAAAACTACTTTTTGTGACTTAAATATAAAAGTTAGACATATGCTGTCGCTGACTTTTTTGTAGGCATTATTAAGCTCTACAACTTTTCTCTAGAACATAATCATATATCTCTCATCGTTAAGGCAGCGTTCGTAAGAAACGTTTTCGTTCGACCGTTTTTTCTCCGACTTACTTTGCAAATCCGACTACCACGAAAAAGCCTTTTCATTTTTCGGGTTAATATATAGCCTATGACACTCAGAAAGAACGTGGCTTTCTATTGGTAAAAGAATTTTGAAAATCGGTTCAGTAGATCCAGAGATTACCCCCTACAACGTCACAAACTCACAAACTCACAAACTCACAAACTCACAAGATCACAAACTTTACCTCTTTATAATATTAGTATAGATATATATATATATCTCATGACCATGATTCCTGTAAAGCGTCCAAATGTCGCGAATCAAAAATCATAATAAAAAGCGAAACAACATAGTAAAGATAATCATTTATTATTAAATAGAATATTTATGTTTTCAACTTATGAAAATTACAAACTTAATTTATGAACTGAAACTGAAATTTGAAATTAGATGAAACGGAAATGCGACACTAAGAAGAGACGAATACATAAATATATAGGATTATTAAGCCGCCAAGAGAATGAGATAGAATACATTGTTATGTTTCCATGGTAACGGTTGTAACTGTCTATAATATTAAGTTTCACTTCTACACGCGCACTTTTTTGTATTATTACTTTTCAAATTCAAACTCAAATTTTGAGGTTTAAACTCAAATAAAGTTCTAAATAAAATTTTAGAAAAATATTAAATCGATTGGGATGGAAAAAAAGGATTAAATAACACGATACACAAATAAAAATAGACAAATACTCAAAATAATAGAATATTAGATAATATATTTGAAAAAATCAATATTAGATAACAATATTTAAAACATAAAAAGCTATCGTATTGTCTGCACTCTTAGAGCAATTTACTAATCAATTGTCTAAGTTTTACTCTAACTGAACTTAACATATTAAGTAAATGTATAATACATATAACATATGTCGATTCAATCTGCAATATAATATTAAAATAATATAATAAAGAAACAAAAAAATATATAAAACAAGTTAGCGCTTACGCTTAAAAGCTCGTTGTTTATGTACAACGTAGCAAAATAGCTTTTATAAAATCTTTTTTGTATTGATATACGATAAGTTTCAAGAGCGGCTAATACGTTGTAGACGACGACATGATTTAATTTCATTTTCTAATAAATGAAAATGCAAAGTATGTTGAACAAAAATCATATTCTTCATACGTTGAAGCCTTACCTACCATATGGAGTCGTTGAACAATGGGACGATTTGAACCCTCGTTTATACCATGCCATTCATATTTATTGGCTCAAATTTTATGGGATGTGGTACTATAGCTTTGCACCTTCCAGTTTTTATTTCTGGCTGAAATTAATGTATACGATACTTGTTCTTTTTCTTGTGTGCTTCTTGCCTTGTTTCGGCGAAATCGTTTATTTACTTAGACGACAAGGAAATGTTGGCGATATTGCGGAAGGGTAAGTAACTTGATTTTTTTTTTTAGATATATTTGAAAGACTGATAGTTTATCTTCCTTTCGCGCTCCAGGGGTATAATCATTTGACATATTTGAAGTTCTCTTCAATAACAATCTACACAACTATACAAATAAGAAATTCTAACATAGCCGAATATGTACATTAAATATTTTTTGAAAAATCTTATTGCAATAGACATTATTATCGATACAGAGGCCGAATCTATAGTTTTTAGAATTTTTGTCTGTCTGTCTGCCTGTCTGTCCGTCCGTCCGTCTGTCTGTCTGTTACCACATCACAGAAAAACCACCGGAGGGATTTTGATGAAATCTGGTATGGTGATAGCTGGTTATCCGGGTCAACATATAGGATACTTTTTACCTCGGGAAAATATCTCATTTCTGAGAAAAAATACCAAAACTGCATTGTAAGAGTATACTAATATGTAAAACCTAAGAATTTGGTTTTTGGTCATCTGAACGCGGGCGGAGCCGCGGGCAATGCTAGTAGTTATATAATAAAATTCTGAAGACTGAGTCGAATCTGTACAGATATTGTATTATCGATACAGAGGCCGAATCTATAGTTTTTAGAATTTTGGTCTGTTTGTCTGTTACCTCATAATGGGTAAACCACAGATTTTGATGAAATTTGGTATGATGGTAGCTGGTTATCTGGTTCAACGTATAGGATACTTTTTACTGCGGAAAAATATCTCATCACCGAGAAATCTATACTAAATGTTAAAATATAAAAATAAAAAGTAGCTCTTCTGAGCTACTTTTTGTTCTAACACAAGTGGTTTTCGAGATATTACTTATATGTTGTTTATCTTTATTATATGTGTAGTGGTGTAGTAAATAAATGCAGTAATTTAAAAACTGTAATATAAACTCATATATTTTTATTTACAGACTTTATTTGTTTCTGAGCGAAATGTATACCTATGTTAAAATCACGGCGTTTTGGCTGAATAAAAAGAAAATCTTGAATCTCTTAAATTTTTTACATTGCGATGAATTCAAGCCAGAGGAGAGAGAGCACAGAGGGATTTTGAGAAAAAGCATTAAAACAGCGCGTTCCATAATGACCTGCTATTCCACTATGTGTGTTGGTGCAGTTTTAGGTAAATGGGGCAGTTTGGTTTTTAGCTATAGACCGTCTTTATGTTTTAGTGGAACTAAAAAGACTAAAAATTACATAATGATTTTGCTAGTTTATATAAAACATGAAAACATAATACTTTCCTAGATTTACGCGTATATTTGACATTTTAAATAAAACTATCTTTTTGGATTTTTTCGCGGATTTATTTGGATTTTTGGTTCTCGACGTTTCGAATGCTTTACAACAATCATGGTTTCTCTCCCGTGACCATGATTGCTGTAAAGCATTCGAAACGTCGGGAACCAAAAATCCAAATAAATCCGCGAAAAAATCCGAAAAGATAGTTTTATTTAAAACATGAAAACATTTTTGATTACAGTTGGAATAACTATGCCACTTACGGAGAATTTTGACATATTACCTACGAATGTAGAGTATCTCTACTTTGATGTTTATAAATCACCTATTTATGGTATTATTTTTCTTCACCACGTAAGTATAATAAATAGTACAATAGAATAACTATAATATAAGCTAACATTGTCTTATTTAAAAAAAAAAATTAAATATTGAATGAATTTTACAGGTATATTACAAGCCTGCTACTTGTATAATAGATGGCGTCATGGATACTATTTTAGCTGCATTTATTGCCTCTGCTAGTAAGATATAAAAAAAATAGATATTTAACACAATCAAGTCATATAAACTACTTTCATGACAATAATTTCATTAGAAATGTCAAGTGTGTAGTAACGACTTAATTCAAGCCTAAATAATTTCGTGAACACGAATGGTGCAACACTTAACTACTAATAATTATGCGAATTAGTCGCGAGATGCGCGTTCGCTGATTTGTCGATTTATTTAAGAACTAGCGACCTACCCTCGCTCCGCTCGGGTTCGTGCCTAGGTTGTTTCCCCATACAAACTTCAATCCCCATTTTCACCCCTTTAAGAGATGATTTCCTGGATAAAAAGTCCTATGTACTTCCCAGGGTGTCAAACTATCTTCTTACCAAATTTCATCTTAATCAGTTCAGTATATCCAGAGACTGCCCCCCCACAAGCTCACAAACTTTATCTCTTTATAATATCGTAATATTAGTATAGATTAAAGATAACGACAAAGATAAAAAATAGATAAAGATATTGATAATTATTAAATTAAGTTAAAAGGTAAGGTAAATTAAATAAGTGAAATTAATTTCACCATGAAACTAAATTCGGAATCTTTTGGCTTAAAGTAAATAAAATTTATTGAAAATATTTAAAACCTAAGCTCTTATGTATGTTTATTACACATTTATTATAGCATGACGTAAATCATTATCAAATTGTTAAAAAAAACCTCGTTTTTAGTAAAAGCTTTATAATCAATTCCTATACCATATAGTCTGTATGTGAACTGAACAATTACGTGTATACATTTACGTCTGTACATTTTAAATCATCTACTGTCAGGTCTATTCCTTTTACTGATACCATTATATGTATATACTTCCTACTATTTTATCAACTCATATATTTAAATATTTTTTAACTGAAGGCCCTAAAAATTCATATAGTTCTTATGTGACTCGTCTGACATATATACGAAATTTCTACTTCTTTCTTTTACATAATACGTTCGACCCACTTTCTAATACTTCGTAGACAAACCCTAGTATCTAGAAATAGAAAAAAAATATCCAATAAATTGTCCATATATACGTAAAAATATTATTATCTTAGTTGGACAAATAGAAATACTGGATTACAATTTACGTAACTTCGAAGTCTTAGCTGAAAGAAAACAAAAACAAGACTCCAGGAAATACCATGGGAGAGTAGCGCACAAAAGTTTCTATATACAGTATGTTTTGAAGAAGAGCATTGTGCGTTACAATGCTATTATAAGGTATTTAAATATATATATATATATTATTAAGTTTTTCAATTTTCCATATAGTTTAATATTCAAAATTAATACAAAAGAGGTTATTATAAATATTTTTACTATACAATTTTGTTTTATTTATTTTCTTGTACAACATTAGCTATAGTATTAACTTTATTTATTACTTTGTTGTTTGGAATATTGAAATATTCTTTTGGACTTGATTACTTTTTAAAATTTTTATTTCTTTTATATTTCTTATAATTATATTTTGTTTTTACTAATTTAGGTATACAGGGAAGAAATTCAGCTTGTACATAATCCATACTAAGTAACTGTATTATACTCAACAGATTTTGATGAAATTTGGTAGGGCACATATTGCATTGCGTGGGAACGGATATAAGTTTTTATCCGCTCTTACTGTGCGAGAGAAACGAGCTGTACCTCTAATTACATATACCTATCATTACAATATATAATTATTAATAACACGAATAGCGGTTATGTGATAGAATTTGTTATCGAATAATAGTTTAATAATATTTCATTGAATAAAATGATACATATTTAAATATGTATCATAAGTTAATTAAAAAGAAATCAAAAAATCAAAATATACAGACAATTTTTTCCTTTAAAATTAATTATATATTCCTTTAAAAAAAATTATGTATATATATATATATATATATATATATATATATATATATATATATATATAATGCATTTGTTGTTGTATATCGTTAACACATTTTTTATAAATATTACGTAAAATTAATATTTTTTCCAGATATGTTTCAATGATTGAAAGCGCCTTTAGTTTGGCGTCAGTTCTTCAGTTTATGTTAAGCGTGATGGTGTTGTGTTTAGTAGGCATTCAATTTCTATCGGTAAGTTTATGTTTATATATAATATATTTAAGCAAGCAATTCTTATATATATATATATATATATATATATATATATATGTGTGTATTTGAATATAATCTGAATCCCGGAAACGGGTCCAACGATTTTCATGAAATTTAGTAGGCAGGCGGTTTCGGGGGCGATAAATCGATCTAGATTAGTTTTATATGTGTGAAAACGAACATTTTCGAGATTTCATGCGGTTTTGATTCGTATTATTCCACGCAAAATATGGTCGGTAATTCGCACGCTAGGACATAAGCATCGTGATCAAGCGGCCAAGACGCAAGTTTGACAACCACCGAGCGAAGATCGGTCGCACAGGTACTTTACTGCGAAAGTTTATACGTGTGTATGTATGTTTTTAACTCTTTTACTCTGTAACGGCTGGACGGATTTCAATGAAATTTAATAATGTAACCGTTAATAATGTTCGCAACCTAGCGTAGCAAGGTAAGTTACTAGTATAAAATAATTTCTAAGAGAGCGCTCGAAGTTTTTGAAGATGTTCAGTAAAGAAATATTATAGTGTTAAGCAACGTATATCAATCATTAAACTTCTCAGACAACCTTTAAAAGTCGATATTAAGCCCAATTTATTTGGTCTAGCCAGTAATCATGTAAATTTGACCCCTTAGATACTCAACGCCTAACGAAGCTGCGGTAGAGGTGACATATTTAATAGTACATGAATGTTTAGATTATAGAATATTTTTTTTACTTAAAATGGCAAAAAGAGTCCTAAAAAATTTAATAAAATATTATTACTTAACCTCTCTTATAGTTTACGAGATTGGATCCAAATAAGCGATATTGTAAGCTGGTTTGTTAATTACATTTAGTATTTCAGAAACAACGGATTCGATTTTCGGATACAGATTTAAAAATATATAACAATATATTTCCAGGGTGTACAGGAAAAAAAAATATTTTGTGTAATATATTATCATTTGCTATATTATTTTAGTTTTATTAGTAAATGTATTACGAGAACTTATTACAGATCGAGAATCCTAGTAGCCACCCTATGCAAATCGCTTGGATGGCCATTTACTTGACGTGTATGTTGATTGAGGTGTTCATACTTTGCTGGTTTGGTAACGAACTGATATTAAAGGTAATCAATTTTATTTATTCGCTCAATTTTATTTCATTTTAGAATTTATGTAAATTTTGTATGTTTGAAGTAAAATATTGCTTGTTAAAGATAAAGCACGAACGAACCTTTAGGTACATGCGCGGTGTATTTGTGTGCTTCTTTGAAAGTACCTAAAACTTTTATATGATTATTTATATAATTAAAATCGTTTAAAATTGTATTTATAAATATATCAACTCAAAATTTATATTTGGATGTAGGGAGCATAAAATGAACGTAGAAGTATACGAAATACTAGCGACTTGCCTTTTCTAATACCTCAACGGAACCTAAATATATTCTATGTTTATTTATGATTTTTTATGTAATGTAATTGACGTATCCAATATAATAAAGAAAAGTAGCTACATAAAAGCTAACTAAAAATATGAAAACAAGTTCACGAAGGAATATAGTATTATGCAGTCGGAGACATACACGTTTCATCCTTGCCCCGAGATGTACATACTCGAATGTACATAATTCGTTGGCTCACTATTACAAGGTTCTATGTTACAATTTTAGTACTTATTTAGTTATTAATGCTACAAGGTTCTATGTGTCATTAGCTACAGGTTTGCAAAAACAAACCACTAGATAGCGGCACTTTAACTACAAAATATTCAATTTTACATAGTTCTATGTTGTTTTTTTTACGATAACAAAATAACGAAGTTCTATGTAAAAGTTACTAAACTTCATTAAAATTAACATAGAACCTTGTAATAGTAAGCAAACGATTATGTCTCCGACTGCATAATACTATATTTCATCGTGAACTTGTTTTCATGTTTTTAGTTAGCTTTTATGCAGTCGGGTTTTTTATTTTTATAATTTATTTATTTACAGCTTTTTAAGTATTTTTAAGTAGGAAAATTAGCGAGACTGGTTGTTAACCAACTTTAAATTATTATATATCCTAAACTCTTATTTAAAATGAAAATTATTCAAGAAAACTAAAAATGATTTTTAAATACCTATTCAACGATACCCTACTTGATATAGTTCGTCGATTTTCATTTTTTTCTATTTCACATTATGGAATGTAGCAGCCCCCATATTTTTTTAATGTCACCTATCTAAGAACACTTGGACTAATGAGACGAATCTAACGATACATTAATTAAAGAAATCCATCAAGTGGTTTGGAAGATATGGAATAAAGAATATTACAAACATACAAAGCTAGGCGCGGAAAATATAACCCTTTCCTTGCAGTCGGGTAAAAAAATTAATATGAAAATAAGGATATATCAATCCTTTATTTTAATTAAAATAATTTATTTAGCCTAACCCATGTAATACGGTAAGTTCCAAGTACAAGCGCTTATATTCCCAATGTCCTGGGAATTCTTTATTATCCCTGGAAAGTCCATGTTAATTTTAATTTGACTACTGAATTATAATAACTCCAATCTACATTAAAACCCATGAATTACATTACTCCATGTACTTATATGAGTTTTATAAAACTTTTATCACTATGAAAATAGATCAAGGGAACATTTTATATTTTTATATTTGAAAACTACGTTGAATATTAATTATTATGTAATAATGAAGTTAAAAAACATTAAACTGGGACGCAGTTTTCGCATAAGATACATACTTTTTACTAGGATAGGTAGTAGGAAGATAATGTGGTGACATATCTTTATGAGGGTAAACATATCCATACCAGTAAACTGCAATATGTATATAATTATCAATTAAAAAAAATCCGAAAATCCAGTAAATTTCCGCTAATTCGCAAATAAATTGTATTTATATATATATATATATATATATATATATATATATATATATATATATATATATATATATATATATATATATATTAAATTTTCTGTTATGTGCCTACGAGTATATTGATAATAATATAACTTCTTTATTGATTTTTATAATTATTATATTTGTACTATCTGAAAAATATTTCGTTTTTAATATACTTTATTAAAATGTTTTATTGAAATGAGATCGGATATTAACAGATGTGAAAAATGAAACAGAAACGCCTATTCTATAGTTTAATGGTTATACTTAGGTAATGTTATGTACAGTATAAATGTTTAAATAAATTAAATTATATTTAAATAAATAAATTAAATTTTATTATGTTTAAATAAATAAATTAAATTTTATTATGTTTAAATAAATAAATTATTCTGTTTAAATAAATAAATTAAATTTAGAGTTTGGAGCTTCGTCAAGCCGCATTTGATGGACCCTGGCTGAAAATGGATCGTAAAACCACGATGCTCATTGTCATATTTCTGGAACGCAGCAAACGCCCTCTTCAGGTCACCGCAGGAAAAATATTTACTCTGTCCCTTAATACATACACATATGTAAGATTCTTTAATTATTGTATATTAATACTTTAATTTTTTGGTACTTTAATATCCTCCATTCAAATTAATATTAATCCTGAAATATATATAATTGGCAATTTTCAGCTCATCAACTGGTCTTATAAAGCTTTCGCTGTGATGAGGAATATGAAAAAGTAATATGAAAAACAATTAATTATTGAGGTTTTGTAAACGTAGTTTGTGTTGTAATTATATTATCAAAGAAGTAATAAATATTGCAGAATAACATAGTTTTGCAAAAATTAAAGTTTTTGAATGTGTGTTTTTGAATGAGTAACAGAAATTAGTGTTATTTAATTAAATCTAACTTTCTTTAAAATCTAAAAGAAATTTTATTTGTAGTTTTTTTATATTTCACTAGCATTACCCGCGGTTCCGCCCGCGATTCGGATGACCAAAAACCAAATTCTTAGGTTTTACATATTAGTATACTCCTACATTGCAGTTTTTGATTTTTTTTCTCAAAAATGAAATATTTTCCCGCGAAAAGTATCCTATATGTTGACCCGGATAACCAGTTATCACGATACCAAATTTCATCAAAATCTCTCCAGTAGTTTTTCTGTGATGCGGTAACAGACAGACAGACAAAAATTCTAAAAACTATAGATTCGGCCTCTGTATCGATAATAATGTTTATTTTAATAAGATTTTCCAAAAAAATCTAATGTACAGAATCAAATTAGTTACAATTTTATTATATATATATATAGATATACATACATCAGTAACGGATAAATAGTCATACAATTTGTAACGGATAAATGACCTACCTATTCGTGTCACAATTGAGAGATTCAAGCTATAATTGCTGTCAATGGGAAGACAATTCGATTTTATGTTTACAGATTTTTTGTTTGTTGGATACAATTTACTTCGCCAATGTGTCACGTACATATTATATTATAAATATTAAATAGAAAATAATAACCGTAAGTCATATTTGATTGATATTTTATAAAAAAAATGAATCTAATAATTTTCTTTTAACTTCGAGAATACTTGACTAGAATGGTGTGCGATTGGAACAATAAACACATACGGTTTTGGTCTTAGAAAATATTACGCATTAAGATTTTTGAAAGAGCGTATGGAGTTTCTGAGTCACTTGCATACTCGATTTCTTCGCAGAAGGATTGTCTGATTAAATTCAAACTTCCTTCTAATAAATCCAATAAATCTTCTTTTTTTAATATATTATTAAAATTAGTATGTAATGAGAGACAGAAAATGAGTATGTGAGTGAATAATGAGCAGATAGCGTAGAGCTAAGATAAGCTCTATTATATACACAAATTCTTTTACAGAAAAAGATGGTCTGGTTTTGCAATTCTTTTAATTGAAGCATATGATGTGATGAATGTCGGAAAAAATTAAGAATTTATTAAACGAATACTATCAGTTTTGAACTTTCTCTTTTTATTATTATTATTTTATCATTTGTTACATTACTTAATTTATGTACTTGTTTTTTAATATCTATTATAATTATGTGTATTCAAACAATTGTTACATCCAATCAACATATGTTTAAATAAATTAAATTATATTTAAATAAATAAATTAAATTTTATTATGTTTAAATAAATAAATTAAATTTTATTATGTTTAAATAAATAAATTATTCTGTTTAAATAAATAAATTAAATTTAGAGTTTGGAGCTTCGTCAAGCCGCATGACATCACATCATATTCTTTTAATTGAAGCATATGATGTGATGAATGTCGGAAAAAATTAAGAATTTATTAAACGAATACTATCAGTTTTTAACTTTCTCTTTTTATTATTATTATTTTATTATTTGTTACATTACTTAATTTATGTACTTGTTTTTTAATATCTATTATAATTATGTGTATTCAAACAAAAAACATACCGTGCCTATAAGGAGTGTTAAATTATTTTTACACAGAAATTTATAACGTGGACCGAACACAAACATACATAATTAAGATTAATATGTTAGGGGACTTTACAAGTCATATTTATCTATTCTATACTTATATATTATTATACATATTTACCTTTTATCGTTTAGTTTACCGTTGAGCCTAAACATGAATAATTTACTTTGAAAAATGTAAAATACCAACGTTCCTTTCTCACCTTATTTACATAAATAATAAAATATAATATATAAATACTTCTCAAGTACACACAGTAAAATCTGGTCATATATCACTTTTATATGGAAAAAACTTAACGATGCGTGAAAGACTTACTTTCATGCAACAAAACTGAAAATTTTCTATACAGAATATATTTTGGAATACAAAAAAATGATTTATAGTTTACCGTGATAGTCAACAAGCTATAGATTACTTGTTGTTGATGTTGATTGGATGTAACATAGGTTCATAATGTACACTTTAACGTCTTAAATTTGATCGGTGTTGAGTTGGACGACTTTATTATTAAAATATTGTTTTTTTTTAATAACAAAGTATTATGAAACTCTAGCTCATTCTTACTTTTATAAAAAAAATATATTTACGATATTCTTGTAGCAATTCTGATAAAATATAAAGTAACTGCCCAGTTTCATAGCTAGTTAAAACGCCTGCTGAATTTATCGGTACTTTCGAGAACAATGTTGCTCCTCCGTTAGCTTGTTTAAGTGTATTTATTACTCCCCTATTTACTTTATAGTTGTATACTTTATATGATACAGATACGTCAAAGAGTTTTACTATCAGAAGACAATTTACAATGACACATACATTTCTGACAAAAATATTTACAACTAGCATTGCCCGCGGCTCCGCCCGCGTTCAGATGACCAAAACCAAATTCTTAGGTTTAATATATTAGTATAGTTTTAACTGCCTCGGTGGTGTAGTGGCTAGCATGTACGGCTGCACACCCGGAGGTCCTGGGTTCGAGTCCCGGGTCGGGCCAAGTTTATTTATTGAGTCTTCCTGTATAGTAAGTCTCAGTAACAGCCCGGAGTTGGGAAGTTGGCGGTGTTTCACCCCCGTGCCTCGGAGAGCACGTAAAGCCGTCGGCCCTGCGCCTTAACTCTCGCCGGTCGTGTCGAGTGGTCGTCCCACCGGAGTATGAGAGTGACAGGAATAGAGAGTGCACTTGTGTCTGCGCGTACACTTGAGCACTATAATATCTCCTGCGCTGTTGGTTAATCTCATTGAGATTGGCCGCCGTGGCCGGAATCGGCTAGGAGAACATCATACTCTTACATTACAGTTTTTGTATTTTTTCTCAGAAATAAGATATTTTTCCGCGGTTAAAGGTATCCTATATTATTTAGTTGACCCGGATAGTCAGCTATGATCATACCAAATTTCATCAAAATCCGTCCACTAGTTTTTTGTGATGCGGTAACAGACAGAGAGACAGACAGACAAAAATTCTTAAAACTATAGATTCGGCCTCTGTATCGACAATAATGTCTATAACAAAGATTTTCCAAAAAATATTTAGTGTACAGATTCGACTTAGTTACAATTTTATTATATGTATAGATAGATGACATTTCGTCGATCCCATATCTCTTTTTAAAGCGATTAATTATCAATCTCTACCGTGTCTTCTCCATTCTACACGACATTGGTGAAGTATGTAGTGGAATTGGTGAGGTATAAATGGCACGCATATAAGCCGCAGAACAAAGAATATTGAACATTTATTTATTGATTCAAAAACAACATAAGAACATTGAACACTGAACATTTATCTCTTATATCTACCTCCTTATAAACCTTTACCTTACTCATTCGAACCTGCGTAATTTTAGTTAATCTTTTCCCCTTGTATACAAGATAATTATTTTTTTCTTTACTTCAACTTATTTTTATAAGCTTTTATTTGACTTGCAATGTTTGTTTGTAATGTGTTTGGGCCAAATCTTCTAAGTTAAATTGGAACCAATTTCTCTTAATATAACAAAAATTGAAGAACAATATGATTTTTTGACATCTATGTACCTAGTTAGTTTATACCTACTAATAATTTTAAACTTAAATATGTGTTACTTATAATTTACTTTATATTATACTTTCCCTATTAAGCATTTTATCATTATGAAGTAAACAATTCTGTTGGGACAATTTAACATCGTATAGGTATATTCAATATTTTATTGAAATTAGAGTAGGCATGATCGTGATGGAGATTACAAGAAACCGTTCAACGCCAATCATAATATGTATGGCCATTCGCCTGGCGTATATGTATATAAAAGTGTTCGAGCTGTACTGGTTCCGTAACGAAGTGGTGTTGAAGGTAATCCATTTTTTCCATTCATCACGTTCAAATGTATTTTATTTCAGCACATGACAGGTTCTATGTTGCATCGTGTCGTAGTCGCAAAATATTGCGGGTATATAAATAGCTAACTTATAATGATTTTATAAATAACTAGCGACTCACCCTCGCTCCGCTCGAGTTCGTCGCTACTTACGTTTTAACGTTTAGTATAGATTTCTCAGAAACGAGATATTTTTCCTCAATAAAAAGTATCCTATATGTTGACCCGGATAACCAACTATCATCATAACAAATTTTATCAAAATCTGTCCAGTGGTTTTTGCGTGATACGGTAACAGACAGACAGACAAAAATTCTAAAAACTATAGATTCGGCCTCTGTATCGATAATAATGTCCATTTCAATAAGATTTTCCAAAAAATATTTAATGTACAGATTTAGCTCAGTTTGAATTTTATTATATGTATAGATTTATATTATATTAATTTATATGAGCAAATAATTCTTTAATAACCTGAATTATTGTAAAATAATATAATATAAATATTCATAGCATGAGTTATTGTAAAATTTTAAAAAATATCAGTAAATACTTACAGTGAATCAAAAATTAAAACTTATGACTCAACTTTTACAAAGAGTAACTGTAGATTTGAAATTTTATATTTCATTTACAATTCACAAAAACAAAGTTATCCCACGGGAACCGTACATTTTCCGGGATAAAAATTAAAGTTCTCTGTGCCAAATTTCAACCATCCAAATATCCATCTAAACTTTTACATTTATAACATTAATAAGATTTTGGTATATTAGTAGAATACCTTAACCGAGGAATCCGATTACTTTACTACAGCCTTCACTCCGTAAAACTGTGCTCAGATTGAGTTTTCCAGTTCACCTTTGACTCACTAAACAAATAAACTTGCCTTTCCTTTGAGAATTTATATGGTAGAATAAGAACTAATATTATAAATATGTAGGTCATGAACCTACACATATTTAACTTCACATATCCTTAACATAGATATTGCTTGTATTATTATAATTACGCCTCTTGCTATTTTAGCTTTTTTTTTGTTAAATTTTTAATAAAATATTTGTATTGATATTGTAAAATAATAATATAACAAGTGTTTAATAATTACTAGCATTGCCCGCGGCTCCGCCCGCGTTCAGATAATCAAAAACCAAATTCTTATGTTTTACATATTAGTATACTCTTACATTGCAGTTTTTGTATTTTTTTTCAGAAATGAGACATTTTCCAGCGGTAAAATGTATCCTATATGTTGACCCGGATAACCAGCTGTCACCATACCAAATTTCATCAAAATCTGTCTAGTGGTTTTCTCGTGATGCGGTAACAGACAGACAAAAATTCTAAAAAGTATAGATTCGGACTCTGTATCGATAATAATGTCTATTTCAATTAGATTTTCCATAAAATATTTAATGAACAGATTCGACTTAGAATTTTATTATATGTATAGATTTAGAGGTGATATTTATTTTTAAGAATCGCTCATAGTAAGATGCTTTCGTCAGTATAAAACATAACAAAATTGCTTCTCTTTGTTTTTTAGGATTTCGTACCCAAAGGTTGCCAACGGAACCTTATTACTAAGCGTCCGCTGTCCGTCCGTCCGTCTGTTAGAGGGCTGTATCTCATGAACCGTAATAGGTAGAGAGTTGAAATTTTCAGAGTATATATTTCTTATTTATTTCTATTGCCGCTACAACAACAAATAATAAAAATAAATAAAATAAAATAAAAATAAAAGAATCATTTTTTTGACGTTTGTAATCGGTCATCGAAGATAACATACTACATACACAGAATAAATGTCATATTAATAAAATACAATGGTACGGAGCCCTTCTTGTGCGAATTCGACTCGCACTTGACCGATTTTTATTAATTACTCTGTTTTTATTTTACGTAACAAAGAATGACCTCCGGAGATTCCGTAAGTTATATGTTTTACCATTGAAGTAATGATGCCATTTCTATTTTAGGAAATAGTTTCCTCAAATATTCGAAATTGGATTAACGCCAACTAACATAAACTCTTGGTTTTTGTTGAATGACTGAGTTTACCTTAAGCAAAGTTATTACTAACTGATGATGATGATGTTTTCCTGACCGGTTTTGGCCACGGCGACCAATCTCATTGAAACTAGCCAACTGCGCAGGAGATATTATAGTGCAGCGCGTGTACGCGCAGACACAACGTGCACTCTCTATTCCTATCACTCTCATACTCCGGTGGGACGACTGCTCGACACGACCAGTGAGAGTTAAGGCGCAGGACCGACAGCTTTACGTGCTCTCCGAGGCACAGGGGTGAAACACCGCCAACTTCCCAGCTCCGGGCTGTTACTGAGGCTTACTATAGAGAAAGACTCAATAACTAAACTTGGCCCGGGACTATAACCCAGGACCTCCGGGTGTGCAGCCGTACATGATAGCCACTACACCACCGAGGCAGTTACTTGTGATCGTTAGAGAAATTAAAAACCAGTAAGACTTCTTTATCACCTCAAACACAGTTCAAATAAAATTTATTATTCAACGAGGTCGTAGCTCAGCCAAACAGTCTTTCCCTTTTGAGCCATGAGAATTAGCGTAATTTATTAGTATCGTATGAAGTATGTATGTGAAATCTTTTAATTTATTCCTACGTAATTAATCTCTTAAATTTTTGTAATTTTAAGCTTATGTATATATATATATATATATATATATATATATATATATTTGACACGTTTGGCTCAGTTTGTAGTAATCATGCCTGCTGTGCCAGCGGTCGCCGGTTCGAGTCCCGCTGGGGGCATTCATTTGTGTGATGAGCACGAATGTTTGTACTGCAGTTATGGGTGTTTATATGTATTTATGTATTTAAAATATGTAGTGTATGTTGATACACTACATATTTTAAATACATAAATACACTATCTGGTATCCATAACACAAGCCTGGTAGCTTACCATGGAACTGGATGGTGCTGTGTGTTAATGATCAACATATTTATTTATTAATATATAGCCCGTCCAGCGCTCGAAACTTATATATATCCAGAACTGTCTGATCTCTACAATATTGTTAATACTAGCCACTGTTCATTAGACCAACGAGGCAGGAACTGATTGTTGAAACACTAACATTATGAAGAGGTAAAGTTTTTAAGTTCTTTTCGGATGTAGAATTTAATCTCTGAAACTACTCCGATTCTGAAAATTCTTTCATTAATAGATACATTACTGCCAAGTGCTGAAGGCTATTTTTCGATGAAAAGTGTTTAATTCCAGAAATCATAATAACTTTAATTGAAGTCGGAATTTTTTATATCCGTTGGCCCCGCATAACGGTTTTAAATAAAGCAATAAAATATATTGTAAAAAGACATCTTAAAAAAAGAACTTCTGCTAGTTAAACCTATTGCTAATATAAGCCATAGTAAAAATACATAATATAAGAGTAAAATAGTAATATGTGTTTAGAAATGGCTTTAGGTATAGAGTTAAATGCAGTTTCTCAAATGTACATACAATCAACCGTGAGGAGTTACAGTCGAGTTTAAATTGACATTGCGTAAAAGTGATCTGTGGACATTACAATAAAGAATAAATATTTATGTCAAAAATTACTGTCTTTTTACGAAAAATATTTTAAAATTGTCTGTAAATACTTAAATAAAGAGAATTTTGTATTTACTTCGTTTCGTTAGTTAATATAGTATATAACATTTACATCAGTTTTAATATATTATTCTAGTATCGTATCTCGTTACAATTTTGTCCTTTGGGAAATAATTTTGCTGTGAGATAGGTGTCTATCGTGAGCACTTAAATGAAAAGCAGTCTTATATTGTATAATAATGTTAAAGAAGAGATAAAAAATAGACGTAGTATATTTGAAAAAAAAAAGTTGTTTATAAAGATTATAATATACAGTACATATAAAGTTCCCCTCCAACGTGCGTTCACCTTGTCGTGGGGGGGGGGGGGGGCTCAGTAGTGCCCGGCAACCCAACCGGGCGCGAAGCCAAGAAACGCACAGGGAGGTGGCCCACTTCGGTGGGCGGTGGGAGGTGGCCCTCTTTGGAGGGCGGTGTACCATGCGGGTTGCTCCTGGTACTTCTCTGATAGCAGAGTGGACTTTGGAGCGACCCCGTGGTTGTTGTGGTCTGTTTTGGCAGACCTGCCGTCGGGGCGTCGTAGTTGAATGCGTAAGCGATCCTGCGACGCCCCATTAAGACGGAGGAAGGTTTTAGTGGGTAGTACTGGCTTTGCCGGTGAGTCCCACACCTCGTGCGTAAATGCATTTCCCAACGTTAAAAAAAATACATATAAAGTCGATTCGACTTTTGTGTAAATTCGGTGATAATATTGAGATCATGGGTACCGGAAGCTATAAAGTATAAGTTAGTATAAAGATTTGTCAATATCAACCAGTCAAACCGACGTTCAAAGATGGATAGTCTGAGTATACTTAATACTTACTGCCCAAAAAGATAATGTTACTTTTATACACAATTATTTTGTTTTCTTTGTTTTATTTGTAAATAACAAATTGTTGTTGGCATTTCCAAAATGTTCAATTATGTACATTTTTTATAGTTGGCAACAACTTTATAACAATTCCTTTTTTTTGTCACTGGTATTAATTACTAACTCTCGTCCTGTATGATGGTGGACAATAAACGTGAGTAAAATTAAGTGCGCCGAGTTTTTAATAATAATTGGCACCTATATACTAAAAGCTAAGGCCTCCCTCCCGGCAATTGAAATTTTATGATTTTGATTAGCGAATGTCAAGTTCTATCTAGTAATAAATAATTTTATTTATTACTAGCATTGCCCGCGGCTCCGCTCGCGTTCAGATGACCAAAAACCAAATTCTTAGGTTTAACATATTAGTAAACATCCATTGTACTCACACACGCACGCGCACACGTACACACACGCGCGCTTGCACGTATGCACGCACGCACGCACGCACACACACACAAACGCCCGTACGGGCACTCACACACACATAAATTGTTGCATTTATGTTAGTGTGTACATATCTATACTAATATTATAAAGAGGTAAAGTTTGTGAGTTTGTGAGATTGTAAGCTTGTGACGTTGTAGGAGGTAATCTCTGGATCTACTGAACTGATTTAGACGAAATTTGGT